>SKCR01025297.1:0-579668 GCA_019454045.1 Zanthoxylum bungeanum
TAATGGCTTCGAAACTTCATTGAGGATATTCCAAGTTGGCCCAAACCGGTGCCAACGATAAGCATACATTGTGATAGTCAATCAGTTATTGGGAGAGCCCAAAATACAATGTATAATGGTAAGTCTCGACATATACGTCAGCGACATAATACCATACGTCAATTGCTCTCAAGTGGCATAATATCGATCAATTATGTCAAGTCGAAGGAAAACCTAGCGGATCCACTTACTAAAGGTTTACCTAGAGAGCAAGTTGATAAGCCATCGATGGGAATGAGCTTGAAGCCTATAAATTAAGAATTGTCACTGTGGAAAACCCAACCTAGCTGACTGAAGATCCCAAGATCTAGGTTCAAAAGAGACAACTGAAACTTTGTGCAATTCAAAACAAGCACTGTAGAGTTTTGTACTCTTTCCCATTCCGATAATGACGTAGAGTGCTGTATGTCAATGTTAGGATAAGCTGATGCTTTTAATGATCACTATAGTATGAGAAGAGTCATAATATGGGTAAATGCATATTACCTATTCATAATAGATCACCTATTTCAAGTAAGAAGTGAGACCGCTTCCATGTGATTTTTACTGGCTGAATTCCCTAAAGTGCTTGATGAATCAATGACCGATATTCATGACCGAAAAGAACACAACCGTAGAACAGGAAATGATCGAAGTAAAGCTGTGTGTTGGCAATTATCTTGGTTTACACCAATGACAAAACAATTCAAGACTATAAGTCACTGGTTTGCCAAGTAAATCCGATTACCATTCACTATGAAAGGTTCAAGGCGAAAGCTACCTATTTCGATGCAGCTTTATTTCACGGAAACTCTCTCAAGTGTCTGCATGAATATTTGGAGAATTGTGGGGGATTGTTGTAAATTCTCTAAATATTCACTATGGATGAATGATGGTCATGTCCCTTGAGTAGTGCCCTATGGAATAGATACTGACATGTAGGGACATGTCCTCTAAATTGATAGAACATACCTATAGGCTTCAAAGGGTTTAAGGGATAGGTATAACCCTTGGGAGGGTTACACCCCAAATCAAATGGTGCCCTCAAATGCACCCTTCCATGTCTATTTAAATGAGCCTTCATTGTTCTTTCAAGAATCTGAAATTCATCCAACAAAAAAGTCTCATATTATTGTTTTAAAGTCTGAGAGAGTTCTCACTATTGTCCTAGTTCGAGAGCTTGTTAAGGAGTGTCACTTGAATAAGAGGAATCCAAGTTATCCAGAGAGGACGTTAGCCACAAAATCCGTAGAGCACCGAGGCGGGGCTAATAAGTTCTTAATGACAGAGGAAATTCGACTTTGAGCATTCATTTTTCGTCAATTTTTCCAGGTTTTTCTTATTCTCCAAGGTTTTAGGCTTTTTGTCTAAATTGGCAGGTTAATGTAGATCTAATTTTGTGTTATGGTTTTGATTTATTTAATGCATGTTGATTTCGTTTAATGACACTTAATCGTCCAACATTAATACATACAATTATATAATCATTATTGCTATCATTTGAGTTCTGTTGATCAAACAATGGATCTTGAGTCATTGATTTCATGCATACTCAATATTTGTGCAAACAAAATTAAGTTAAATTTATCTCATATTATTTTTTTCATAACTAAATTTACATGAGTAATGTTATTTTTGTCGGATGGTATTCTAATTTTTATTGTATTAAATTTATGTCATTCATCTATTGGATGATAGGATGTTCGTGTTATTTATCTCATGCATACTCAATATTTGTATAAAAATTTAAAGTTTAAATTTTCATCCCTTTTTTTCAATAGTAAATTTATATGAGTAATGTTATATTTTTCGAATGGCATTATGATTTTTATGCTACTAAATTCATATTATGTATCTATTGAATGGCGAGATAAAGTGATAAGTAATTGTATAACTTATGAAATTGATCATCGAATGGATGAATACCACCCAATACTTGGGATAAAAAATATTTGAAAATTATTTGATAAGTGTAATTTTAGTTTTCATTTATAGATGAAATTGGTTCTTCGTTTTGTGACATTTTAAAAGATATTATCAGGCCATGTCTTTCAATTAATATCAACCAATGTTGGGAATAGTGAAGTTGCTGCGAATATAAAGGCTTTATTACCTTGAGGTTCTGGGTTCGGGGTGCACTTCTTGTAAGAGTCTGGGACAGCCGGTGGTTTTACCTGCGCCGCGGTCCAGAATGGGTGGTTTGGTGGCGGGGTTTCCATCGTTTCCAAAAAATAAAAAATAAAATAAAATAAATAAAAAATAAAGGCTTTATTATTTTTAATCTTCGTGCAACACCAAATTATTAAAATTTAGGGACTGTGGTGGAGAGGATATAATCTTTAGACGGCTGTAATACAAATATGCAAAAAAAGAAGAGGCCAATGTAAAATTGATATTAAAGGTATAAATTTCAGTTAAATCATTTATTTTATTATTTTTTTTTTTTATTATGATAGGCAGTAGACCAACCTTACAAGTTGTTTCCAAACCAACCTTAATTTGGTTTTGAAAGTTTGAAATTTCGCCGCAAATCACCGATCTTACAAATTTCGGCTGTTCTATACTCTTATAAGAATTGCACCATTAGGTAGACCCGACCAAGATTCCGATTCCAGAACCGGAACCAAATTTAACCGATTCGGTTAGGGTTCTTGCCACAACCGAACCGTTAGGAACCGTTGGAACCAAACGGTTCCAGCGATTCCTACGGTTCCAACCGGAATCATTTGGTTCCGGTAACAATAAATAAAAAAATGTGATTTCCCTAATTACCCCTAATAACATTAATAAAACGTCTAATTTTAGGGGCATTTTATGTATCACTAAAATATTTTAAAAATGTATAAATATAAGTCATTTTTCATTATTTCAACACACCAATTTCTAATTTCTCATTTCTAATTTCTCTAAATTCCTGCAATTCTCTAATTCTCAATTTATCTCATATACAATTACAATTTATCATTTTCAATTCTCTAATTCTTTAAAATTATAACTCAAAGTTTAGTTAGTACAAATTTTCAAATAATTGAATGGTGGAACCAACATCAAAATGTATATAATGTATTATCAATTATTGCTAAAGAGATATTGGCAGCACTTGTTTCCACCGTTGCGGTTGAACAAGCCTTCAACATAAGAGACAATATATTTGAAGTTAGACGGTATTCATTACATCCAAGCATTATAAAAGCAACAACATGTGTGAATGATTGAACTCGAACTGATCTGAGAAAACAATAAGATGTCTTCGATGAATTTGAAGATTTGTTTGACAATGCATATGCAAATGCAAGCGGAACTGGAGCTGAATGATCAACAAACACTGATAATGATGATTGATAATTAAATAATTGTAAAATTACAACGAGGAAATATCTTAAAATTGTAATGGAACTACGTGAGCTTTGATTCTCTCACCCATAGATGATACGTAGGCAACTTAAATTTTAAAAAATTTAAGTTCAAGCTCTTTAATTTAATAAATTTATTTTTAATTTTGTTAGACAATAAATTTATTTGTAATTTAATGTAAGTTTATTATATAAATTCAAATTCATAATTTTAAATTAAATTTTCAATCTCAATTTTTTTTTATTTAAAAAAAAAACGAATGAAACCGGAACCAGTACATGAACTGAACAGTTCGATTCCGATTCCTGTTATTATTACAATACTTTTTACGTAACACACTCTTATTATTGTTAACACATGCCTAACAAAACACGGGGTTAAGCTCTTCAATAGGACTATGATATTATCCTTATGAGAGTTGTAGTGTCGAATAATTTGATTATGAGATATTATTCGTTTATTTGGAAGAGTTGAATAAAATGTGATAGCTTATTGTTTGAGTAAAATTTTGCCAATGAAATCAGATAAACAACAAGCCATAATATTAATTAAACAGGAATGCTATGCATGTATCTGATGAATTTTTCATGCAAACGCGAAAACAATATCATGCGTCTACATGAAAAATTAATACAAACATCCATAATGACAATATATATATATATATATATATATATATAAAAAGTTTTACATTCAGATAAAAAAATAAAAGATTATTTTATATTTATATGCCCTTACAGTTCACATAAAATTCACATTAATCTTACTTGAGCCTAACCGTGTGTATATGTATATATATGATCATTATCAGGTGCGGATGCGTGTTTTTGTACAATAAAATAACATTATTTTATAAGTCAATTAATAAAATAATACTATTTTATTATACAAAAACACACGTCCGCACCTCCGCACTTGAGAATGACTTTATATATAATAATAATAATAATAATAATAATATAATAATAATAATAAAATAAGTATTATTAATGTCAAATATTTGTTTTGCGATGAAACAATGTGGGGCTAGTTGTTCTACTCCAAAAGCATGCGAGAAGTATTTTATTTTAGTTAAAACATTAAGGGAATCCGCTGTAATTATTGAGACCAAATAACTGACAAGAAGCAGTCACCGCCGCTCCTAATTTTCTCGGTAACCAAACACTCCGCCCCGCCTCTCTCGCGCCACCAGCAGCACAGTGACCAAAATCATAAACACCATGGACCCACAAAACTCCTCCCTCGACGAATTCTCTCACTTCCCTCCCCTTCACCTCCAATTCTATGAACCTGCACCAAACCCTAGCCCCACCGCAGTCCCATCCCCACACCCGCCGGGCCCACTACCCACTCCTCTCACTTAAACGACATCCTCTCCGTCCCTGTTCCCCGAAAACGACGCCGCGGCAGATCCCAACCTCATCGAAACCCCAACACGATGTCGGCTTCGTTCTATTTCGTTCCTGTTCCCACCCTCCGCCTCCCTCCAAGCAAATTAGAAAATAATCCTAACCCTAACATGAATCCCAGCTATAATTCTATTTTTTTACCCAAAAAGACGCCGGATGTTGGCGAGGAGATTATTGTCATTAACAAAGAGTCAACCTCCGAGGCACTAACTGCGCTAACCTCTGGATTTCCAGCCGACTCACTGACTGGTGAAGAGATCGACTTCGGCGTCTGTCGTGTCGTCGGTGGGATCGAGCAGGTCAATTATATTCTCATTCGCAACCACATTATATCAAAATGGCGTGAAAACGTGTCCCGTTGGGTGAGTAAGGAAATGTTTACTGAATCAGTCCCTAAACATTGTCACTCTTTATTAGATTCTGCGTATAATTATTTGGTTTCATATGGTTACATTAATTTTGGGGTTGCGTCAGAAATCAAGGAGAAGATTCCGGTGGAACCCAGTAGTACTAAGTTGAGAGTTTTAATTGTTGGTGCTGGGCTGTCCGGGCTGGCTGCCGCCCGACAGTTGATGAGGTTAGGGTTTCGGGTTACAATTTTAGAGGGCAGGAAACGAGCCGGTGGACGAGTTTATACAAAGAAGATGGAGGGAGGGGCGGGGAATAGAGTGAGTGCTTCTGCAGATTTGGGAGGGAGTGTGTTGACAGGGACTTTGGGAAATCCATTAGGGATTTTGGCTAAGCAATTAGGTTCCTTGCTTCACAAGGTAAGAGATAAGTGTCCACTCTATAGATTGGATGGCAATTCTGTGGATCCAGAGATAGATATGAAGGTGGAGGCAGACTTTAACCGGCTTTTGGATAAAGCGAGTAGGTTGAGGCAGTTGATGGGGGAGGTTGCAATGGATGTGTCTCTTGGGGCTGCATTAGAGACCTTTTGGAAGGTTTACTGGGACGATGGAAATGTGGAAGCAATGAGTTTGTTCAATTGGCATTTAGCAAATTTGGAATATGCTAATGCAAGCTTGTCGTCTAAGCTTTCTTTAGCGTTTTGGGACCAGGATGATCCATATGATATGGGCGGTGATCATTGCTTTTTGCCAGGAGGGAATGGGAGGTTAGTTCAGGCATTGGTTGAGAATGTTCCAATTTTGTATGAGAGGACTGTGAATACTATTAGGTACGGTAGTGATGGGGTCCAGGTGCTTGCCGGAAGTCAAGTGTTTGAGGGTGATATGGTATTGTGTACTGTTCCACTTGGGGTTTTGAAAAGTGGTTCTATTAAATTTATTCCAGAGTTGCCTCAAAAGAAGCTTGATGCAATTAAGAGGTTGGGATATGGGTTGTTGAATAAAGTTGCGATGCTTTTTCCTTGTGTGTTTTGGGAAACAGATCTTGATACATTTGGCCATCTGACTGATGATTCGAGCAGTAGAGGGGAGTTCTTTCTGTTTTACAGCTATGCAACAGTTGCTGGTGGTCCTCTCTTGATTGCTTTAGTTGCAGGAGAGGCTGCACATAAGTTTGAGAGCATGCCCCCAACAGATGCAGTTACCAAAGTTCTTCAAATTCTTAAAGGTACTTTGTCCACTTTTGTGTCAAAATTATGTGTATGCTTTTAGTTTGTTTTTCTCTATTTTAGTTTGTTTTTATCTATCTTGGTAAATTATACAAATTTTGGTTGCAAGTTCTTCAAATTCTCGCACATCACTCGTGCCTCATGTTTCCAGATGTTAACTTTTACTGAATAGTTAGATGGTTCTTACTGGTTATCAGTGATAATCTAGGATTTTGCTATCATGCAAAAGGACCTAATATGGGTGGCCCATTTTAGAATAAACAGTTAACTTGAACGGTTATGTTACATTGTTCAGGAATGCTATTCTAATTATGACCGACTTTAGATGATATATAAAATCTGGATGTAAGTAACGTAGTAGAGGGGTTGAATGGTTGAATTTTTGTAAGTTAACTTGGAATAAGGATTAGCTGATTATTGATAATCATTATGACACTGTGGCCATAAATTCATGCAGGCATATATGAACCAAAAGGAATCAGCGTCCCGGAGCCAATCCAAACTGTTTGTACCAGATGGGGTGGTGATCCTTTTAGCCTAGGTTCTTACTCTAATGTTGCAGTGGGGGCATCTGGAGATGATTATGATATAATGGCGGAAAGTGTGGGGGATGGAAGACTTTTCTTTGCAGGAGAGGCCACCATTAGGCGATACCCTGCAACTATGCATGGTGCTTTTCTTAGTGGGCTGAGGGAAGCTGCAAAAATGGCTCACTATGCTAATGCACGAGCCTTGAAGATGAAGGTGAAGGTAGGCAAAAGCCCATTGAAGAATGCCTATTCTTGTGCTTCTGCTCTCACTGATCTATTCAGGGAACCTGATTTAGAATTTGGGAGCTTTTCCATTATTTTTAGCCGGAAGAATCCTGACCCAAAGTCACCAGCTATATTAAGGGTGACATTTAATGATCCTCGAAAAAAGAATCATGGGGATCAACAACATTCAAATAAAAGACTTTTTGAGCAGCTTCAGTCACATTTTAATCAGCAACAACAGCTACATGTTTATACTTTATTAACAAGGCAACAAGTGCTTGATCTGAGAGAGGTGAGAGGAGGAGATGAAATGAGGTTGAACTACCTCTGTGAGAAGCTGGGGGTGAAGCTGATTGGGAGAAAAGGTTTGGGATCTACGGCAGATTCTGTTATTTCTTCCATAAAAGCCGAGAGGGGCATTCGCAAACCAACTTCAACTTTTTCAGCTTCGAAATTAGGTGAGAATCGTGGAATCTTAACCTTTTTTTCTGTCCTATCCCTGTACTGCCTCTGTGCAGTTTATAAAACTTCTAATGAAACTTGTGGTTTTTGAAAGGTATTTCAAAGCTAAAAACAGGCACTTTGAAGCAGAAAATGATCAGGTATGAGCTGAAGTCTTGATGTCATTGTTTCTTGTATCATCAAAAAGACAAAAATTTCTTTTTGCTAATTGATGTATTTGTGTTGACTTGTTTGAAACTTTATCAGAAAGGCGAAGATAGTACGTAATGGCAAAAAGTCAGTGCAATCTCCTAATAAGTTGACACCTCCTAATTTAAATGCGATGAATGACAAAGTGTCAGAGGAACACATGATCACAAATCAAGTGCCACCCTCCACATCTGGTTCAGGTATATACTAATGGTTTATAAGGTGCTCATGTAGACCAATTTTGGTGCATTTGGATATTTGCATAAATCACTAATAAATTCTTCTAAAGTGTCAATTGACTGAAATTAGCCCCATCTACTTGAGTGTAATATGGTTGCGATCTCTCATGGTCATATGTGGTTGTGACTTTGTCAGACTCAAGACGCATTTTGATTTGACAGGATTAACTTTTGCTTGTAAAACCTTGAAATTTTGATTTTAAATGATATGCTCTCTCCAAGTGTTCCTAGCTTGACAGGATTATTATTTTCACTAGTTGTATCATTACTTGCAAATAAAATGTTGTGATATATACATTTCAAATAAATAATATTACAACAAAAGGCAAAATCATGTTAGATAATGCTTACAACTATTTCATAACAATTGTACTAAAAAGAATGTACCATTTTTCCTAAACTATTTTTACGAATCCTTATAGATTTGACATTAATGATTAATGTTTTGTTTTAAATATTAAATAAAAAACCACTCTCAAACATGATAGGATAAGAGCCTTTTTTGTTGTAAACATAGGTCAGGTTGCGAATTTTGACTAAAGTTTTGTTGGTTACAGTTTTGGTTGGATCACTAGCAGAAGCACCAAAGACCTGATGGTTGGACTCTTCTATACTGTTGAGTTATCTAATGAAATACCAGTACATTCCTCGGGTAGATGCCCGAGTTTATTGGAGATGATTTTGGCTATGTGGCTGCTGGTTGCTGGATGGCATAAAGGATAGTGTCATGTTGAAGGATTTTCAGAAAGCTGAGGATGACTGGAGTGGAACCTTGATCTCTTTGAGGTTGTTGTATTCCTATTTATTCGGACCAGCTGCCTGTTGGGATCTGGCAAGTGGGGATGGATCGCTGGCATTGAACATCGGTGCTCCCTTCTGACGACTCAAAACCTGTTGCCCATAGAGATGCAACATTTTTTACCTGGACAGCTGCTCCAAATCACTACACTTGGGCTCTAAGAAGGCTCTAGTGTCATGCTGTCGGTATTCTTATAATACTTGCCAAGTTAATTGCAGAGGGAGCTTTAACTATGCCATTGAACCAATGGCCTTGATGTGATTTCATGGGCAGTCTGTTCAGAAGCTCAAAGTTATATCTATGTTGCCACTCTTTTTGTATATATGTATAAGCTATTCATTCAAATCTTCATGCGAATAAATTTCGATTGTTTTAAATGAAATCACCTGAATTAGGTGACCATTGAGAAAGCAAGCAAATGCACTTTCTTTCTTGAAATGTACATTTCTTAGATATAGTCTGGCTGTCTGGATTCCAAACAAGGGTGGTCTGTAAGTGACCCAATGCCCATTCGGTATTGAGTAGTTGTAGCTTTTAATAAATAGTTGCTGTGATTTTTTGAATGACGTTGCTGGCTTGTGGAATATTAGAAGGCAAGTTTTGGGAACAGTTTATCAAAGCAGCTGTGCAAGAAAATAAAAAAGGAGCTGAAATTATTAGCCGCATGTATTTGATAATTGAATAAAACTCAAGCACACATCTCAAAAATATATCAAAATCAAATTAAATGTTACAAGTTTCTTTCTGAGTCCTGTGATTGGGGATTCGAAATCTGACATAACAATTAAATGAACATCTGGGGATACAACAAATCGGCAGTATATATATGATCATCATCCAGGGATGTTTTTAAGCGAACAGTATATACAAGATGAAGCCCTTATGTATCATTTGCACTCTTGACATTATTCAGGTTACCATTAGGCCCTTCCAACCAATCTTCAAGTTTGGCTTCTTTACCTGCCTTAAAATCATCGTAATTTTCTGACAATGTCGATAAATTATGATGTGACGAGCTGACAATGGCAGCTGCCTCTTCCTTTCCTCCTCCTCCTCCTGCTGCTTCTTCTACATGGAGCTCACCTGCAACTGGACTTGACACGGGCAGTTCATCAGTTTCCATATCTTGCCGACAAGAACTAGTACTAGCAGATGCAACTGATAGTGGTGAACTTGGATATGTTATTGGCTTCTCTCCCTGGGCCAATGTGATATCTTGGGAATCAGGTTGCGGCGGCCACTTGAAATTGCTGGCTTTTTGTCTTGCTGATTTGAATACATTTGAAAGATAAGTGCTATTCTGTTCAACATCCTTTCGGTCATGAAGTGAATCACGGCCCCAAGCAACCGGTCCCCAGGAGCTAGCTCTTCCCATCCGAAAGTTGGAAGTTGATTTCTGGATTATTCCTCTCTTTGGTTGTTTTGTTGACATTACTGATAGAGATTTCCTAATGTCTCTTACCATATCATCAGCTATAGAAAATCCACATTCTTTCATTGACCTACCCATGGCAACAGAATCTTCCAAATCTTCAGTGTGCAAACCTATTTCACGAGACTTCTCCACAACATTGTTTCTGAGATTAACGAGGTTGGGTACTGCATTTTGAGTGTGCTGCTGTATATAGAAAAGCCCTACCGAGGGCTCGTTTGCCACATATTTAATCATCTCAGCCAAACTTTCAGTTATCTCCACAAAACCATCTACAGTGGAGAATCCATGCATCTTGCTGAAGGCAAATGGCAGTTCATCACTGATTTGATGAAAAAACAAAGGCAGATGCATTTCAGACTCAGAGAAGAAAAATAGTATAATAATGAAACTTAAGAATAAGGAAATCAAGAGGGAGATGTTCCGATAACTATCATAAAATATCTTAAACATGAAAACAAGGCCTCTAAATGGGCCAAAAGAGAAATCATATCCTAATCCTAATATATAAAAGGAAGATAAAAAACCTCTCTTAAATAAGGAAGATAAAAATCTCTCTTAAATTAGGAAGAACACATCCTAATATAAATGGAAAGTAAAATCTCGATCTGCATACGAAACCCTGAAAAAAAACCTTGAGAGGAATAATATCTTATGTTGATTCCCCAGTTGAAGAGACCTATCACATCATTCATTTCTAGGTTTTGGTTGGCTCTACATTACCGCAATGCAGCACATGTAGTAGGTAAATTGGTATTATTAATAAAATAAATTTCTCCATTCTTAAATATTAATGAATGTCATTGTCTGTGGGAATAATAACTCTGCCAACCACTGGTATTACAGGTTTTAGTACCATCAGCATTGAGATTCACTTTGGCAATAATTTAAGTCTTCCCTTAAGTTTGTGTGATGTGAGAGCTTTGGAGGACAACAACACAAGTTTAAGACTAAAGCAGATACTAAATCATCCGACCACTTACTCACACCGTTAGTTTTTATAGCTAAGGACACATTTTCTATTTGTGGTGATATTTGAAAGTATTTGGAGAAACAGAGGAAGAGATTTGTTTGTTTTCCAGGTATTGTTTTTCAGAACAGAATAAACATCATCGACTCAATTTTAATTACAACTCTAGTTTTGTAAAACGAATTTTAAGTTTTCAAAATACAATATAAAAAAGCAACATCTAAATTGGGTGACAAACAAAAGTAAAAATGCTACAGAAACAACAACGAACACGTCACAAGCATTTCATTAATCCTCACATCTGAGCTACATTACATAAAGTTCTCCTAAATCCTCACTTATGCAACACACACATTAAAGAAAATTAAGTGGAAAGCCAAAATTAAAAAATAAAGGCATACCAATTAAACAGCAGATGTTCTTATAGTTGGAACATCAAACACATTCATTTTGTGTGTGTTTGATCTACAGCTTTATAACCAATCAAGAACTAATAGTAACTTATTTGAACATCATTACGGAATAATTGCAAAAACCTAATAAGCCGCCTTCATTTTCTGGGACTATATCTTTAAAGTGATACAATCAAACCAATTACAGAGACAAAGATCAGGCATTTACTTCAATACCCACATAAGAAAAACACAAAACAACAAAAACCCACCTCTCAAAACATAATTTCCCATCAATTTATTCAAATTTCAGATACTTCAATTCGTAAAAATATTATAAGTTAAAAATAAAGCAAAAAGAAGAAGAAATCCCTAGAAGAATAAAAGGAGACATCTATGGGCAGAAGAATCTAGACTCCAGATTCCTGATCTTACGACTTACGGGTTCCTCCTTTGAAGATCAAACAGACAAATTCAGGCTCGTACTTGCACTCGTGTCAGCTCGCTCGGTCTGTCTGGGAAAAGCACCTTGTAATAATTTCTGTCGTTTTTATTTCAGGGAAATACTAACCCTAAGTCAGAATAAATTTTGATAGGTGGAAAAAAAAATTAATGTTTTACAATTTTTTTCATTTTCCATGAATTTTTTTTTCTTAAATTCTAAATTCTTAATGATTTAACATAACCCTTTATTTTATTACACGATTCATCACGAATTGACCTCAACCAACGGCGCATGGAGACAAAAAGCTTGTCACGTGTTTAAAGCATTCATTTTTTATGAGCCCTTTTTTCTGGCACCCAGTTTTGATTTATTTTCTTCTTGTAAAATCTTGTATATCAATGACAGATCTCACGAGAAATAGAGATATTAAGAGGGTAAATTTCAATAACCCCATTGAAATTTAGAAAAAATACAAACAACACTTATTAGTTTTGGAATTTGTTAGAGATCTTCTGAAGGTTTATTATTAGTAGTATAAAAAATGAATGTGTATTAAAATTAGTTTTAATTTCACTTAAAGAGATAAATATGAGACATCCTAGGTTGGTTGTATAAGGATGTAATGGATCGGGTATAATATAAAAATGTTAATATTCGTATTCAGTTTCTTCAATGAATAATATTTTTTTTATATATATAATTATTTGTTAGATTTTGTCGCAAAATCGTCAAATCAATCAATCAAGAATGCACGATTTTTACCGTGGTTCGCCGGAAAGATTCCCGACTACATCCACGTTGAACTCCGGAATAGGGAGCTCGCTGCACTAATCAATTTCAAGATTACACACGGAATCTTGAATCTGTTTACAAATTGTAATTCCCCTAATCTCACAAAGAACCCTAATCTCTAAAAGTGACAATCTCTCAAATTCCTAATTGAAGATTACACTAACTTGGACTTAGGGAATAGGCTTAACACTTAGCCAATTATTAAGGGAATACAAAAAATGAAAACTCTCTCCTAATTCTCAACCTAAGTGGCCTTTATATAGGATGAGCAATAAAGGTAATTGGGACAACGGCAAGGATTGTGCCATGTGTCCCTCATCCAACGGATGACAAGGGCTTCACATTTTACAATCTCCACCTTGAAGCCCAAAAACATTTCTCACTCCCAATCATACACAAAGACACACTACGGTCAATATAGCACAGCAAACCCACATACTCACATCATCGCTCATGTCGGCTGCAAGATCAGCCAACCCCCACCTGCAACAGCTTCATGCAGTGGAAGAGTTTGGTAGCAGCCACAATCTTTGTCCCCATGTCCGATGGGTTATCTTCTGTTGGAACCTTCTCAATCTCAATCTTACCGCTTGAGATAATTTCCCGAACAAAATGATACTCTGCTTCGGTAGTTGACTTTCTTGAGTCCCTGACACCTGCAACATCAGAATCAACATACCCTACCAAATTTAAAGCGTTAGATTTGTTAAAACATAAGTCATAATCAACAGCAGTATTCAAGTATCTTAACAACCATTGTAAAGCACCCCAGTGTGCTCCACCTGGATTAGACATAAACCTACTGAATAAAGATACAGCATATGACAAGTCAGGTCTAGTACTAATCATGACATACATCATAGAACCTATAGCGTTTTCATAAGACACATTTTCCATTTTAATCACCTCAGACCTAGTACTAAGAGAAGACATCTCCTCTCCTATAGCCGCTTCCCATTCAAGTTTATGGGTAGACTTTAATGCCTCTCCTAAGCTAGCAGGCTCAACCCCAGTAATTTCATGACTTGATATTAACGCACAGAAATACAAATCATTAGTTGAGTAATCATACCTGGTAGGAGGCCTTACTTGCCTCCTACTTCTGTCTCTTGCTAGCTGGTAGTTGGCCAATGTGTCTTGAGGTGTTTCATCATGCTGCTCAGTTAGATCCACTTGATCTACTGTGTCCTCTTCAATTTGTTCTTGTATCTCTGCTACTTCATTTCTGTTTTCCTCCTGGTTATTTCTCCTGGGCTGGGTGTCCTCAGATGTCTCCGTGCCTGACATGTCACCAACTTGCTCAGCGGTCCTTGATGTCCCTGGCTCCACCTGCATCTGAGCTCCACCTGCAAGATCAAAATCTGCCAGATCCTTTTCTAAGGCACCTGCATTGTTGTTAGTAGATTTACAAGGAAAACAAATTTCATTGAATATAACATCCCGACTAATTATGACTTTGACTCCAAGTGACTCCCTTTCCCATAACCTATACCCTTTTGTCCCTTCTTGATATCCTAGGAAAACACACTTGATAGACCTCGGTTCAAGTTTACCTACGGACTGGTGAGCATAGGCTTCACAGCCAAATACTCTAAGATGTGCAAGCTTATGAGCTCTACCAGACCATATTTCTTCTGGTGTCTTAAACTGAACTGAACTATTAGGGCTAAGGTTAATCAAATGAGTAGCAGTATTGAGGGCTTCTCCCCCAAAGGCCCTCGGAAGTTCGGAAGAAAATAAAAGACATCTGATATTTTATAATAAGGTTCTATTCATTCTTTCCGCAACTCCATTCTGTTGAGGGGTGTTTCTAACAGTCCTATGTCTCAGGATACCCTCACTAGTACAGTATTGGTCAAACTCAGTATTACAAAATTCTAAGCCATTATCAGTTCTCAAGACTTTTACTTTGTTACTAGTTTGATTTTCTACCAATACTTTCCATTCTTTAAATTTAGTCAAAGTTTCATCCTTTGATTTTAGTAAGAATGTCCATACCTTCCTACTGTAGTCATCAACAATAGAGAGGAAATATCTTACCCCCATGTGTCTGGACCTTTGCTGGTCCCCACAAATCACAATGTAGATACTCCAGACTCGCCTTTGACAAGTGAACTCCAGTTGGGAAGCTCTGTTTGTGCTGTTTGCCCAACACACAGATCTCACAAAACTCAAGTGGCTTCAACTGGTCCTTTCCAAATTGTCCTTGCTTGCTGAGTACCTGCATTCCTTTCTGGCCTATATGGCCAAGTCTCAAGTGCCATATATTAGTCATATCAACATTAGAAGTTAAAGCAGAAATGGGTTTATCCGATAATACATGTTGGCCATTTAGAACATACAATCCATTTCTCTTTATACCAGTTAGGATCAGTTTATTACCCTTAGATATGTGCATGTGTCCTTTATGTGCCTTATATGTGAAACCTAATTCATCTAGTGTTCCTAGTGATATCAGGTTCCGTTTCAAGTCAGGTACATATCTAACGTCAGTAAGAATCCTAACTTTACCATCATGGAGTTTAAGTGTTATGTCCCCAACTCCCTGTATCCTACAAGTATTGTCATTACCCATATACACAGTCCCTTGGTCAGAATTTCTAAAGTTGACAAACCAGTCCCTATACGGACTCATGTGGAAGGAACACCCTGAGTCCAGAATCCATTCTCTGCTAATGTGATCCCTACACACAGTCAATGCCTCAGATAGGCACATGGACTCCTTTTCGGCAGCCACAGTGGCACTGCCTTCATTTTCCTGTTCCCTCAGGAACTTATAACAATTCCTTTTAAGGTGTCCCATCTTTCCACAATGATAGCACTTCTTGTCACTATCCTTATTCTTATCCTGTTTATTCTTTTTCTTGCCTTTAGGTTCTTGGTTACTAGTCTGATGATTATTAGGACCATTATATTTCTTTTCATTTTTACCTTTCACGAATAAGTTCGCTCCTCCTCTCCTACTGGTTCTAAGTTCTAGCTCTCTAGCCCTTATACCAGATATCACCAAGTCTAGCCTAGGTACAACTCCTGTGTACTGTAGAGAATTCTTAACGACACTATATTCATCAGGTAATGCATTTAAAAGGATCATAGCTTCGCTAGAGTCTCCTAGGGCTTGGTCAGTTCCTTTAAGGATTTGAGTCATTTTCGTGAATTCATCCAAATTATCATCAATCGACTTACTAGTATCCATCTTGTAATTAAACAAATTTCCTTTTAAGAACACTAAATTTGGTGCAGAAATAACAGAATATAAAGATTCGAGTTTACCCCATAGTTGAATGGCAGTGTCCATTCCGTCAACCTTTCTGATGACCGAATCTCCAAGGTGAAGGAAAATCAGGTTGTAAGCCTCTTCCAGGATTTCCTCATTCGTTTCCTTTTCCATCTTTGGCCACTTTTCTGGATCCGGTTCCAGTGCCAAAGCCACCTTGTGGTGAGAAAGCAGGACTTTCATTTTCTTCTTCCAAGTAGTGAAATCCCCTTTCCCGTCAAATATCCCAATGTCGAGTCTCATGTTCGACATTCCTATTTTCTTTTTCAGTAATCACCCGATGATAGTTCCGCAATCACTCTCGGCAATTACTGCCCCAATCTAACCCAAACTCAATCGGCAATATACTGCCCAAACTGCCTAAGCACAATCCTGCAATTTACACACAATCTGCCTAAACTCCCTCGGCAATTTACTCACCCAAACTACAACTTCCACAGACCTGAATTTCTCAGATTTCAACTTCAATCAAATGACAACAGAGAACACACCCAATTGCCCTAACACTCTCGCCAATTCACGCCCAGTCTCAATCGTGAATTTAATCCAAGAAACTCAAACTCTGTAACACCACAGTCGGCTTCACCCAATACGGCAACTTGAGTCTTTATCGGTGACTCACAAATCCAAGAGTCTTGCTCGGCAAGCAGAGGACTCTGCTCCAAATCTCAATCGGCGACACTCTCAGCAGATCAGTTCTTGGGTCAATAGTTCAAAGAACCTTTGAGTCGGCAACAGAGTGGGCTATTTGTCTCCTTGTTCTGCAATCTTGATCGTCTGATTGCTGAGAGTTTTCTTGATCGGCGATGGCTTGAATCAACAGCAGGTGTTCTTGCTTTTGACGGGTTCTTGTTGCCCCTTCGTCGGTGATTTAATTCTCTGTGTTCTTCGGCCGTGACTTTCACAGTTTACGTCGATAGCTCCTCTGTATGTTAAAACCAGAAATTAGGATTTTTGGTTTATGCCCTTCCTTCTTTTGATCTTCAATCTTTTGTCGATGGCTGTGGTCTTCTTGTTTTTAGTCTTGGCTTTTGATCTTCTGGTGGGGCTCTCCTTTTCTTTTCGTCTGTGTGTTGTTCTTTGAATTTGTTGGTGGCTGTTTTAGGCTGTGCTCTTCCCTTTGACAGATTTTAGGGTTTCTCGTTAAAACCCAATGGAGAAGATGAGTTGGGCTTCTTGATCAAGCACAAGGGATCTTTCGGTCTTCTGCTTTTTTCGGCTATGGCAAATCTTCAAACACAGGCCCTGATTTTGGGCTTTGATCTTGGTCACAGATCACGTTCTCTTCGGCCCACTGATCCTTAATTCCAATGCTCTGATACCATTTGTTAAGTTTTATCGCAAAATCGTCAAATCAATCAATCAAGAATGCACGATTTTTACCGTGGTTCGCCGGAAAGATTCCCGACTACATCCACGTTGAACTCCGGAATAGGGAGCTCGCTGCACTAATCAATTTCAAGATTACACACGGAATCTTGAATCCGTTTACAAATTGTAATTCCCCTAATCTCACAAAGAACCCTAATCTCTAAAAGTGACAATCTCTCAAATTCCTAATTGAAGATTACACTAACTTGGACTTAGGGAATAGGCTTAACACTTAGCCAATTATTAAGGGAATACAAAAAATGAAAACTCTCTCCTAATTCTCAACCTAAGTGGCCTTTATATAGGATGAGCAAATAAAGGTAATTGGGACAACGGCAATGATTGTGCCATGTGTCCCTCATCCAACGGATGACAAGGGCTTCACATTTTACATTATTCTTAATGTATTTTACTAAAAAATCATGCTACTCGATATATAAAATAATACTACACTATTCATATCCAACACATCATGCCACTCGATATATAAAATAATACTATACCTATATTTTTATCATTCCTAATTGCGTATGATACTATGATGTGTTTATAAGGAATGGTGATCCTTATTAAATATCATAATGTGTAATCATCAAAAATTATATCTTGAAATAAAATAAATATAAATATCAAGGATCTTACTGAAAATATCTAAATTTCAAATTAGGGTTATAAACGGTGTTTTATAAACTGAAACTCGTCCAATTTCTTCCTATTTCCCTCGCAAATTAATGGCGAAGAAGAAGAAGAAAATCAAAAGCGACAGCGATGAAGAGGACGACACCTTCTACTACCGATACGCCTCCACCGGCACCGCCCCCACAAACCCATCATCATCGTCAGCAGATGACGCCACTTCCAGTGGACCCCACAACAAATCCAGGGGCTCAGGCGGCTTGGCCCCTTCCAAATCAACGGTTTACGTATCAAACCTGGACTACGCCCTAACGAACTCCGACCTCCACACCCTCTTCTCCGCCTTCGGCAAGATCGCCCGCGTCACCGTCCTCAAGGACCGCGACACGCGCAAGTCACGTGGCGTCGCCTTCATCCAGTTCGTCCATATCCCCGACGCGCTCGCCGCCACGCGTGCCATCCACGGCAAGGTCCTCAACGGCCGCACCGTCTCCGCCAGCATCGCCGCAGATAACGGCCGGGCGGCGTCGTTTATTAAGAAGAGGGTTTATAAGGACAAGTCTAGATGTTACGAGTGTGGGGTTGAGGGGCATTTGAGTTACGAGTGTCCGAGGAATCAGCTGGGGCCCAGAGAGCCGCCCTTGCCGAAGAAGGAGAAGGGGAGGAGGAGATCGGACGGTGAGGATGAGAGTGAATTCGATGATGGGGGTTGGGCGTCGGTGGTGGATGGCGGGGCGGAGGAGAGGTTGTTGCTTATGGGGGAGAATGAGAGCGAAGAGAAGAGGAAGAAGGCGAAGAGGATGAGTTATTTTAGTGATGAAAGTGACGAGGAGGACTGATTTTCAGGTATTGTGTGTGTGTGTGTGTGTTTTTTTTTTTTGGTTTTAATTAGCTGTGAAAAGTAATGGTGGTTTGGATATGTTTCTATAGAAAGTGTTTATTGTTTCATCTAATGGTGGTTCAGAAGTAGTTTTATAGAAAGTGCTTATTATTTTGTTTTTGTTATGAAAAAATTATGGTGGATCAGAAGTGCTTTTATTACAAGTTAGACAGTGCTTCTTGTTTATTCAGTCTTGTGAAAATAATGGTGGTTCAGAAGTGCTTTTATTACAAGTTATAGAGTGCTTCTTGTTTTATTCAGTCCTGTGAAAATAATGGCGATTAGGAAGTGCTTTCTTTTGGAAACCGGAAAGTGCTTTCTTATGGAAACCGGAAAGTGCTTCTAGTTTTATGTAAAAAAAATGGTGTTTTGGAAGCATTTTTATCAGTGTTGTTAGAGGCGCATTGAGGCGCGCCTCGAGGCGAGAGGCGCACGAGGCGATCGCCGATGCGCATTTAACTTGTCGAGGCGAGGCGACTCCAGCGAGGCGACGTGAGGCGCACGAGGTGCAATGAGGCGCGCGCATCATGGTTTTACGGTTTTTTCATTAGTTTTTTTACTTTTTTTTTTCCAAATCTGTTTCTTTATTCATCTTTTTTCTGTTTTTTCATTTTCTTTATTTATGATTCTTTCTTTTACATTTATGTTTCTTTTTTCTTTTATAATTCTGTTTTATTTTTCTTTTTTACGCTTTTCAGTTCTGTTTCTTTCTTCTTGTTTTTTTTCATTTTCTTTATTTATAATTCTTTTTTTTACATTTGTATTTTTTTTCTTACAGTTCTTTTTTTTGAACTTTTTTTAGCTCTGTTTCTTTCTTCATCTTTTTTCTTTATTTTTTCCATTCTTCATTAACGATTCTTTTTCAGTTATATTTTTTAGCAGATGTTTTTTTAATGCTTGTTGTTTTTCATTTTCTTGAACTTGAACTATGCATATTTTTAATTACGCTTGTTTTTATTATTTTCTGGAATTTGAAGTTTTGAACTGTGCATATTTTGTCAAGTATTATGAATTAGACAAGTAGAAGAAATATAAAAGTATAGTATATGTCAAAATATTATTATCTATTTATTTAATTTTTTTTTTTTTTATATATTTACAAGTTAATGATGCATATATTATAAATTTAAAATTATTATTAATAAACGTGCGCCTCGTGTCTGTGAGGCGTGCGCCTCGCGTCCCTCGCCTCGCGCCTCGCTTTTCTGGCTCTGATCGCCTTGGTGCGCCTCTCGCCTTTAACAACCTTGATTTTTATAGCAAGTTTCAGACTTTAGAGAAATAGCTAGTTTGGTAAAAGTAATTGGACCTGCTACTTTAGAAACTCAAGTGACTCTTCACAAATAGTGATTTCTGTTTTAAAAAATGCTTTTCAAAAAGCATCTATCAAGTGCTTTGAAAAAAATGCTCATCATTATGAAGTGTGACATGATCGTTTGATACAATGCTACAGCTTGTGTTCTGCAAAAATGTTATTGCATAGGTAAAATACACACACAAGTAGAAATTGAATTGTAATGGAGTAGTGCTTTAGGGACATAGATTATTTTAGTGTTTAGCATTTGTATAGAAATTGTAAAATGTAAGTGCAGTTGAGAAGGCTAATATGCCTGGAAGTATGACTAGGTGTTTTTATTGGCCATTACAGTTTACCATGAAATCACTCAATGAGAACCCTGGATAAGCATATAAAGGTAACGTGATTAGTTTACAAGTGTTATCCGTGCAATATGTGAAGCTAGTCTATGACTTGTGGGGTATTATTTTCATGTTATCACCTTAAACTATGTGCCAACATGAGCATTAGCTTTTGTTCAACTACTACTTGTGGGACTTTTTTAACTTGATGCAAATAAGGGGAGCAACTCCTTGCTATCCTATCAGTTATGGAACATGGGTTGTATCATTGTATGTGTTTTAGATTAGATAAGTATCAATAATGGATTGTTATGTTGCTCACTCCAGTAGCATGGAGGGTTAAGGATTAGCTTGGGTTCTTTAGGCTTGTTCAAGATGTTATAGCTGAAATTTTAGGGCACTTGTTTGGATGCTAATTTGGTTGAGGAATTTGATCATAAGACCAAGAACCTAACTATTAGGCCAATGTTAGGGTATGTTTGGGATTGGGATGTTGTATATCATGCCCAATGTGTTCTAGGCCTTTAATATGTAGAGCGAGTGAGTCCACATCTCCCCAAGTGGCTCTCTAACTTCTAGAATGTTTAGAACATTCTAGAAGGCTTAGTTGGCTCAAGTAAATATATAAAGAAGCAATGATTTAGGGTATTGGCTTAGAATCATATCCCTTGATTATGTGAGATTTGCAGTGTTCTAAAATGCGCTAGGCGCTAGTTGGGTGGCAACCCAGCGCCTATAGCCTAGAGCGCCTAGTCGGGGCCTAAACGTTTAATCGAAAATTGAGAATTTCTATAATTAGGTTTAAGATTTGGTATGATTTGGAGAAATCAATCATAGATAAATGTTATTTGAGTAATGACTAATATTTATAAATGGTCAATTTGATGAGAAACTAACAAAAAAAAAATGATTAGATTTTTGAAATTAAGGTTTATGCTCTAAATTGAGATTTTTCAAATTGACGAGTTCGAGAGTTAATTTTGTAAAATTAAGGTTAGAGTTAGGATTGGGGTGTGAAATTCGACTGGAAAAAGCCATAGGCCGCCGAAACTATACGCGTCGCCTAGGCGGGGCGTTTTAGAACATTGAGATTTTATATGCAATTATTGTATTCATAGTTGTTATAGGCGAAAGGCATACCGAGGCGCCAAGGTCCTCCTGGAAATAGGCGCAAGATGAGGCGCGCGCCTGATCGAAGTGATGCGCATGGCGCACCCTGTATTTTTTTCAGTGTTCGAAAACTCACCGTCTAGGCGGCGCGTTTTCGTTAATCGCGGCTCCACTCGACCGCGTAGGCGCCGATACTCGGCCGCATATCGGCACTGTATTTTTTTCGCTCCAAAATGACGACGTTTTGTAACCCTCCAAAACGTCGCGGTTTTGGGGTTTAATAGTACCCCAAAAAACTCATCGTTTTGGGGGGGGGGGGGGGGGTTATATAAAAAAAAAAAAAACGCCTATTTTTGTTCTCATTCATTTCTCTCTCACTTCTGCCTTCGCTTCTTCATCTCTACCCTCTCTCTGCAACGGTATTACGGTAAGTCTTTTTTTTTTTTTTCCTTTTTTCAACAAAAAAAAAAAAAATTGGTTCATTGTTAGTACTTAATAGGACATGACTTTTGTTATCACTAATTAACTACTTTCCCTATTTTGTTAATTTAGTTATTTTGACCTAAAACTTTAATTTTTGTTTTGAAATTTTTTTTTGGTTAATAGTTAAAAATTAATTAAATATTAGTAGTTACTTAATTAGTTAATAAATTATAAATTTGATTAAAGTAAATAAATTTTAGGGTTTATGGTGATATTAAATAATTAATTGTTAATTAGGCATATTAATTAATATTTACTATTTAGTAGTAATTACTAATCAAATTAATTGATTCATTCTTAGTAGGACATGGCTTCTTCTTCCGCGGCCTCTAATTCGGAATGTAGTCATGTTCTTAAACGGAACTCAAATGATGTTGGATGAGAGTATGATGCTTTAATGGATCCGAATAACTTGGATGAAGTTAAATGCAAGTTATGTTCAAAAACTTTTTACGGGGGAGTTTATAGAGTGAAATAACATATTGGGCATATATCGGAGAATGTTGCAAAATGTCCAAAGTGCAGTAAAGAGGATCGGGAGAAGTGTAGACAAGCCATTTTAGAGGCAAGGAATAAAAAAAAGGAAAAGAGAAGCATGTGAGTGAGATAAGGCAAATAGTTAATATTTGGGGCGATGAAGAAGATGAAATTCGTGAAATAGAAGAAGGGTTAGATTCAAGACTCCCTCGGCATCGCGGCCCTTTGGATAGGTGGACAATGGTAACCCCTCATGATTCTTCAGTGAGTGATGATAAAACAATACGGCAACAAAATATTAATGAAGCATTTTTTAAAGAGAAGACATAATGTGAACCGATTTGTTGCTAAGTGGGTTTATGAATTCGGTATTCTTTTCAATGTCATTGACAATGATAGCTGGATAGTGATGATAGAGGCAGTTGGTCAATTTGGACCGGGTTTCAGAGGTCCCAGCCAATATGAATTGAGGGAGCCGTTATTGAAAGAGGAAGTTGAAAGCGTTAAAGTTTTTCTACAACAACATGATAAATAGTGGAAGGAGAACAAGTGTTCAATCATGAGTCATGACAAATGTTTGGAGTGATAGGAAAATGAGAAGTATAATGAATTTGTTTGTTAATTGCACAATAGGTACCACTTTCCTTTATTCAAGGAAAGTTCTGATGTGACACATACTGCTGAGCACATTTTTGAGTATGTTATGACGGGTATTGAACAAGTTAGGGCGGAAAATGTGGTTCAAGTGGTAACCGACAATGCCTCAAACAATATGGCCGCGGCAAAGTTGTTGAAGGCGAAGATGCCAAATGTTTTTTGGAGTTCGTGTGCTACTCACACCATAAACCTCATGCTTGAAAGTATTAGGAAATTGCCGAGGTACAAAAAAACCATTGATAGTGCCAAGACTTTCACCATTTTTGTGTATGTCTATCACAAGACTTTGTCCATGATGAGGTCGTTTACAAAATAGAAGGACATAGTGAGACTGCGAGTAACTAGGTTTGCCTTAGTTTTTTTAACCTTACAAAGTTTGATGGAGAAAAAAGAAAGTCTGCGAACCATGTTTGCTAGTACAGAATGAGATGAGTGCATATGGTCCAAGCAAGCTAAAGGGAAAGCGGCATTTGCCACGGTGATGAGTGTTTCTTTTTGGAATGGTGTGACTCAATGTTAAAAGGTGTTTGTACCTTTGGTGAGGGTGTTTCGGCCAGTTAATGGGGATAGAAAGCCATCCGTTTTAGAACCCTAATTTTTTTTAGCTTTTATATCAATTCCTCAATTGGAATAATTCATATAAGTTGTATTTAATAAATTTATCCTGTAAATTTCAACTCAGTAAGTAAAATAACAATCATATCACATGAGTTTTTATTATTTCACGTTTTAGTTTTTTTAATTTAAAAAAAAAAAAGATTCAATGAGGCACACCACCATCGCATCTCGCCAAATAGGCGCAGTGAAGCGATACGGCAGCTCCTCAATGTGCGCTTAGGCGCGCCTTTAACAACTACGGTAATATTCTCACCATACTTGGAAATATCTACTAGTATAAATATAGAAGGCCTCTGACTTAGTACTTTGAACCCATAGCTATTGTGGTGGAATTAATTGCTGGCATTGGGGACTTTTTGAAAGTGGTTCTTCAATGACAAACGAGTAGGGTAGATATGGGTTTTCGATGGATTGATAGACCTTACTGGATTTGAATATTTTTTTTGAAAGAATAATTTGATCACCAATTTTCTCTTTCATTATATTTCTTTTCCTCTTTCTACTTCTTCTTTTACTGTATTATGATTATTATTATTATTATTTGGGTTGGGACTTTGATTAACAATTTTGTAACTCGCTTTGCCTTTAAATCAATGTGCATGGAGTAATTATTGATCGCCATCTTTCTCTTCATACACTGACCAACTTTCATTTTCAGGCATAGAATTTGACTATTTGGATGATTAGACGACATGCTGCACTGCACGTAAAGGATTGGCAGATTTATTTGTTAATGCCCCACTTTTCTATCATGTACATCATTTTAAGGAACAGAATAATTTTGCTTCATGATCTTCTGTGCCATTGCTCCTTGAAGTTATTTATAGCAATTTCATTTCAGAGTTTGGATAGGAGGAGGAAACTCCAGGTATGAAATTGAAATCGACTATGATGCTCGGGGGCTGATATCAGGTAGCACTCTAAAGAAGGAAATAAGAAAATCGTAAAGTCTGGTGTCACAGGAAGTTTCGACGAGCAACTGTCATGGGGATTTAGCAAGTACTTGTATCAGATTAAATTTTTCATGTCCTGTAAAATGATGTGCAATTGTAGTATGAAATGTGAAACTGGATGAGTTTAGGAAGTTGCTGCTCTGTGCTCTGAATGAATTGCAGGGATTTGAAAACACTTTCAAGAACAGAACCCAGCTATTTAGAATCAATCAAGAAAGTGTCGAGAGTAGCGTACTTTGTTGTAAAAGATTCAGCAAGTTATACCAACCAAGCAGAATCATTTGAACTGGAGAAAAGGAGTCCACCACTTTATCGCTCGGTCACCAAAATAGATGAAAATATTCCCCTCTTTGCTTTTTTGACTTGAGAGGCTTGCATTTTTTTTCCTTGGGATCATTTTTTTTTTTGGAATCGTTGGTAATTCCGCTGTCAAATCACTCCTTCTGGATTTAAGCGTAGTATGTAAAATCTCCGGCTGTTTCAGATTCTTATAAGAAACGCATTCCCTATATTCGAATCCGGGATCTCAAAGTAAGATCCTGAGTTATACATCACCAAACCGCGTCCCTTGAGATCATCTATTACTAACCAGAAATAACCAAACAAAAGAAGCAGATTTCCTTTATACAAGAAATGGGTTTGTTACACAAACTGTGGTTGCTAAACAAGAGCTAACCTAAGCATTGTCTTGATAAAAGAAGAGCTATCTTCCTCGTGAGCAAAAATATCTGATGGCCAATCCACTGAAGTAATTAGTTGAATCTAGACATTTCATTTTATATTCTGGGTTCTTCAAGTAAAGAATCTGCATCTGGCTGCTCTCAGTTGGATTGTTGTCCAGTCTGTGCGAAAATTAAAATGTAAGCTTGATGTTGATGATATGATAGTGAGTATTGATCATGCAATTTTCAAGTAAATTCGGAAAAATAACATTAGCTTTACCAGCATTTCATGGTCACCCATAATCTCTTCTATCAACTCCTGCAGTGATTTATCAGCACTATTCGGAACAAGGGCAGCAAACACAGCTGGTTCAAGTCCTGTTCAGAAGTAAACGAAAAGTTTAAAGCTGGCTGCACTTTGAATAATCATAGCTACAAACAGCAGTATATTCAACTTCAAAATCCATCATCATAAAGCCTCTATGAATTTCCTCTTCAAATGTTAGGTTCCATCTATTCGCTAAAATGATGCTTAAGGGCCATCCCCTGGAAAAAAAATTCAGTGCAAGTTTCCTCAAATGAACTAGATGAATGACAATGAACACAGGCCAGGATTGTATATCACTGAACATTATTTTGTTCAAAAACCGGACATCATCACACTGTTGTGGAGTTTTGATTTCCATGACTGAAGAGTTCTTAGAAATTGATGTCAAATCGATAGCTATAGTTAACTTATTTTCTTCAAATACCTGTTTCTGGAAATGCATCTATGAACATCATCATTTCCTCTCCACTTAGACCAGATAAGACGCATATCCGTGGCAATGACTCTGCAACCTGAGGATCAAATTTATACTTGAAGCGTTAAAAAACAATGAATACAGGAACAAGGGCCATCATATGAATTGTATTTTTTATTCCTTCGGATCATTTGAATATTCATATTGTATCGTCAAATTTGGACCTCATTACTGATTAACAAGGGTATTGAAAATTTGATATGCCCAAGAACTTCCTAAATAAAAGAAGATACTCAAGAGGTATTTCCTCCTACAGTCTTCCAGGTCACAGAGAACTTAAAATGACCCTTTTGTTCAAAAGTTATGGAGACTGAATCAAACTTTCCTGTTTCCCATCCCAACCCTTTTGTTCTTTTACAAGCTCATCAAATTGATCAAAGCAGCTTTCTCATTCTATTAGCACATGTTATGTAAAACTCATAATATTGTCGGATAGAGATGGAAAACAAGAACAAATGAATTCCCAAAAGGCCAAAATTTCAACCTGCACTTGTTCCAAGTTCGGTTGCTTCGTATTCATTGCTTCCCAAAGTGAACGAGTAATCATGTCTTCCGTGCAAAAAATCACCTACAATAATGAATGATCAGATTACCATAAAAAAAATTCTAAACAACGTATAGGCAACTCAACAGACAATTCTTTTCAACAATTTTCACTTGGATTTGATTTGCAAAATGCGCAGATTATAAGAACAGAAATTCAGTACATTGTTCCTGGAAAAGCCACATCCAACTTTCTTTGTAACTTGTTCAAGAAAAAAGAACAATCATGAAAATTTGATTCGAAAATCGAAATAATACCTCCAAGAATTCACCATCTAGCTCTTTTAGAAACTGCCGAATCTGCACCAAGAAAAGTAATTAAGAATTGTTCATAACTTAAAATCAAATTTCTCACAAGTCAATTCACAACCACTCCAACAAAGCAAATATGTGAATGAAAAGTTCAGCAAATAAAAATCTGACAAAAAGATTCACCTTCACTGCCTCCTCCACGTCAAATCCCAACAAGAGTAATGCCTAGAAACAAGAATTTTAAGGTTGTAAAGACTAAGTGAAGAGTAAAATAACACAATTGTATGTATTATTAAACATGAAAAATGACAAAGAAAGAAGACTTTATGAGAACTTGAATAGAACTAACCACAACTTACAGGGGGGCCATATTTAGGATCATCAGCATTTAAAGGAACAAACTTGGATTCTTCAATTAACTCACTTGGAACTCCTGTAACATGTTAAAAAATATATATATTACTCAACACTCAATTTAAAAGCAACAAAAACAAAACCCTATTTTAGAAATATCAATGTAAAGGTAAAATGAAAATTGAAAAGAGAGAAAAGGGTAAGCAAGCACACACACCTTCAGCCGATGCTCTTGGTGTTGGTAGGTGCTTAAGCTTCAAGTTGTAAGTACAAGTATTAGTCTTTGCTAAAATAGAAGAAAATTTTGAAATTTGTGAAACTCTAAGTGGGTTTGATGAAATTGAAGGAATCAAAAGTGAAGCAGAGTTGAGAACATGATTTGGAGAGAAGCCAGTAGCTGAAGCCATGAGATTTTCTTTATCCTTACTCTGTTCTTTATCCTTTTAATTCGGTTAGATAAAGTTAGTTGGCTTACAAGGTTTGGATTTGGATTTGCTACAGCACAGCTCTACATTGGCATTTGTAGAACCAATAACAGATTGCCACATCATAGAAAGATGACAGTCATTATAGAATTTTAACAATTTTCATTAATAAAATTTAAAGAAATTTGTTATTTGCTATATACCAATTACCACATCCACATCAGAGAATATCTAATTAACTTTTCAACTCCAACCCAAAACTTTCACATTATTTAACTTTTAAACTCCAACCCATTACATCAACTAAAAAGAATATTTCATTATTATTTCTCAACAATTAACATTTCACTCCTCAATTAACATCATATTACAATACATTTAGTTATTAAATAATTATAAATAATACTTAAAAATTAACTAAAAATTTAATTAATAATATTATTAAAATTAAAATATATTCTGCAATTTTTTTTTTAAAAAAAAACTTTTGTTAAAACTAAAAAAACAATAACAAAATAATTTATAATTAAAAAAAAAAAAAACCCATAAAACTTAAGCCAAGTTTTAGGAGCAAGTTTTTGCTCCTAAAACTTTATTCTCATAGCCTGGGACATGGCATCCAATTGCCTACTTGTAACTTATAATTAGTCAAGCTTGCTCTTAGCAATCATGGCTGTGTTGTTAGCATGGAGGAAATTCTTTCATATAAGATGCAAGGCTTTTGCTTAGTTTATGAAAGAAGAATTTATTTTTCTGAATTTTTTTAAAAAAAAAACAAACAAAATCAATGGCCAAAACTTAATCAGCTGCTTGGACACCAAAGATTAACATAGAAACAATATATCATTAACCCACGGGTTTTTTAAGGGTTAAGATAAAGGAGGATGGTTTTTTTTTTTTTTTTTTTAAAATTAAAATTGGCCTTTCAAAAGCTAATAAATCTGTGGATTTTCAAAACTACTTTTTCTCAACGTCCTAAATGTCTTTCCACGGCATCATCGTATCAACGGTAGGGGTGGGCAAAAAAAAAACCGACCGAACCGAATCAAACCGTAAACCGAACCAAATTTACGGTTTTTTTCTAACGGTTCTGTTTGCGGTTCGGATTGGCTCACCCCAAACGGTTTACGGTTCGGTTCAGGAGCTAATCCGAACCGCACCTGTTAAACCGAGCTGAACCGTTATAATTAAAAAAAATTATATATTTTTATAAAAAAAATTTGTATTTGTATTTGTATTTTAATTTTATTTTATGTTTTCTTTTTATTAGTTTGTTAATACTTTTATTCTTAAATTTTTTGTTAATACTTTTATTCTTAATTTATTTGTTAATACTTTTATTCTTAAATTTATTTATTTTATGGTAGCATCATTATTATTGAAAGTAAGATGTTGGATTTGTCTCTTAATTAGAATGATTGTAACATCATTATTCGAGGTAATTTTTAAAAAATACAATAATTAATTGTGCCTCATTTTTCAATCATTTATGAAGTGCGTGTGTTTCCTGGAGTCACAGCTTACACCATAGCACTTCATACTATTTGTTTGATAGACTAGTTTTTTTTTTTTTTTATCTTCACTTAAGTGGATGAAAAATTGTTTTAAATATAATAATCCGTAAACCGAACCGAACCAATCCGTAAACCGCTGGTTTAAAAATTTTCCAATCCGAACCAATCCGTTATTTAATGGTTTGGTTTGAGAGGTAAAAAATCAGAACCGTAAAATATGGTTTGGTTCGGTTTTAGCAAAAACCGAACCAAACCGAACCGCGCCCACCCCTAATCAACGGAGTTGTGTTTTTCAAAAAAATTATCTGTAATTATTACAAAAGACAAAGAAAATTATTACAATTTTTCTAAATGTTGATATAGTTGTATAAAAAACAAAAGTAAATTATTACCGGTACAATTTATTATTCTAAAAGCAAAATAAATGTATCTAAAAGATATTTTATTATGATTCCTTGATATTGCTAGAAGTTGTGTAGTGATTAACGTCTTTTGAGAGAATCATTTCGTCCACATCTAATGCGTTTGCAGCACGATTATCAATTTGAGTATCCACTGAATGATGAGACATGGCATCATCTTGATCTTGTTTTAGAGAAGATTCGTCATCTATTATGACAAGTCTTTGGAAGGGGCTCATCTATAAGACCCAAGGGTATATGATACCTGATAAGTGGTATTTATATCACTATTTCTCACTCATCTAACCTAATATTTTGTATAGTTTCTCGAGTTTTGTGAACATTTTGATGTGTTTTGTGTTGTTTTGCAGATAAATAAAGTTGGGAAAGCATTAGAAGTAATTTGGGGCCAAAATAGAGAAAAATGACAAAAAAAGCAATGTTGTAATTATTCCGTGTCGCGACGCCAAGACCATACGCGTCGCAACGCCTAAAGTGAGCCAGTCATGCTAACATGCGACGAGAGACACGTGTCAGAATCTGAGAAATTGGACTTGCTAACGTGCGCCGTGCCACGTGTCATCATCACAAAAGATCTGCTAAAATGCACCGGCTGCCACGTGTCGAAATCTCATTGGACCAAAACAAGCGCGTGCCACATGTCAATCTCTCATTGGACCGAATATTGGACAAATCACATGTTGCCACGTGTCGACTTCTCATTTGACCGATCCTAAATGTGTGCCACATGTCGTCTTCTCATTGCACCACCTTCACCGCGTGACACGTGTCATCACCATATTCTGCCGACAGATCATGCGTGGTCAACCCGCGTGGACTAAAATCGCGTGCTGGCGTCGCGACGCCAAGACCCTACGCGTCGCGACGCCAGAAGTCAAAAATGCCTATAAATTCAGGCCTTATTCACTTCATTTGGTGTGCTTTCCTTGAGATTTTTTTCCCTGATTTCATAGGAAGCATCTAGTTTTTGTAATATTAAAATTATGTATTTTTATTTTTAGTTTTTATTACAGCTTTTTATTTATTTACTTTATGTTTTGTAGTTAAATTTCCGCTGGGGTAAAATGTGAAACCTTTTAATATAATTATCTAGGTAAATCTCACTTAATTATAATTTATAAATTATAATTTAACCGCATGAATTAATGTCAGACTTTATTACCGCCTATATGGTCGGGTTAAATATAAATTACTTTACCGCCTATATGGCTGGTCTTATGTGACAGATAATTACCGCCTATATGGCTGGTGTAGTTGGACTAAATGGATTACCGCCTATATGGCTGGTTTTAAATGTTTAATATTATTAATTCATGAGAAAGCAGAACAGAAAATAATTATATATTATAATAAGTGAGATTCATAGATAAGAAATATGAAATGTGGATCCTATAACCCCATCATTTTATTTTTATTCTAGGGAAGTGATGAAACACAATATCCACACTTAATAATTGATTTTCTTTTTATTGGGTAATTCTTTAGTTTGTTTATTGAGTCTTAAGCTTAATGCTTCTTATTGTCTGATCACCAATAAGATTGATGTGGTAAACTTAAAATGAACTATACATAGAGATTTTAGGTTTCAGCCTTAGATTCAATAGCCCACGATCTTCCTTGAGGATAAATAATCATTTAATATATTTCCTTACAGGATAGACATATACCTGTCGGGCGGGAGTAGCCATAATTGGAACTTAATCTTAATGAATCCAGGTAATTTGGTTGACATAGACATATGGTTCAATTGAGTTATACTGGGTGTTTGCGTCTGACCATCGACATAGGCTTTTGCATATTTTTTGTGTTCCAGGTTAGCAATCTGATTTATTACACATAGATAAGAGAATCAATTCATTTTTATAATAATATTGTGTGGAGTCACGACCCTAGATCATTGAGTCTTTTCTTTTCCTTAGTATTTTCTTTTGAGTATGTTTTTATTTTAATTAGCAAATCCACATTCAACCAACCAAAAGCAATCAATTCACTTCTCCCTATAATTAGATACGTGTAAATAAATAGATTCAACAATTAATAACAACAGTAGGAATTAAGTCATTGTGGGATCGATATTTTTATACTACTTGAACGATACGTGAGCTTGCGTTATACACGTGTGTTTACGCCGGTCAAGTTTTTTGCGCCGTTGCCGAGGACTTATATTTCTTGAGTTATTAATTTTGAAGCTATCTAATTTACTTTTATCTAATTTTCTTTATTTTCATTTGTAATTTTTATTTCTTTCTTTTGTTTTCAGGTGGTTGAAAAATGGAACACTACTGGGAGATTGAGAGACTACGTGCTTTACAAGAAGATACACCCCAAATCTGGGAGCAACAGTCCGATTTTCTGAGGCCTGTTGTCCAGCCCAATGATTATCACTGGATGCCAGAACCAAGCAATACTACATTTGCTCAACATAACGCAATAGGGAGATGTGACATATGTAATGGTAACCACACGAGAGATCATTGCGAGTACAACTACAATCCAGGGTGGCAGAGCTATCAAAATCAGAACCATCAGAACCATCAGAGTAAGATCAGATGATTGACATGCTCAAAGATTGGGTCAAGAAACAAGACAAAAAGTTGGATACAATGCTTGAAACATGCCAAAATCAATTTGAAAGTATTCAGAGACAATCAGAATTCATTCAGAGACTAACAAATCAAACAAGACAGTTACCTCAAGAAGAATTATCAGATGAAACTGACAAAGCCTTCGAGTACCCAGAGATCCATAATGACACCTTAACAGAGGAGGAGACTGAGCAGTATCAACAACCAGATGTATCAGTTCAGGAGCCCGAACCGGCAAAGTCTCGATTTGATTTTTATTATTCTGACTCTGACGATGATGAAGCTGATTTGTTTGTACCAACTGCACCAACAACGGAGGATCAAACTTTTAATCCTCAAAATGAAGATCTTGGAGCATGCTTTACCATGATGTTTGAAGAATATCTACCTGAGCCAATCATTTCACCCAAATCAGAGGATGAAGACCTAAAATCTGACACATCTTTTCATCCTCATGTTGATAATTTTGAAGCATGTATTTCACAGATGACAGATGAAGAGCTGAATGCAGAAATTTTCAAATACATCTGTGAAGAAAAGGTGGAGCAAGAAGCAGAGCAAATGTCTGACCAAATTGAAAATCCAGAGCATTCAGGAGAAACATCGATGTATCGGGGAGTACAAATCAAAGATATCGCCCAGAAGCTTGAATGAATGGAACTCCCATTCAAAGTCAAGCACCATACGAGACCTCCTGATTTTATTTCTTTCTTTGCAGGAACCACTAGAGCAACAATGAGTAAAAATGTGGCACAAGCACTAAATGGGTCAAAATTCTTTTTGCTACCTTACCGTTGGAAGAGACCCTTCAAAAGCAACGCTCATGGGATTGTCTTTAATCGGACATCCAAAACAACGCTGAAACCTCATTGACATGTGGATTTCAGTCACGTCTGGCTGAATACGGAAAATTTAGCGCTAGCAGGGAGGCAACCCATGCAATTTGTTGTAATTTTTGTTTTCATATTTTGTGTATACATGTTGTAGAGTTTTTAATTTTGTGTGTTATTTTGTAGGGAAAAGCTAAACCAAAGCATAAGACAGAAGGAAAGGTGTTTGGCAAAGATAAGAGATAATTCATTAGCGATGGCTGAGTAAAGAATGGGTTCTTGAGACGCATCCTAATGAATTTATACTAAACGATTGGTGTATTGCGTACACAATTCCGTTGCCTTAATTATTGATTTGATTCGCTTTTCTGTTGTAATTATCTTTATTTTCGTAGACAGGATCCAGACTTTTTGACATTTCACACGATTTCTTTTGTTTTGTTTAGCTAACAAACGTCCTATGGAAGATACTAGTGCTATTATTACTCACCTTTTTTCAGGTACTATAAATTCAGCCCGTCATTGCACCTTTGAAGGCATCCAGATTTAAGAAAAAAATATATAAAAATGGAAGCCACTTCAAGAAGACGAGTTGAAAACATATGTGTGTTTTGCGGTAGTAGTGTTGGTGTTAAGCCACAATACGTAGAAGCAGCACAGAATTGGGTCGAGTCTTAGCTGTAAGGAATATGCACTTAATATATGGCGGAGGCAATCTTGGACTAATGAGGATCGTTTCAAAGGCCGTACAAGAAAGAGGCAGTCACGTTTTGGGAATCATCCCAAAACCCTTGGCAGAGGCAAATCTTATTGAACCATCAAACAGAGAGAAACTGATCGTGCCAGGTATGTCCGAGCGATTTGTAGAAATGATTAACCGTGCTGATGCTTTTATTGCTTTGCCAGGTGGCTTGGGTACATTGGAGAAAATTTTTATTGTGCTATCTTGGGCGAACCTGAACATACACCAGAAACCGCTTGGACTGTACAACGTTGAAGGATTTATGATTTTCTTTGTGTGTTTATTGATGATGCTCGGAGAAATGAGTTCGTGTCAAAACCTATGAAAGAACTCATCTTTACAGCCAGAACTGCTCCAGATCTAATAGACCAACTCTTAGCCTATGAACCACAAGTTGACCATATCCTTTCAAAAATAAATTGGTCCGAGACGATCGTGGTAAGAGGCATCGGATTAATCTGGATCTTAACCTTTAATTTCCTGTAAAATTTTAGCTAACCAAGTATTATCTTCTAAACTTTTTTTCTACTGTTTAAGACATTGGGGACAATGTCTCATTTATGTTTGAGGGAGAGAATTAGTTGATTAGTACCTTGTTTTTAGTTTGTGTGTTATTTTTATTTTTAGTCCAAATTTTTTCGAAAATACAAAAAAATTGAAAAGATTTCAAAAATTTCAAAAATATTTTGTGTTTTTGTGTTTTTTTTTTTTATTTTGACTAAAAAAATGTGAAATTGGTAATAGATACCTGAGTAAGGAGTTCCCACTCCTGATACGTATCTCAAACCCATTTTCGAAACAAGTTAATTTTTATTTATTTTATTTTGAATTATTTAATTTGTAAATTCTCCATAAAACTGACTAAAATGGATCTTCATATGCTCAGTTGACATGTATTATCAACATATATAGAAACATACAGACATGAGCTAAAATTGAAAAGTTTGTAATATTCAGTGCTCTAGTTTAATTGGAAGAAGCATCTCAAAAAAGCATGGAGTAAAAAAAAAATCTGAGATCCGAGTTATTAAGTCTATAAGGGTGTTTTAACACCTAGTGCTCTAAACCAACTGGTTTGGGAGTCACTGACCCAAAGCTCACTACATTGATCAAAGATGCTGTAAAAATATATATATGAAGTCTGAGTAATTAAGTCCGTAGGGGTGTCTTAATACATGGTGCCCTAAAGCCAACTGGTTTGGGAGCCACCACCCAAAGCTCGTTACATAGATGGAAGATATTGTATATAAATAAAAAATAAGAAAAATCAAGAACAAATCAGAAAAATGAGAAAAATTATTCCATTGCTACAAAAAGGTGTGAATTGAATTCATAAACTTTAGGACAAAAATATTACTCTCTTATCAACAGCACTTATGACTGTTGTGGGCAAAAATGAGTTGTTTAATATTTTGTTGGCTGTGTATATGGAGATGGTAAAAATAATCGGAGAATTTACTTATTCGATAATTTAAAAATAAAGAAAACAACTAGTAACTTGGAGTAGAAGTTTCACCAGATTAGTCACTAACTTCTTTTTTCTTTTTCGCTTGCCTTTTTGCTTTTGTGTGCATTAGTTTTACTTTCTTTTTACTTTTGTAAAATGTTTGTGGGTATCATTGATGTAAGCCCTCACGAGACTACAACACATCCACTAGGCACCTAGGGGTTTAAGGCTTGTTGCATATGCTAATGCAACCGTGATCCCTACGAAAGTGGCTTAGTTAATTTTAATTTTATTTTTGTTATTTTATTTGTGTTTTGCTCGAGGACTAGCAAAATGTTAGGTTTGGAGGTGTGATGAGTGATATTTATATCACTATTTTCCACTCATCTAACCTAATATTTTGTATAGTTTCTCGGGTTTTGTGAACATTTTGATGTGTTTTGTGTTGTTTTGCAGATAAATAAAGTTGGGAAAGCATTAGAAGCAATTTGGGGCCAAAATAGAGAAAAATGACAAAAAAGGCAATGTTGTAATTATTCCGCGTCGCGACGCCTAAAGTGAGCCGGTCATGCTAACATGCGCCGAGGGACACGTGTCAGAATCTGAGAAATTGGACTTGCTAACGTGCGCCGACCTGCTAACGTGTCATCTTCACAGAAGATCTGCTAAACCGACAGATCACGCGTGGTCAACCCGCGTGGACCAAAACCGCGTGCTGGCGTCGCGACGCCAAGAACCTACGCGTTGTGATGCCATAAGTTGAAAATGCCTATAAATTCAGGCATTCTTCACTTCATTTGGTGTGCTTTCCTTAGGATTTTTTTCCCTGATTTCATAGGAAGCATCTAGTTTTTGTAATATTAAAATTATGTATTTTTATTTTTAGTTTTTATTACAGCTTTTTATTTATTTACTTTATGTTTTGTAATTAAATTTCCGCTGGGGTAAAAGGTGAAACCTTTAATATAATTATCTAGGTAAATCTCACTTAATTATAATTTATAAATTATAATTTAACCGCATTAATTAATGTCAGACTTTATTACCGCTTATATGGTCGGGTTAAATATAAATTACTTTACTGCCTATATGGCTGGTCTTTATGTGACAGATAATTACCGCCTATATGGCTGGTGTAGTTGTACTAATGGATTACCGCCTATATGGTTGGTTTTAAATGTTTAATATTATTAATACCTGAGAAAGCATAACATAAAATAATTTATATTTATAATAAGTGAGATTCCTAGATAAGAAATATTAAATGTGGATCCTCTGACCCCAGCATTTTATTTTTATTCTAGGGAAGTGATGAAACACAATATCCACACTTAATAATTGATTTTCTTTTTATTGGGTAATTCTTTAGTTTGTTTATTGAGTCTTAAGCTTAATGTTTCTTGTTCTGATCACCAATAAGATTGATGTGGTAAACTTAAAATGAACTAGACATAGGGATTTTAGGTTTCAGCCTTAGATTCAATAGCCCACGATCTTCCTTGAGGATAGATACCCTTTAATAGATTTCCTTACAGGATAGACATATACCTGTCGGGCGGGGGTAGCCATAATTGGAACTTAATCTTAATGAATCCAGGTAATTTGGTTGACATAGACATATGGTTCAATTGGGTTATACTGGGTATTTGCGTCTGACCATCGACATAGGCTTTTGCATATTTTCGTGTTCCAGGTTAGCAATCTGATTTATTACACATAGATAAGAGAATCATTCATCTTTATAATAATATTGTGTGGAGTCACGACCCTAGATCCTTGAGTCTTTTCTTTTATTTTCCTTAGTATTTTCTTTTGAGTCTGTTTTATTTTAATTAGCAAATCCACATTCAACCAACCAAAAGCAAGCAATTTCATTCTCCCTATAATTAGATACGTGTAAATAAATAGATTCAACAATTAATAACAACAGTGAGAATTAAATCCTCGTGGGATCGATATTTTTATACTACTTGAACGATACGTGTGCGTTATACGCGTGTGTTTACGCCGGTCAATACCCTTGGGTCAAACAATGTAATTTTTATTAACAAACATGCAACTTAAATCAGTAAACATGCAAATTCTGTCAATAAATATGAAACTTTCCAAAACATGAAATTAGTTGCATGTTTATTAGTAGAGTTTACACGTTTAATGATTTAAGTTGTATGTCCAATATTAAAAATTACATGTTTTATACCCAATGATATTTGAGGTACTTGAGTACCTTAGCATTGGCCTTTGGAAGTAGCTCTCTCTCTTATCTCTACTTTCTAGAAGTAACCAAGATGCTGAATCCTTGCAATTTTGCTAGGGGTAGGATGTCTTCATACTCATCTTCGAGTTTAAGTTTAGATTACTTATTTGTAACATTTGGCTATTTTTTATTTTTAGTAATTTTTAAATATAGTTTAGGCTAAAAGCCAAACCAATTCCCTGTGAGCGAGATTCAATCGGATTTTACTAACTGAATTAACTATCACTCACAATTTACATTTTTAGTGTGCATTTAGCAATACCCAACGTAATCAGCAACCAACCAGGAAGACTATTTCTCTATATAATGGCTACTAAAATCATTGAACTAGGTTCATCAAACACCATGAAAGCAATTTTTTTTATTTTTTTTAAATGTTTCCTCATTTTGTTTGGTTATATGTTGTACATGCAGAAAGAAACACCAAAATATCATGCGTATGCATATAGTGGCTTCCATATCCTTGAACTCCAATCAAGCAACCAAAATCTTCATCAGCTTCCTTACCGAATATACAAACATACATACAGGAATCCATAAAAAAAACTACCAATATCCTTTGATTCCTTAAATATTCAGATCCAGATACACCAAAATATCATACTTGGTAGAGCAGATCCTGAATCCTGATATAAAACTTTATAATGGTCATAATCAACTTTATGGACTAATTCTTACTAAAAAGTGAAGAGGCAGAATTGGAAATGATCACATCTCAGCCACCAATTTTTCTGAACCACCTGGAACTTCAGAAAGTGAGCCCTGCATCCACCTCCTCAGCATTTCTAATGCAGCCTTAGGCTGGTCCATGGGAACCATGTGACCGGAGTCGTGAACCTATCAATGTATATATCAAAGCAACCTCATCAATGCTGATAATTAACTATTGGAGCATGAGCAAGCAAATACACATGCACAGTCACACACACACGCCATACACAGACTGACCTTCAGGAAACTGAGAGGGCCATTAGTTTTCAGTACACCAGCTTCTGAACCATCGACTTCAAAAGGAATCTCAGGAGATGCAACAAAGTCTTTCTGACCAGACCATTCCATTGCATGAACCCATCTCGAATTACCTAAACTCACCCAGGAAGTAGTTAGAGTAATGTATATCCTCACATATCTCTAAAATGTTAGATCCCTTAAATCATGAGACTAAGCCAGAAAGCTTACCAAGCCAGTTGCAAATGAGATCATATTCTCCAGCATATACAAGCAAATTGACTCCATCCTCAAGAAGTTGTGGAATTCCAACTTCAAGGTTTCTCATCCAGTCCACAAGCATAGCCTGATACACTGTTGGGCTACAAGACACAAACTCTATATCCCCAACACCAATAGCATCCCTGACAGATTTCTCATTAAGGAATTTCTCCATGTTCGAGAAGTCATAGCAGAGGCTCCCCTCACACTTCTTTCTAATGTCATAGTACTGCAAAGTGACCACATTAATTCTTGTCAATAAATGTGTTAAAATCAACTACCAGAATACGAATCTTGGGACACTTACAGAAGAATACTTTTCATCAATAACATGACTAATAGCAGCAAAAGAAAAAAATGGAGACAAAATCAAAAGCAACAATCATATGCTGCAAGATGCTGATAACCTGAAGATCCCATCATTGCAAAATCTTCTCTCTTTACTTCCTTCCTATATGACAATTGATAAGTGATGCCATTATCGAACAGTAGCACCTTCATGAATTTTATAAGCTTTTGAGGCATATTATAAAACCAAACAGCCATGATCATAGCCTATCTTCCAAGAAATACATAGAGTTCTGAATAATTAAAATGGAAGATTCATGAACTCTTACATTTATGTCACCAGCAATTGCCAAGATACTATTGAATATGGTATTGCAGACAAAATACGAAGCCAAGCAAGAAAGGGTGCCATCGGTGCCTGAAATAGAAGAAATCATATGCTTAAAAAGAGAAAAAGAATGTTGCCAGTTGCAACAATTAAAATCTATGCACAAGAGAAAGTATAATAATAAATGCAGAAGTCAACCCAACCAATAAACATCGACTGTTAAAAAAAAAAATAAAAAAAAAAAAAATGGAAGAAGACAAGAATCAAGAGAGAATAAAATAGAAAGAACGATCTCAGAAGTAGCATTACCACAAAGCTTTATTGCCAGTTCACAGACTGGGATGATCTTGCTGATACGATCATACTCCGATTTTTTAATAATCCCCATATCTAATGCATAATCTGGGTAGGCTTTATACTGGACACCAGGATCAGTTAGCCCATTGCCAATGGCAAAACCCTGTTTGAGAATAACGAATTTAGTACGACGGTAGCTAAATTGACCAGTCTCAAGTCATATATAGATATTAATGACAATCCCTTCATACATAGGTATTAATGGCATACCTTCAGGTTAATATGAATGCCTTCTTTAGCTTTGTTTCCATGGTGGACTCGAGAAGCAAACGCAGGAATATAATGCCCAGCATATGATTCCCCAGTTATATAAAATTCATTCTTCGCAAGCTTAGGATGCTCTTCAAAGAAGGCCTAATATTATACAAGAGCCTAGTGAGCTGTAAATACGAATCATTTAAAACATTTCAAAATGTTTCCCCCACAAAAACTGGAATGACGTCAACTCCAATCAAATATGATTAATTGAAATTTGATGTTCATTTTGTTAGAAGAGCTTGAAAAGTAAAGAAGCCCACCTGTACGAAGTCATAGAGGTCATTGCTAACTCCATTTTCATTGTGACGAATGTCACGTTTATCAGAAGTGTAACTAAATCCAGTCCCAATTGGTTGATCAACATACAAAAGGTTTGATGCCTGTAAAATCACCGAAGAACATGTTACATTTCTAGTTATAAGCCATAAGTTTTTTGTACTAAAACTTTCAATAAATACACTGAAAATAAGAGGTAAACGTGAATGGAAGACGCACTCCATGGTCCATAATAAACTTTGTTTAATATAGCTATACAATGATCATTTTGTATCATTTTGTTAAACCATGGAATAAGAAAGAGAATAGGGGAATGAGTTTGGGTAGTTGACCCTGTTTGATAGTAACAAATAAGAAAAGAAATGAATATGCATGTCATGAACAGGAAGGAAGATAATGCTAGACTGTGGCTACGTGTCAAATCTAGGAAGAAAAGCACCCAAGAGTGTACAAAGAATGACTTGAAAAACTTTGAATGCTGGCGTACAGTGTACTTGGAAAACTTTGAAAGCATAGTATACTCGAAAAACTTCTGAGTGTACTAGAAAAGATACGTAGAAGGGATTTCTTTCAGTCCAGAGTGCTATTCTTATGACCATGCTTCTATATGAATAAAATGGAGAAAAGCAGATGATTGACAAATCAAATGATCAAATAAAAAAAAATTGGAAACTAACTTTCAATTGCCCAACAGTACGTATAAAATTAAAAGCTCTCAAAAGCATCAAGCATTAATCAGTTTCTATCATTTGGTAACTGTAGAATAAGAAAGTAAATTTTCGGACTTCCGGTATTGACTTTGTCTGATAATGACAACTAAGTGAGGGAAGAGAAAATGAATATGCATGTCCTGAACCGGCTGATAATGCGAGACTGTGGCTAGTTGTCAAAACCCAAGAACAAAGACTCCATGACTAATGTTCCATACTAAGTATGGTACCTAGCTTAAAATAATCCAGCCCCACAATAGTGAAAGAAAAGGTGATTTCATATGAAGAAGGATACCTCATCCCAACCATGCTCATTCCATACAAGAGACATGTTGTCCGCAATACTGAAAGGACCATTTTCATAAAATATAGCCAATTCACTACTACACCCAGGACCTCCAGTCAACCAGATAACAACAGGATCCTTCTTGCTGTTACGTGATTCAAAGAAGAAGTAAAACATCCTACAAACAAGAAACCATGATAGCTCAGTGCAAACTGGGAAAAAAAAGTAAGATACAAACTGACAAAAAACAGAAAATCATAGCCGTAAAAAAGAATAGAATCATTTTAGTCCTCTGAAGTGAAAGGATGAAACAAGAATACAAACAACTATTTTTAATATTTAAAATAGAAAAGAAAATTCTTGTAATTCGATTGTCAGATTAACCATCCAACAATAAATCACCAATTAGGGATTACCATTTACGTTAAACCCTAGAATTTCAAGACCCTAAAACCAAAAACAACTCATTTCTAAATTTGATATTTTGATTCTCTTATAGAAACAAATAACCAATTCATCATCAAAATTCACAAACATTAGTGTTACTTTTTAAAAAAAAATATATATTTAAAATTAAATAAATGCTAGGGTTTTAGAAAAAATACTTAGCGTCGTGAGAATTGGGAAGCTTGTAGTATCCAGCATGGTGTCCCAAATCCTCGACGGAGACTCCACTACCGGACTCCGCCAACAAGTTAATCCGCTTTTCGACGATCCTCTTCCCCGTTCCGTCCAACAACGGAGCCGATTCACGGCCCTCAATGACGTTGACATCCTTCTTAGGAAACAAGTTGAGCTGCCTGATCAGCTTCTCCGCCTGTAAGGACGGGAAATTCGAGCCGCTAAAACGACGGTCGTTTAAGAGAAATGCCGATGACGGAATGAAAAGAAAAGCGAGAATTAGAAAGACAGATATTTTCATTTTCTCCATTTTTTGTGATAATTTGAAAAAGGAAAATCACACAACACAAGTGTTTTTTTATAGAACGAGAAGAACAGTACACGTGGCACAAACTAACAGTCTGAGGAAGTTTACGGAATTTGACAACCAAATCCCTAATATTTTATAAAATCATAGATAAGGACATAATGTGCAATATTCTTTACGCTGTTCCCTAATTTTTGAATAATATTACATTTTTCAACTAATATCTCTCAGTAGATAATTTACAAATTATAAAACTTGATAATCTATTTCATGATTCTTATTTAAGATTTAGGTCTGAAAATCAGTGTAGTAAAAAAATTGAAGAATCCTTTCTTAATTTGGTTTGGTCTTTTAAGAAAAAAATCGAATAAACAACGTAAATTATAGAAGAAATTTAGAAATTGAACTCGGTCCAATTTGATTCATAATTTTATCTTGTTTCACAATCTCCGATCAGTTTTATTTTTTTTTAACCACATCTAATTACATCCACTCCTAGTATTTATGAAAGAAAAAAAATTTAAAAAGATGCTACTTGAAAATGTATCACTCCTAATTTGTTTGTGACTGGTGTTTAAGAAAACAAAGGGCAAAATCCAGAATTTTCTTTTTGCTTTTACTTATATATAAGTTCTTGAGGGACAATTAGTAAAAGTAGATGAATCCATTAACCACCATAAAGGGCTTTAAGCCTTTAACCGAGCAGAAAAGGTAGGTACCTACCTGTCAGGAAAAAAAAAAAAAAAAAAACTTGCAAATTTATATCTTTTCCTTATTTGTAATTTTTCCAAATTCCAGGGATTGAGTTGCTATTAATCTCTCTTTTATTTTTATCTCTCCCGAGGGAGAAAATCTACAATGCAACAGAGGTATCACGTCATCCATGTAACAAGCCAATCATCCATTGTCACGCGTGCTAAAAAATTAAAAAACAACTAAAAAAATAAATATTAAATTATATATGATATTTTCTAATTCGTTGATGGTATCACATCACTCATACCTCCGTTGCACCAAAGAATTACTCCCTCGTGAGACGTGAGGTGCGGTGATTACATGTAAAGCAGTGTGTCACGGTCCTAGTTTCAAGCTAGGACGTGCAATCGCTTTACAAAGGAGCTCATGTGCAGCATTGTGAAGGAGCCTATATTTCGGAATACCGAAATGAGCTTGCTCCAAGCCCTAAGTAACTCTTATGGGCATATGTACTAGGAAGTTTTCACTCGTGGGGTCCCGTTCTGAAGTTTGGCGGGAGATTTTGATATATGCTAGCTTGCCGTTAGTCGTTGGCCTAATTTGGTGCATTGTGAATGAGCTAACGACCCGAGGTGTCGAATCGAGTGGGACCAAGTTCCAAAGTCAATCTTATGGTCACTTGTACTGGGAAAATTTCAGCCCCAGAGTTGGATTTCGAGATTTGTTGGGAGATTTTGGTTGTGTGCCCACTTTTGGGTCTTTTCCGCAAAAGTGGAGGTGTTGCGGAAAACCATCAAGATGAGTTCATTTGGGGATGAGATTTTAACCCAAAACACTTATATTGTGGCTTATTTAATGCCCGGAAGAGTTTCCGAAAAATCCTCTTACAATGGATTTTAGAGGAGGGTGTGACAACTCAAGCGTCAGATGTGTGTATACTGGTGAAACATGTGCAATGTCTTTAAAACCTCTTTATGGGGAAGCCTATGTGAACATTGGGTGTGGCCAAGGGGGCTTCGGTGGTATTTGGGCTTTAGCCATTAACCCTCTCGCCCTTAGACATCGTGGGGACAATGTTGGAATGATGCGATTGTGTTGGCTGGAAAATGTGATATTTTATATCTGGTTGTGCCATTCGAGTGCCGGGTCCCGGTGCAATACGGGCCCGCATGTGTATGCTTCGAGATTGATTGTGAGCTTTGGTATCCTATAAAATTACGGGTCTATTCCCTCCCCAATAATGGGAAATTAGGGTCAGAGGTTTCTTGTGTAGGAAACGAATTTCTTTAGCGCGGCGGAAGTTGCTTGTGGTGGCATCGGGTCCGGTATGGATCTTCAAAATTTTCCTTGCATTCTCCCTTTGTTGTAGTAGCCAAGATCAATCCTTTGGTGTCCAACACTTGGATCAACCACTCGATCTTCCGAACTATGACTCGAAACCAACAAACCGAAATGTGGGCTTCACTCACAAAGATTAAACCTCTAAACTATTTAGAGATTTAAGATGTCACAATTTGGCTCTTGGAATTTCAAATACTCTCACAACACTTGTGAATATTTGAAGTTCTTCTCTCTTTTCTCTCAAATTTTTCTCACAACAATTGTGTGAATGAATGCAAGTGTTAACCTTAGGAAGTGAGAGAAATGGTAAAGATTATATTCTCTTACACAAGCCAACTAACCTTGTCATTAAGCATCTAATGCTTTCTTGTAGTGGCCAACACAAAAATGTGAATGACATACCAAAGCATAAGAAATGTTAAGCTAAAGACAATGGCTTTGTCATTAAGCATTCAATGCTTTCTTTCAATAGCAAACACATAAATGTGGAGGTCATACCAAAACATAAAATGCATTAACTAATGACAAAACTATTAGGTGTATCCAAGCCACCTAATAGACATAATTGTTTGGATGACATGGTAAGCCATATGGCTTTGTCTCCAATGGTAAATAAAATCAATATATTAATAATGATTTATTTACCTTCAATTATGTTGTAGTAATTATCTCATAATATTACTAACTTGATTATCTCATAATCAAGACTTGATTATCTCATAATCAAAGAATTCTAAAAAACATTAAGTTAAACTAATTAACATAGTTTTCATTTGTGACAATAAATATTATTAATCTTATTAATAATATATAAATAAATATAATGTGAGCATATAATTAGACAATCTAATTATATTAGGTTTGCTACAGTTAATCGAGCTAGCACGGGGACCAAATGGACCTACGGTTCCGAGTTCCAATAATTCCAAAATATTAATTAAACTCTTTAATCAAATATTACGAATTATTAACTCCGCATTATTCACTAAAAACTTGAAGTTGAACTCTCGTTACCGTAGATGGATTAAATAAACCGAACATTTTCGGTGTCCATCGATATAATCATTACATATGGATGTAGCCCTTCACGAATATCTCATAAATAGAGCCGGGTCATAAGTCCGTTAAACCCCTCTAAATATTTTGTCTCTTAAGCACCATTGATTCTATAATGAACAATTAATTCATAACAATTATGAATATAAAATACTTTTTATTCGTAATAGAAAAGTTGAGCGCTCAAATTGTTCAAGTCTCGAATCAACTCTTAAAAGAGATATTCATATGATTCTCGTAAGAAGAAGTGATTTTTTTAATATCTATGTAAAACGTTCCCAGCTACATACCAAATCATATCCCCAAAATCCGTAGTTATTGGCTGGGATGCAACACCAACCTCACCATAGTAAATCAAAGGACGTAACCTGTCATGCAGGAGTTCGTAGTACACTCAGGATTAAAATCGAATCCATATATGACCATCTATTAGATAAAATAAATTTCTTCGGTTAACGGATATTAAAAGAAATTTGTATTTATCTGAGTCCAGTCCTATATGATCTTATCATACAAGTTGCCTCCATTCCCATGTCACTACATGAACGATCCCGGATCAAGATCGTCATACAAGTATAGAATGGACCGCAACTATAGATAAACCACAAACAAAGTACCCTTCTGTTCTCTATCTATATAAAAGTTGCCTCCATTCCCATGTCACTACATGAACGATCCCGGATCAAGATCGTCATACAAGTATAGAATGGACCGCAACTATAGATAAACCACAAACAAAGTACCCTCCTTGTTCGCTCTCTATGGACTATTTAGATTACTAACTTTAGACTTAAATCCTTTGTGCATCAAACATACACTAAGTCTAAAGGTACAAGAGTAATAAAGGTAAACAAGACAATTGGATAATATGCGATATAAATCAAACAACTTTGACAAAATGAATAATGCATTTATTATTATTACAAAAATCAATTTTGTTTACAATACATGAAGCTCTAGGACATAAATCTCAACAATCTCCCACTTGGACTAGAGCAAATGAGACATGTCATGTAATCCTAAACCATTTAGGTGACCTTCAAATACTTTAGCCGATAAGGTCTTTATAAACGGATCAGCCAAGTTGTCTGCGGATGGAATCTGCATGACATCGATATCTCTTCTTTACACTATCTCTCTGATGAGGTGATATTTCCTCTCAATATGCTTACCCCTCTTGTGGCTTCTTGGTTCTTTGGAGTTCGCCACTGCGCCACTATTATCGTAATAAAGTGTGAGTGGTTTATCCATATCTGGAACAACTTCCAGATCTGCCAAGAACTTACGGAGCCAGACTGCTTCCTTAGCTGTTTCACAAGCTGCTACATATTCAGCCTCCATGGTGGAGTCTGCAATACAAGATTTCTTAATGCTCCTCCATACTATAGCCCCACCACCTAGGGTGAACACTGATCCAAATGTTGATTTCATAGAATCGACATCCGTCTGAAAATCAGAGTCAGTATATCCTCTCAGAATCATATCATGACTTGTATATACAAGCATATAATTTCTCGTTCTCCGAAGATACTTGAGAATATATTTCACCGCTACCCAATGATCTAATCCTGGGTTGGATTGAAACCTATTGACTACTCCCACTGCAAAACAGATGTTCGATCTCGTGCATAACATAGCATACATAAGACTTCCAACTGCTGAAACATATGGTATATGTCTCATCTCCTCAATTCCTTGAGGTGTATTAGGAGACTATTCCTTAGACAAATGAATCTCATGTCTGAAAGGTAAATTACCTTTCTTGGAATTCTGCATACCAAATCGCACAAGAATCTTATCGATATAGGTTGCTTGAGACATTGCTAACAGTCATTTCTAGCGATCCTGAATGATCTGGATCTCAAGTACATAACTTGCCTCTCCCAAATCTTTCATTTGGAATTGGTTAGCTAGCCAGATTTTCACATCCGATAATATATTTACATCATTCCCAACAAGTAAAATATCATCAACGTATAACACAAGGAAAACCATTTTCCCATCAATGATGCGCTTGTAGACACAAGACTCATCGATGTTCTGCTCAAAGTTATAAGACTTGATCGTAGTATCAAACCTTATGTTCCAAGATCTAGATGTTTGCTTAAGTCCATAAATTGACCTTTGCAACTTGCAAACTTTTTGCTCTTGACCTTAGGTAATGAACCCCTCTGGTTGTACCATATAGATACTCTCATCAAGATTATCATTCAAGAATGCAGTCTTGACATCCATTTGCAAAATCTCATAGTCATAATATGCGGCAATGGAAAGAAGAATCCTGATGGATTTAAGCATGGCTACTGGCGAGAAAGTTTCTTCATAGTCAACTCCCTCTTTTTGGGTATAACTTTTTGCCACTAGCCTAGCCTTGAAAGTCTATACTTTCCCATCTATTCCTCTTTTTCTCTTATAGATCCACTTGCAACCTATGAGTTTTACTCCATTAGGTTGGTCTACAAGTTCCCAGACTGAGTTAGAGTACATAGACTTCATCTCGAGGTTCATGGCTTTGAGTCATTCCTCTTTATCAGTATCTTTCATTGCATTATGATAGGTCAATGGATCATCTATACCATCACAAGATGCAACAACTTGCACCTCACCATTTCTTAGATAGCGTTCAGGTTGTCTTACAACCCTCCCACTACGTCTAGGTGGTATGGTATCCTGATAAACTTGCATCTGACTTTCAGATGTAGAAGGTGTTATGTCTTTGTCAACATTTGACAATGGTGTACTGGTCGGACCAGCAAGTAACTCCTCAAGTAACACTTTACTTCGTGGTTTGAACTCTCTCATATAGTCCTCCTCAAGAAATGTAGCATTTGTCGACAAAATACTTTATTATCTTCTGGACTATAAAAGAATCCACCCCTAGTTTCCTTAGGATAGTCTACAAATAGGCACATATGTGAACGTGGTTCCAATTTAATAGTCTTGTTCTTTAACACATGTGACGGACACCCCCATATGCGAAAATGTCGCAAACTAGCTTTACGACCATTCCGCAACTCTAAGGGAGTCTTAGAAACAGACTTAGAAGGAACTACATTCAAGATATACATTGTAGTTTGCAATGCATACCCCTATAATGAACTAAGTAAAGTGCTATAACTAAACATTGATCTTATCATGTCTAGTAGGGTTCGATTTCTCATTTCTGCAACATCATTTTGTTGTGGTGTTCCAGGTGCTGTTAGTTGTGAAATAATTCCATGTTCAACTAAGAATTCCTCGAAATCTCTATCAAGGTATTCTCCTCCACGATCTGATCGTAGAATTTTGATGCTTTTACCTAACTGGTTCTCAACCTCAGCACGATACTCTTTGAATTTTTCAAATGTATCTGACTTGTGTTGCATTAGGTAAACATACCCATATCTGGAATAATCGTCAATGAAAGTGACGAAGTATTCAAAACCATCTCGGGCTTTTACATTCATCGGTCCGCAAACATCCGAATGTATTAGCTCAAGAGTTTCTTTGGCTCTTATCCATTTTCCAGTAAAAGGTCTCTTGGTCATTTTGCCTTCTAGACAGGATTCACAGACAGGTAAAGTATCAAGTTTTAACTGATTTAAAACTCCGTTCTTAATTAGTCTATCTATCCGGTCAAGGTTAATGTGACCAAGTCTAAGGTGCCATAAATAGGTATCATCGTGAGAAATCTTTTGCCGTTTACTTTTAGATATTTCAATTTTAAATATTTCAGTATTAAGCAGTGATTCATGCATTAACAACCTTAATACATATAGATTATTTTCGGTTTCCCGTGCATATATTTAATCCATTTCTACTAATAATAACTGACTTATTATTAAACGAAACAGAAAAACCACATTCCATAAGTTTTGCTACAGAAATCAAATTTCAGCGAAAACCAGGAATATATAGCACATCATTCAAACATAAATAACTTTTATTAAAATTCAAATTTGAAACTCACACTGCTCTTGCTGAAACACATCCCCTGTCCCAACTCTCATGGTAAATCTACCTTCAGTAAGGTCCCTCCATGAGTCAAGTAGCTGCAAAGAACAACAAACATGGTTAGTGGCACCAGAATCAACAATCCATATGGATTTATCATCCTCCACCAAAAGAGACTCAATGACAAGTAAATCATATTTACCTGTATTATTCTTCTCTTTAAGCTCTGCAAGGTATTTTGGACAATTCCTTTTCCAATGCCCTTGTTGTTCACAATGGAAACATTTTCCTTTGGTATTGGTTCCTTTGGAGCTTTTATTGTTCTTCTTTTTCATTGGTTTTGCCTTTGCCTTCCAATTGCCTTTCTTCTTCTTCTTTGCAGATTTAGAAGATTCGGCAACATTTGCCTCAGCATTGGGCCTACGAGGACCGTTCATAACGGACTCGTAATTGGTGAGTTCATTCAGCAGTTCAGTCAATGTGAAAGTCAACTTGTTCATAGAACAGTTGCTCTTAAACTGCAGGAAACTCTTCGGAAGGGTTTCCATGATCATTGTCACCTGGCTTTGCACATTAATACGTGCACCATGGGTTTCAGCCATATTAAGATGAGCCATCATCCTTAACACATGGTCTCAGACTGTTGTGTCTTCCTTCATTCTAGCGGTCAATACATAGGCAATTGTCTCATATTGTTGCCGTTCTGAAGGTTGCCCAAACATGTTCTGTAATGACTGCATAATCATTGATGTTGTCGCCATAGGCTCATGCTATGCAGCAAGAACCTCAGACATGGATGCTATCAAATAGCTATGGGCTTTCTCATCAGCTTTAATCCAATTATTATAGGCATTACGTGCAACTCTGCCAACATTAGGTGCCGGCTTAGGAGGACATTCCTCCATTAGGACAAATTTAAGGTCTTCACAGACCAAGATAGCATTCATGTCACTTTTCCATTTAACATAATTATCCCCTGTTGATTTTTCTTGTTGTTTGATAATGGAGATTATTGCAGATGCCATGGCTGAAAAATAATAAACGCGCATTCAATATTCATTCGTCGCATATTAAAATTGTCAAACATTTAGGCATAAAATTAAACATGATGCATGATCAATGTATAATGAATTAGAAAAATAAAAGAATTATTATGCCACGGTTATCTATCATCCCACAAATAAGTGTCGCCGTATGGTAGGTCAAGTATTTGCATGATAGATTGAGCCATTCTCAATTGATTAATATATCTGAAATAACTCTTATTCCTATATTAATCAACTACAATTATTTTGATCAAGGAAGCTCTGATTAACAACTTAATCATTCATTTGTGAGTGTGACTCATTATTTCGGAACCCTTGGACTTAACTAGTGAAGTGTCGTCGTAGGGTAGGTCAAATCACCAGATACATCTAGAGTCTATATCCTTTCGAAATCCAAACCTGATATTAACCGAAAAGGACACCATCCGTAGGGGGACGAAAGCAAAGCCGTCTCGAGGTGCCTATTGAATCTCACGTTTCTGGATAACAATGGAGATCGCGGGATATATTGTGGCATACCCCTCTCCCACTCACTATTAAAAAGTGTAAGGTTTCTATCTTACTAGTATTTTATGAATCTTAGATTATGCTCGGCTAAAACATATCTTTATTAATACTAGTGGATTATTAGTGATCTAACCAATTTTAACACTTAAAATTTTATTCACTAATACTTATTAGTCTCTACTAATCATTAACTTAATTAAACTAATTTAATTAAGTTTTCTTAAGTGATATAATTAATTTTAACAATTAAAATATTAGTTCACTTATAGGTTTTAAAATTTTAGAATTCAACTAATGGACTATATGTCATTAAACCATTTAATAGATAAAAGTATGTTATTTACTCCAAATGTACGTGGAATTGTATCCCGAGTGCAAACCAAATTACCGTCCAGTCGGAAGCGGCTATGAAATTTATATCCATGTTTCCATCCGATATACCAAAGAAAATAATGTACTCATAATGTCCATTTGTTCTTAAACTTGAATTCCTAATTTTTAAACCTTTAAACCAATTAATCTTATTAATTTGTTTACATGCATCTTATATTATAATTTAACTTTTAAATTTACATAAAATCATAATTTATAACTTGAATATCATGCATGTCTACATGTTATGGCATGTGAAAATGCAAGAGTAGGCACCCTAGGTTATATGACATGTTAATAAACAATTTAAAACATATATATGTGCCAAGGTCTGGGCTGAAAACGTTCGTGTAGCGTTCTCTGGGCGTTCGAACGTTTTTCAGGCAGTAACAAAACGTTTGAGTTGCGTTTGACTGGCGTTCGAACTCTATCGATCTGGTGTCAAAACACTCGTACTTTATTTACTCCGTTCGGGAGCTTCCGGACTCCGTTTTGGTCCCCGTTTTTTTCTACGGACTCGTAACGGAATGAAGTTTCACATACATACATAAATTGCGTTAACTGAGCTCTTATTTTTTTTAGAAAAAAATACTAATCTAATTTAGTACAATAAATCCAAGACATCTGTTGGTCTTTAAATCTTGCTCCATGGTATGTTGTCGAGTTCTTCACGGAATAGGTTCGTAATGAGTCCTTCGCGGCATCGGATCCTCCAAGTTACAAATTGAGTTCCAAAATGGACTTATTACAAAGGAAATGAACTTACAACACTTGAAAGAATATGACCTTATGGTCTTACATTTCCAATACTAAAAATAAGAGTCGGAAAAATTAACGATCAACGCAATACATTCATCACATGAATCAAAGTAAACATTCATCACATGAACATTAAAAACCATTCATCTCATGAAACTAATTGTGCCTACTCATCACAACATGCATATTAATAATTTATATCTAATATAAATTATTAAAACTTAAACTTAAAAAGAGAAAGGGTTAAGAAAACTTTTCAACATTAAACTCTCTATACCAATTGTAGGAAACGACTTTCCTTAGCGCGGCGGAAGTTGCTTATGGTGGCACCGGGTCCGGTATGGATCTTCAAAATTTTCCTTGCCTTCTCCCTTTGTTGTAGTAGCCAAGATCAATCTTTTGGTGTCCAACACTTGGATCAACCACTCGATCTTCCGAACTATGACTCGAAACCAACAAACCGAAATGTGAGCTTCACTCACAAAGATTAAACCTCTAAACTATTTAGAGATTTAGGATGTCACAATGGTGTTTGGCTCTTTGGAATTTCAAATACTCTCACAACACTTGTGAATATTTGAAGTTATTCTCTTTTCTCTCAAATTTTTTCTCACAAGAATTGTGTGAATGAATGCAAAGTGTTAACCTTAGGTTGTGAGAGAAATGGTAGAGATTATATTCTCTTACACAAGCCAACTGACCTTGTCATTAAGCATCTAATGCTTTCTTGCAATTGCCAACACAAAAATGTGAATGTCATACCAAAGCATAAGAAATGTTAAGCTAAAGATAATGGCTTTGTCATTAAGCATTCAATGCTTTCTTTCAATGGCAAACACATAAATGTGGAGGTCATACCAAAACATAAAATGCATTAGCTAATGACAAAACTATTAAGTATATTCAAGCCACCTAATAGACATGATTGCTTGGATGACATGGTAAGCCATATGGCTTTGTCTCCAATGGTAAATAAAAATCAATATATTAATAATGATTTATTTACCTTCAATTATGTTGTAGTAATTATCTCATAATTATTACTAACTTGATTATCTCATAATCAAGACTTGATTATCTCATAATCAAAGAATTCTATAAAACATTAAGTTAAACTAATTTAACATAGTTTTCATTTGTGACAATAAATATTATTAATATTATTAATAATATATAAATATAATGTGAGCATATAATTAGACAATCTAATTATATTAGGATTGTAATTTTCCAAAAAAAAAAAAGTTTGCTACAGTTAATCGAGCTAGCACAAGGACCAAATGGACATACGGTTCCGAGCTCTAATAATTCCGAAATATTAATTAAACTCTTTAATCAAATATTACGAATTATTAACTCTGCATTATTCCACTAAAAACTCGAAGTTGAACTCCCGTTACCGTAGATGAATTAAATAAACCGAACATTTTCGGTGTCCATCGATATAGTCATTACATATGGATATAACCATTCACGAATATCTCATAAATAGAGCCAGGTCATAACTCCGTTAAACCCCTCTAAATATTTTGTCTCTTAAGCACCATTGATTCTGTAATGAACAATTAATTCATAACAATTATGAATATAAAATACTTTTTATTCGTAATAGAAAAGTTGAGCGCTCAAATTGTTCAAGTCTCGAATCAACTCTTAAAAGAGATATTCATATGCTTCTCGTAAGAATTAGTGAATTCCATATCTATGTAAAACATTCTCAGCTACATACCAAATCATATCCCCAAAATCCGTAGTTATTGGCTGGGAATGCAACACCAACCTCACCATAGTAAATCAAATGACATAACCTGTCATGCATGAGTTCGTAGTACACTCGGGATTAAGATCGAATCCATTTATGACCATCTATTAGATAAAATGAATTTCTTCGATTAACGGATATTAAAAGAAATTTGTATTTATCTGAGTCCAGTCCTATATGATCTTATCATACAAGGTGCCTTCATTCCCATGTCACTACATGAACGATCCCGGATCAAGATCGTCATACAAGTATAGAATGGACCGCAACTATAGATAAACCACAAACAAAGTACCCTCATTGTTCGCTATCTATAGACTATTTAGATTACTAACTTTAGACTTAAATCCTCTTGTGCATCAAACATACACTAAGTCTAAAGGTACAAGAGTAATCAAGGTAAACAAGACAATTGGACAATACGCGATATAAATCAAACAGCTTTGATAAAATGAATAATGCATTTATTATTATTACAAAAATCAATTCCGTTTACAATACATGAAGCTCTAGGACATAAATCTCAACATCTTGTAGGCTGACTTACACGGGACGTGACCGTGCTAAGTGCTGCACGAGCCATTTTTCCTTTAAGGAAAAAGTCGGCCCGTGACAGTTGGTATCAGAGCCCTAGGTTGGGCACGTGGAATGTTTACAAATATGAATATATGTTATTGAGACGATATGAACATCGTAAAGCTAGTGTGAAGCCTCGATAGAGAAACGGCTCTAGGGGAAGTCGCGAGAGTGCGCGATGGTATGCTCGGGGAAATGTAAAACCCCAATTGCGGTGGATTGATGCGAGACGATATGTGAGCACACGATAAGTGCTAGTTGCATATGAGGTTGGCTCGGTTGTAGCTAAAATGCTCATGAGAGACCCGAAATGGATGAGAAACGTGTCTACGAGAGACAAACGAGTAATTTATACACCTTGAAGGTGTGAGAGGCATTTGGGATGTGTGAGTAACACCATGAGGGTGACGATGTGATATTGACACACATATACGTGTTCATGAGAAAGTTGGATGACAAAACTTGATGGAAAGTTGAGATGAGTAAGTCCTTTCGTGTGAGGCAATGTCGGGAACCTACTGTGAACCCAATGGTTCATATGAGAAATTTGGAAATGTTTTATTGAGTAAAGCCTTCGTAAGGCTGTGCGTACAAGTTTCTTGGATCCTCGTGTGTGGGAATGCCTTCAAATCAAGGCTACGAGTAATGAGTTGCGTGGACTCCCGTGAGTAGGAATGCTAACAAAAGTGTGATGGCTTGAGATAGACCAAAGTAAAAATGGGGGAGTGAGCCTGAAACGAGTCAGGTATCCCTAAATACCCTTGTGGAATGCGATAACCATCATGTTGGTTATACAACGAGCTACACCTAAAAGGCCGAATGCCTTATGAAAGTTTAGAATCTTAAACAATGGTTTGCACGTGTGGCAACCATGAGAAATGTGAATGTAGCCTCAAAAGAGAATACCGAGATACATGGTATTTTGGAATGCTAGTGGCATGATGTGACTACGAGTAGTAGTAATGAGAATATGCATGCAGTTACATTGGTAATGAGACACATATGCGATTTTGGTTGTGGAGTGAGTTTGAGAATGACGATTGCTTCAAGGAAGTGATCTAATATCGAACAAAGCTTCGTGAAATGACCTTGGGAGTCAGAGTAGAATTGACAATAGTTCCAATAACGAGTTGGCTTGGTGCCTAGAGAGTAATGAGGTGAAATGACCTAGAATGGTCATGTGGATGGTAAGCCTTACATATATAAAGGTATGAATCAAAATAATTGAGAAGCTCATGAAAGAACAAGTGACCCTGAGTTGAGGATGAGAATGAGACAGTTGCTACTGATATGATAGTACATCTGCTGTCCAAATGTGGATTGTGTTATTCCCAGAGGGGACTGATGAGAAATTAGCTCCGCCATAGGCTAATTGATCGTGTGTGTTCGTCTTCGTGATACCCGGTGGGCTACGCCAAGTGCCTTGAGTGAAAGGTAGGCAGGGGGCCATGGTGAAGAGATCAATCGATCGGTACAACTCCAACCCCGAAGACTACGTCGAGCGCTTGGAGGAAAAGATAAGTAGTAGACCATGGTGAAGAGAAGAAGCTATCGAACAACTCAAACCCCGTGAACTACGTCGTGCGCTTGGAGGTAAAAGGTAAGTAAGGAACCAGGGCGAAGTGAGCAAGCAACCCGATCAAGCTAACAACAAGTGAGACCCTAATGCTTTATGGAAATTGAGACTCACACACAAGAATGTGTATAAAAGTAGTGACCGAGTCAGACGCACTCATGCACGAGAGATTGTATGGAGTAGCGATTGAGTCTGGACACATAAACTAATACACAACTGCGTGTAAAGAGTTGCTCCACATAATGTGATGGGGTGAATCCTGGAAGTTGTATGATCAGTCTGTGGAATTGATAATCTTAACATGTACGGGAACCAAAAGGTTTCAAACATGTGCAGAGATATTATCAAAACCATATTGTGGTAAGTGACGGAAGTTGGAGATTTCAACAAAGTGTAAGCATGTGCCAAGTGTCGAAGTTGAGCCAATATATCAGAAACCAAGACTTATGTACCAGAGCATATATGATGCTGTTGTGTTTAGATATTTTGTGCCCAATTCAATATAGAGTTGGATAATGTGGCTAACATAGACATGTGATTCCATTCATTGACAAATGAATGTGGTTTCAATGTCTTCCTTGTGTGCCCTATCTATAAGGATCGAAAGAGATTCGTGACAGATACAACTTGAGTTGCCATCGTTGAGAATGTCGTTGAATGAAGTGAGGGAGGACGTTACAATCCTAACCCTCAAATTATGCCATCGTCGAGGACAACGATTAATGAAGTGTGGGAGAATGTCACAGCCCTAGTTTCAAGCTAGGGCGTGCAGTCGTTTTACAAAGGATCTCATGTTTCGGGACATCATATAAAGTTCGTTCCTGGTCAAATATATCTCTTATATGACCTTGTACTGGAGATATTTCATTTGTGTGGCAATATTCGGAAGTTTGCCGGGAGATTTAGAAACGCGCTCGCTTGCCGCTAGGAGCTTGCCTAGTTGTGCAGCGTTGTGAAGGAGCCTATATTTCGGAATGCCGGATTGAGCTTGCTCCAAGCCTTAAGTAACTCTTATAGGCATATGTACTATGAAGTTTTCGCTCGTGGAGTGCCGTTCTGAAGTTTGGCGGGAGATTTTGAGATATGCTAGCTTGCCGCTAGTCGTTGGCCTAATTTAGTGCATTGTGAATAAGCTAACGACCCGGGGTGTCGAATCGAGTGGGACCAAGTTCCAAAGTCAATCTTATGGTCACTTGTACTGGGAAAATTTCAGCCCCAAAGTTGGATTTCGAGATTTGTCAGGAGCTTTTGGCTGTGTGCCCACTTTTGGGTCTTTTCTGCAAAAGTGTGGGTGTTGCGGAAAATCATCAAGATGAGTTCATTTGGGGACGAGATTTTAACCCAAAAACACTTATATCGTCGCTTATTAAATGCCTGGAAGAGTTCCCAAAAAATCCTCTTACAATGGATTTTAGAGGGGGTGTGACAACTCAAGCGCTAGGTGTGTATACTGGTGAAACATGTGCAATGTCTTTAAAACCTCTTTTGGGGTGGGGTGGGGTGGGGGGGGGGGGGGGGGGGGGGGGGGGAGCCTAGGTGAACCTTGGGTGTGGCCAATGGGGTTTCGGTGGTCTTTGGGCTTTAGCCGTGAACCCTCCCGCCCTTAGACATCGTTGGGACAATGTTGGAATGTTGTGATTGTGTTGGCTGGAAAATGTGATATTTTATATCCGGTTGTGCCATTCGAATGCCGGGTCCCGGTGCAATATGGGCCCTCATGTGTATGCTTCGAGATTGCTTGTGAGTTTTGGTATCCTATAAAATTACGGGTCTGTTCCCTCCCCAACAATGGGAAATTAGGGTCAGAGGTTTCTTGTGTAGGAAACCTTACACGGGACGTGACCGTGTTAAGTGCCGCACGAGCCCTTTTTCCGTTAAAGGAAAGAGTCGGCCAGTGACACAGTGCATCGTTAACAAGCGTGCAATGCCACCGGATGAATGGTGATTGATGAGATTCTAATTCAAACAAAATTTAAAATTTCGCAATTGCTACAATAATTGCACATCTTTAAAGCTCTAACAATGACAATAATTGATGTCAGTGCAAAAAGATAGAAGTGATTGTGGGAGTGTAAGCGCTAAGCACGCATTTACAAAGTTGTTTTGCATTCGGTGGGATAAATAAGAGAGAGGTGATATAATTACAAAAGGTAGAAATTAATCTTTAGCTTGAATCACAAGGTATGCTGAGGTTTAAAACCCTGTAATCTTAACAAGTACAAGAGCTCAAACCCCTCTTTTTTTTCCTCGACTAAGATGGCACAAGCAGTTCATAAGAATGGAACAGAAGTACAAAACTATGATCTCACTTTATCAAGCCGTGCTCTTAGCTCTTCTAGTTCTTCATCATCATCTACACCTTCTGCAATAGCTTGTTCCTGCAAAATTCCGATAAACTTTAGTTGTAGTTGCTTGCCGAACCATGAAAGGTTAATAGAAAGTAGGTAAGGCAGTCATGCATACTTGATGTGAGGTACTTGCTCTCTGGCCAGGTACCTTCAACCTTTCTTTCCTGACAGCTTCAGGAAGCTGTGCAGCCGTCTCACCGGCTATTTCTGAAAGGACTTTATCAACTTCTTCTTCAATTTCCTCTTCTATATCGTCTGAATCCAATGCTGTGTCAATTGAATCATTGACTATTTCTTCAATAATTCCAGCCTACAAACCACATTTTCAGGGAGTTACTCAGCAATCCACCAATATTTTTAAATGATATTCAAACTGCACTCTGGAAGGAAGAGGAAAATCCCATATCTACAAAGAAACCAAGAATTTGTGACCTGGGAATTAATTGAAAAGACTTCAAAATACTTTCCGCTAGTGAAAATTCTGAACCTATATCATGCAAAGGTTTTCTCACTACCACAAGCCCACAAAAGTCGAGGTTTCTTATAATTCATCAATAGGTATTTAATTACTCATTCATCCATTTTCCCACATTTTTTAAAGAAAATAAATCCTAAAGTACCTATATTGACAAAGTTCCCAATGAAAACAGAAAACTGACGCTGGAAAAATCACAGAGTAAGTATTTGTGACAAATTTCCCCTGTGAAAATTGACGCTGGATAAATCCTAAGGCATTTATTGTGGCAGAGTTTATATTGGTGCTATTTTTTAGCACAAGTAGCATACAAACCCCATGCAGACAGTGTTTGCAAAAGATCATTGGTGACATTGTTGAATGTGAAACTTAAGAATATATGATGACATTAAATATTGAGAAAGCTGTTCTTCATTCCCCAAAGCAGTAAAGAATCATAAAATTTTCTACTTGTGCACCTGGTCAAAAATAAAATTACCTTGGTCATTTCTTTGCTAAACTCTTGCATCGTGACAGCCACTTCTGGAGCTTTCATAAGGTTATTGACAAGCTTCATGACCTCAGTACTCTTGGACAAATGACCCACTGTACGTGCAATTGCTGCATAACCATCCCAACACATGAGTGCTCATAAAGCCAAGTAAGGAATGTGAAAGGCAGAGGAAGAGTTCCAACATAATAAAACAGAGAACGATATTATGATTTATTCATTACGACCTATTCATCAATTTTCATGCCATTATATCAAAATTACAGGTAAATATCGTCTCACATAGAATATAACAAGACATCCAACATCGGTGTACAACCAAGGGTTTTCCTGCTGAAATCACATTAGTTAACCCAAAAGCATTTTAGCAGCTCAGAAATCATTTCAATGATTTAACATTCTCATTCCAAACAGTTTCATACTTTCATTCCACGTATTCGGCATGAATGCTAGAATAACATGCATGAATGCATATTTAGCAGCGAAGTATCATACCAACACTTTCTCCAAGATGCATTGATATTGAATTCAGCTGGGCCTTATTCTCATAAAGACGATTCACAGCTTTTCTTGACATCAAAATTTCCCTCGCAAGTGCCTGACATCGTAGCAGGTATGAAATGTCAAAACACATAAGAAATGAATGCAACCATAAGGTGCATATTAAAACACAAGCAATAGAAGAGCACATCAGAGCATCCCAAGTGGCAAAGCCAAGATTCCAAAACAAAAATGCATAGGTTATGAGTAACTGTCTTAAAATTTGACCATTATGCAAAAGCAAGAATGCAAGCTATAAGTTTGACTTCATCATCTCTTCTGATAAACACTGCCATCCTTCCAAACAATTAACATCCGCATCGTATTTGTTTACCAACTTATGGACCTCGCTATTCTAAATTCCGTGGTCACCCTACCCTGGTTCATAAACTTAACTTCTAAGATCAATGGAATCAATCATACCAAGCAATGCATCTATGGCATCGGCAAAACAACAATCAAGTAAACAATGCATGAAAATGCAACCATACAAGTGATCTTCAATGCAGTAATTATTAATTAACCCCACGGGCAGCAGCTTCTCTCGATGTGCAAGGAGAAAAATGAAATAATAAAGTTGAAATTTGAACAGGAAATGACCAAAATAAATAAATAAAATTGAGAACAGATCCATAAAAATTATATATAAATAATTAAGCAAATACCTTAGCAGAGCCCATGTCATTTCTCTTGGCAGCCTCTCGAATTGATTTCTGCACATGTTTCTCCTCTCTCTGAATATCTAAAATCACAACACCGCCATCAACAACAACAAAAAACCATACGTTTTAGTTCAAAATCATAATTAAAAAAAAAAAAAAAACCCATTAATCAAAACACTACGCTCAGCACAACCTGATACAGATTTATTTAAAAAAAAAAAAAAAAACATAATAATTCAAAAGAAAAATAAAAGAGAGAATTTGCCTCTGATAGATCGTTCAATGTTGCGGCACTCTTGACGAAGCCTTCTTTGCCAATCTCTCAATTGCTGTTGTGGGTTTGGTTTTGGTTTTAACATACTCTTCACCTTATCCATCTCCTTTTAAAACTCTTATTCGAAATCTCTCGATCCCAGAAGAATAAAATTGCAAACGAACGAAAAATATGATACAAAGGGAGAAAATTTCAAGGATTAAAAAAAATTTGCTTAAGTTTGAAGCAGCTTTTCTATTTCCACGATCGAATTCCCGATTCTTTCACACGTTTTTTTCACAGAAAAAGAAAATTCTTCTTGCCGCCAACGTGCTGCTGTGGTCGGGGCCTGGGCAGCCAAAAACGCTGTCGTTTGATATTTTTTTCACTAAAGTAAACCGCGTTGTTTCGTGAGTTCTGACTTCTGAGTCGGTCGTTATTTTTACTATTTTTTTTTTTAAATGAATAAATAGAAATACGTTTCAGTTGTTTTTAAAAATAAATACAATATTTCCCAGGATAAAAAATAAATATACAATAAGTTATTAAAAAAAAAAATTGAATTGTGATAAATTCCCAAGTTTCATATGGCAAATATGCTCAGATTTGGGAGAAGAATCTGTACAAATCAGATTTTATGAGGAATATATCGATAAAGTTACAAGACCCAAAAAAATGGATTGTGAAAAAATTCCTACTTTTCATTTGACCTATAATAATGTATCAATATTGAATTTTATTATAATGTAGGTGTACAATTTACACCTACAGTTGCCAATTTAATCAATCAAGAGAAAGTAACATTTCGAGTTGTTTCTTTCAATTACTATGAAATTCCTTTAATATGTCCTATGCTTTTATGTTTAGATGTATTTGAACATTTTATTGGTGTTGGGGTTATACAATGAATATTTTATTGGTGTTGGGGTTATACACTGCGGAAGCGCGGTTTGGGCAAAATCGTAAATTTAAAATTTTTAAATTTATTGAATAAATTATTTGATATCTTATATAAATATATTATTCACATTTCACCTAATATATTATTCGATATCAAATAACGGCATAATAAATAACGAAAACACCACGAAATTTTTACGAAAAATTTTCCTACAAGATAGCATAAAACAATTATAGACATAATAAGATTAGTTATTACATTCTAGAATGGTAACCTAGTTGTCCAACAACAGATTGAACACGAATTACACTAATTTAGTTCAACATAAGTCTACACATGCTCCAAACCACTTAATCCATCATTCAAATCAAAAAGTCCTAAATTTAGAGATTAAAAGAAACCTTATAACAATTCTAGAAAACCAAAAATAAGAAAATAAATTTTCTAAGCTAAATAAAACAAATATTACTTCACAAATCTTCAAAAAAAAAAACCTTAAACTTTTTTTTCTTGGTTTGATCACTTTTATCTTTTGTCTTATAAAAGAAATTTTGAAGCTCTAAAAAATGGATGAGTATTCGGCTACCACCAACCAAGCAAGAAAGATAAATCATATTTTTTTATATACTAAAGGTGGAGTGAGTGGGGTTGTTTTTGGTCAACTTATTATTCATAATAAAAATTAAATAAAGCTTGAAAATAAACTTTCCAAATGACTTAATATTTATCATATATTACAAATAATATATAATAAATAATTAAGTCACTTCATACTTGTAAAGTAAAAAATCAAATGCATCAATCAACATAATAATTAACTTACTTTATAAGTGTTAACAAACCATTTGTCAAATATGTATATAATATAATCATGTATCAAATATAAATATATATTTAGAATGATCAAAAATACCACCGTGTGGGACACAGGAATCTGGGCGACGCATGCTGTCCCGGGCTCGCGGCCCGGTTGGGAGTACGGAGTAGCCACGGGGGACTAAACCGGAGAATAATGGAGTCGCCACCCGGTGTGAACCGGGAAAATGAGATTTAAGGCCGCACTCACCCCTCACAAGGGAAGACCTCAAACCGTTGGGTTCGGAATGGTCTCTTACTTATGTCACTTGTAATGAAAGGATTTGTGTAATAATTTAATCAAGTTTAAGTAACACTTATTTCCAAGAGTATCATGCTTCTAAATCCATATGCACAAAAATAAAACTTACACCTGAATTTACATATATTTCACATCTAAGATTGCATGCTTGAGAATACATCAAAGTAGCAACGAACATACGACTTCATTGGCATATTGTATTCAAAAAAACACAAGCACACACATTAACCGCACAAGCACACATGTGAACACTTTTCCAAGTGGTACGTGGAATTGTATCCCAAGTACAGACCGCACTACCGTCCATTCGGAATCGGCTACGGAATTTATGTCTGGGTTTCCATCCGATATACCACGAGAAATAATACTCAAATGCTATCATGACATGGATATATGAATTGTAATACGTTAAACACATTGTACTCATACATGTGAGGAATACAGATGAATGATACCTACACAATCTTGCCTAACACAGAGAAGCAATCAGATTCATCATACGAATGGATAGATACTAGGAACAATTATGTATGAAATCTGAAGAAAATGACTCAGTTCAGTGGGTGCGCATTCGTGTAGCGTTTGAGAACGCGTTCGAATGGTAAACAGAAGGTTCGCGTTCGTATAGCGTTCGAGAACGCGTTCGAACGGAGCCAGACCTGATGCATGAAACACTAAAAAATGCGTGCGCGTTCGCGTAGCGTTTGAGAACGCGTTCGAACGGTAAACAGAAGGTTCACGTTCGTGTGGCGTTCGAGAACGCGTTCGAACGGAACCAGACCTGATACATGATGAAACTAAGAACATGTGTGCGCGTTCGCGTAGCGTTTGAGAACGCGTTCGAACGGTAAACAGAAGGTTCACGTTCGTGTGGCGTTCGAGAACGCGTTCGAACGGAACCAGACCTGATGCATGCAACACATTCACAGACAAACAAATCTACAATGTGGGACCCACGTATCCGATTGAACTCATCTCGCATCCAATCGAGTATACATCAATCGGCGCGGCAAAGCATCGTGGTAAAGGATTTTAACCCCTCCAAATAGGGGACCTTTCATCGCACTTACTAAGCCCATGCGCTCAATTAAATCATGCATACAAAGAATTAAAAACAATAATATCAAACTTATTATGCCTGATTGAACGTATCTTGCATTCAACCGAACACACATCAACCGGTGCGGCAAAGCATCGTGGTAAAGGATTTTAACCCCTCCAAATAGGGGACCTTTCATCGCACTTACTAAGCCCATGCGCTCGATTGAATCATGCATGCAAAGAATTAAAAAAAAAACAAGAATATCAAACTTAGTATGCCCGATTGAACTTATCTTGCATTCAACCGAACACACATCAACCGGTGCGGCAAAGCATCGTGGTAAAGGATTTTAACCCCTCCAAATATGGGACCTTTCATCGCACTTACTAAGCTCATGCGCTCGATTGAATCATGCATACAAAGAATTAAAAAACAATAATATCAAACTTAGTATGCCCCGATTGAACGTATCTTGCATTCAATCGAACACACATCAACCGGCGCGGCAAAGCATCGTGGTAAAGGATTTTAACCCCTCCAAGTATGGGACCTTTCATCGCACTTACTAAGCTCATGCGCTCGATTGAATCACGCATACAAAAGTAACATGCAGAATTCAAATGACGAAAAATAAATAAATCAAAGCAATATAAGACAAAAAGAATGTGTCATTTACTCAAGCGGTACGTGGAGTTGTATCCCGAGTACAGATCATACTACCGTCCATTCGGAATCGGCTATGAAATTTATGTCCGGGTTTCTATCCGATATACAGCGAGAGTTGACACATCTTTCGTTTTATTCCAAAGCCACAACATACCATATCTCATAATCCATGCATATTTATCTACTCAAGGGCCACAACATGCATTTCAACACAACAATCATGCAAGCAACATTCAATAAATAATACAAATAACATAAAATGAATGTGGAAAATACCATCAGGTCTAACCTTTTATGTCGACTTTCGAACTCGCGTTTCACGACCGTCGGAAGGGCTATCACACCGCTACTTCTCTGGTTCACTGGTTTAGCGTCTCGGCTCACTGTTTTGCTGTTTTGCTTGCTGTTTGGCCTCCGTTTTGCTGTTGTTTGGCCTCCACTTTGCTACTGTTTCCTCTGTATTTCTGCTTGCTATTCAGGTCACTGCTTTGGTGTTTTAATGGACTGTTTTGGGTGTTTTTTGAAGGCTATAAGTGCAGTTTTTTAGTTACTGTTTTAAGGATTAAAAGTACAGTTTTTTAGTTACTGGTTTAGGTGATTTAATGGCTGTTTTGGGGTATTTTTGCTGCTGTTTTAAGGTGATTTTGGGCTACTATTTTAAGGTCATTTTGCTGCTGTTTTGGGCGTGTATGGCTGTTGTATGAAAGTATGATTTTCGGTGATTAGGGGAAGGAGATGAAGATAATTTTTGTGTTATTTCTTTGTAGTATGTGTGAACTTGAGAGAATGGAGAGTGGACAGAATTTTTGGCTTCTTTTGCTTGTGAAAAACGTGAACTAGAGAGAGGCGGAGAGGCTTTGGGTGGTGGTTCTTTATATAGAGAATGGTTAGGGCTTCACCTTGTCTCATAATGAATATGATCTTGGTTTCTAATTTAGGCTTCTCAAGAATGACATGCACAAGATTGAGGGAGGACAAAATATTATAAATTAGGAAGTTACAAGATTAGATTGGTGTTGATTAGGAAGTCAAATATTTTAGATTGGTAAATATATTATTTAGTTAGGAATGATTATATTTGATTAGTTTATATTAGGCATATACTTATTTTATGTTTGGTAAATATTTTATTTATTTTGGTAGGTGATTATTTAGATTTTATTTGTTTTATTTAATTTGGTATATGACTTAATTAATTATTTTATTTAATTACATTATCTAATTAATATTTAACTTAATATTTAATTAATTTGGGTGTGTTTTAAGTGGGCTTGGGCTAGGCTAGGGTGCATGTGGGCTAAATGGGCTCGGGTCATGAGGCTAACAACAAAACCAGAAATACCGATACCGTTCGAACGCCAATTCGAACGCGACACGAACATCCGCAATCTGTCTGACGTTCGAACGCGTTTAAGAACGCAGCACGAACGAAAACAGTGAACATGCGAAACGACTCTGATAGCATACTCATCCTGAATTTCCCCTTCCGATATCTGTTTCTCGCGACTTTCGTGACTTAAAAGGTAGTGCCTCCAACTGAGACTCATCATCGGGTTTTACATGTAAAAATGCAATGCCTACAGTCGCCCCCACTTTGATGGGACTTGTGCAATGTGTGACAGTAACAATCCTATCAAAGTCTATGCAATGCATTTTTTACTTACATGGCTAGCTAGCTGCCTCGAGCTGGGCTAATGCTGCAGTGGACCTCGAGCCTGGGACGCGTCCCCAAAACTGCTGACGATGTGGGCCTCGCCCTCAAGCTGATATGGGCTTCGCCCCCCAAGCTGAAATGATGTGGGGCCTCGCCCCCAAGCTGGCATGGGCCTCGCCCTAAGATTCATTCCTGGATTCATTCCAAAATTCTGACGGTGCGGGCTAGGATTCATTCCAAAAAAAACTGATGATGTGGCCATCGGCCTTAGGATTCATTCCTAGATTCCTTCCTGGATTCATTCCTAAACTCTGATGGTGTGGGCCCCGACCCTAGGATTCATTCATGGATTCATTCCAAATTCTAAGAGATTCATTCCTTGGATTCATTCCAAATTCTTGAGAGATTCATTCTCTGGATTCGTTCCAAAATTCTGAGAGATTCATTCCAAATTCTGACAATGTGGGCCTCGGCCCTGGGATTCATTCCAAAACTCTACTGATGTGGGCCTCGGCCCTGGGATTCATTCCCGGATCCCTTCCAAAATTCTGCTGACGTGGGCCTCGACTCTGGGATCCATTCCCGGATTCATTCCTGGATTCATTCCAAAATTCTGAGAGATTCATTCCTTGGATTCGTTCCAAAATTCTGAGAGATTCGTTCCAAATTCTGAGAGACTCATTCCCCGGATTCATTCCAAATTCTGATAGATTCATTCCCTGGATTCATTCCAAATTCTAAGAGATTCATTCCTTGGATTCATTCCAAATTCTAAGAGATTCATTCTCTGGATTCGTTCCAAAATTCTGAGAGATTCATTCCCCGGATTCCTTCCAAACTCTGAGAGATTCATTCCCTGGATTCATTCCAAATTCTGAGAGATTCATTCCCTGGATTCGCTCCAAATTCTGAGAGATTCATTCCCTGGATTCGTTCCTGAAACTGTACTGTTGCTGTTTCTGACTAGCTTGTCTTTGCTGCTTTCTCTCTTTCTTTCTTCGAAACCTGTTAATATAAAACAAAACAAACACAAAAAGGATGCAAAATGTGTTACGTGTATGCATGTATGCATGAGTTTCCTATCCCGTTGGGTTAGGTCTTCGGTCAATTCCCTTAGTGACAGCTCGGTCTTCTCTTCCTTAGGCAAAGTACTGCTTCAATCTGTCTACACTAATTGGTTCTGTGAACTCATTTCCTTTCCAAGTCTAACAGTCTCACTGTCTTCATTTCCCAATTTCTGAATGGCCAATTTATCTTTTCTGCTGAGGATTCCCTACGTTCTGAGTATCATAGTACCAAGATTGAATGTTTTTGTCATATGCACTCATGTTGCAAGTTGAGAAGTGGAGATTCAGGCAAGTAAGCGAAATGAACTTCTTTATTATTGTTGAGAAAAGATTCGAACAAGCAAACAAAATCAATGACTTTAAAAATGCAAGATAAACTTGGAGAAACAGCAGTGCCTTCTTCCTCAGCCTCTGGTTCTTCGTTGTTATTATCCCTTATCCCCATGTGAGAAGCTTGGTGGTTGAGGGTTTGGAGGACAAAGATTCCAGGCAAGCCAAAGTTGATCATGGTGGTGGGACGGAGTGGTAATTTGGTAGAGGATTCATGTGTGTGTTGGGTTGCTCTATTTCTGGGTCAGGTATTTTGTGGGTGTCAATCAGGTCTTGGATCTCATGCCTAAGGCGGGGCAGTTGTCAGTTTCGTGACCCTTTTGCTGGTGAAAATAACAGAATAAGTTCCAAGTCAAGGTAGTGCGGCACAGGGCTGGGTAGTGGTTTAGGTTCCAAGGGTTTCAAGAGTCCTTGCATCTTCAATTTCTCAAACACCTTTGATAGAGGTCTACCCAAGTTGGAGAAACGTCTGTTCCTGATGGCAGTGACCTCAGCACTGGAAGACTTGGCTTCAGGATGTCCCCCAAAATTCCTTCTATTCTGGCCATGAAACTTCTTGTTCTCGGCCTCCTCTTCTTCAATATCCATAACTGTCTCCCTCAACTGTCGGAAATCCGCAATCATTGAAGTCATCCTCCTCAACTTGCCATAGATCGAGGGCTTAGTGCCCTTGATGATCATTTTAATCTGGTCCTTCTCAGAGGGCCGAGTTTGCATTTTCAGAAGCTGGCTTCTCCAGCGGTCTACATACTCCTTGAAGCTTTCTTCCGGCTTCTGCTTAGTGTTCTCCAAATCACGGAGTGACAAGTCAATCTCTAAGTCTGTAACATACTGCTTCAGAAAAGCATCAGCTATTTCCCTCCAATCTTCATTAACCTTCTTCTCAATGCTATGATACCAAACCACATGTGCCCCCTCGAGTGACATCCCAAACATCTTTTAGACTTGGCGCTGTGATAGGCCCACTGAACTCATGACTGAGACATATTGCTGCAGATGGACTCTTGAGTCTCCATTCCCATTAAACTTGGCCATGTCAGGCATTTTAAACTGAGCTGGCAGCTGTTCTCCGAAGGTCATTGCCTCATAGTCTAACAACTCTTCATGTTTACCCCTCATTTTACGGGTAACTGACTCAACCTGATCCCGAAGTTTCTGTAACTCTGCCTGAGACCCAGATACTATGCCTGCTGCATACTATTCCATATCATCATCAAAAGTGGGGATATCATCCCCAAATCTGTTCGAAGGTTCCTCTTGCCTCACATCCCCGAAATTAACCCCGACACGAGACCCAGCTATACCAGCCATAGCAGTAGTCAAAGCTTGCAACTGTTCAGTGATCTTGGCGAGACCGTTCTCTAACTGATCCATATGGGATACCTCATTACCAGATTCACTCATGACTGTTACTGTTCTTTTAATGAGCCTTGTTCATTCTCTAACCCAAACGGTATCTATGATGTCTTTTTGAGACATAGAGGGTGTTAACATGATATATGTATGCATGAGGTGCATGAGATGCATGTAATATATATAACATACTACATCAACTAAAATTCTCAAATAAATCGGCCCGTAATCATTTCAGAAACTTTTGGGCTAACTGTCATAGGAGTGAACTCGTCCCAGTTTAAATGGCCCAACAAGTTCACATCTCATGGCAAGGAGCTCAACTAAATCCAAATGGTAATGTTCCGAACACAAACATAAAGTGGCCCACCAACACTTAGAAGCCTTTGGCCCGATCGTCATAAAATATGTTCTTATCCCAATTTAAATGGCCCAACAAGCCCATATCCCATGACAAATGGTCCAAATGGATCCAAACGACGATGTTCCCAAACACAAACATAAAAGAAAGATAATGCAAACACAAAACAATAATTTCTACAGAATGGCCCATCAACATTTCAGAAGCTTTGGGTCCAATGGTCATAAGGTACGAACTCGCCCCAGTTTAAATGGCCCAGCAAGTCCGCATTTCTGACAATGGTCCAACTGCATCCAAATGAGGATGTTCCACAAGCTCATACTCAAGGAAATAATTGTTACTTTAACCATACAATCCCGGTTTATGGGTGGGTTCGCAGGAGTGTAGACAAAGGCTCTCATCGATGAAGGATGGCCCACAACTAGGTCTCCCCAATCAAGGGTTCGAGCAACCAAGTGAGCGCATTTTTTTTATACACAAAGGTACGTGCCAATGAGCTATGGTGTGTGACTGACTGTCAAATGGATTTCTCGTTGTAGATTCCCCAGAGGGAAGGTGGAGCGAGGCTCACTTAAATACCCAAGCCTCTTAGGCTCTTATCGCTTGGTGTCAGGAATAAACAACGAGTCCTCCAAATTAGTCCATCACAATAGGCTACGAGTAGATGGCTATATAGGTGCCTTCACAGCTTTTCCTTCTAGAAAGGTAGTGAATGAAGGAAGACACCAAACCATTACCTAGCCTCAAAAAATGTATTTGATTAAACCCTCATTTCATCCACTATAGACACGGTCAATTAAATCATAAATCCAAACATTACAAAAGATAATATTTCGGGGCTGATTCTCTATCCCCAGTGGAGTCGCCAGACTGTGGGACACAGGAATCTGGGCGACGCATGCTGTCCTGGGCTGGCGGCCCGGTTGGGAGTACGGAGTAGCCACGGGGGACTAAACCGGAGAATAATGGAGTAGCCACCCGGTGTGAACCGGGAAAATGAGATTTAAGGCTGCACTCACCCCTCGCAAGGGAAGACCTCAAACCGTTGGGTTCGGAATGGTCCCTTACTTATGTCACTTGTAATGAAAGGATTTGTGTAATAATTTAATCAAGCTTAAGTAACACTTATTTCCAAGAGTATCATACTTCTAAATCCATATGCACAAAAATAAAACTTACACCTGAATTTACATATATTTCACATCTAAGATTGCATGCTTGAAAATACATCAAAATAGCAACGAACATACGACTTCATTGGCATATTGTATTCAAAAAAACACAAGCACACACATTAACCGCACAAGCACACATGTGAGCATTTTTCCAAGTGGTACGTGGAATTGTATCCCAAGTACAGACCGTACTACCGTCCATTCGGAATCGGCTACGGAATTTATGTCTGGGTTTCCATCCGATATACCACGAGAAATAATACTCAAATGCTATCATGACATGGATATATGAATTGTAATACGTTAAACACATTGTACTCATACATATGAAGAATACAGATGAATGATACCTACACAATCTTGTGTAACACAGAGAAGCAATCAGATTCATTATACGAAGGGATATCTACTATGAACAATTATGTATGAAATCTGATGAAAAGGACTCAGTTCAGTGGGTGCGCGTTCGCGTAGCGTTTGAGAACGCATTCGAACGGTAAATAGAAGGTTCACGTTCCTATAGCGTTCGAGAACGCGTTCGAACGGAGCCAGACCTGATGCATGAAACACTAAAAAAATGCGTGCGCGTTTGCGTAGCGTTTGAGAACGCGTTCGAACGGTAAACAGAAGGTTCACGTTCGTGTGGCGTTCGAGAACGCGTTCGAACGGAACCAGACCTGATGCATGATGAAACTAAGAAAATGTGTGCGCGTTCGCGTACCGTTTGAGAACGCGTTCGAACGGTAAACAGAAGGTTCACGTTCGTGTGGCGTTCGAGAATGCGTTCGAACGGAACCAGACCTGATGCATGCAATACATTCACAGACAAACAAATCTACAATGTGGGACCTCACGTATCCGATTGAACTCATCTCGCATCCAATCGAGTATACACCAATCGGCGCGGCAAAGCATCGTGGTAAAGGATTTTAACCCCTCCAAATAGGGGACCTTTCATCGCACTTACTAAGCCCATGCGCTCAATTGAATCATGCATACAAAGAATTAAAAACAATAATATCAAACTTAGTATGCCCGATTGAACGTATCTTACATTCAACCGAACACACATCAACCGGTGCGGCAAAGCATCGTGGTAAAGGATTTTAACCCCTCCAAATAGGGGACCTTTCATCGCACTTACTAAGCCCATGCGCTCGATTGAATCATGCATAAAAGAATTGAAAAAAAAACAAGAATATCAAACTTAGTATGCCCGATTGAACGTATCTTGCATTCAACCGAACACACATCAACCAGTGCGGCAAAGCATCGTGGTAAAGGATTTTAACCCCTCCAAATATGGGACCTTTCATCGCACTTACTAAGCCCATGCGCTCGATTGAATCATGCATACAAAGAATTAAAAAACAATAATATCAAACTTAGTATGCCCCGATTGAACGTATCTTGCATTCAATCGAACACACATCAACCGGCGCGGCAAAGCATCGTGGTAAAGGATTTTAACCCCTCCAAGTAGGGGACATTTCATCGCACTTACTAAGCCCATGCGCTCGATTGAATCACGCATACAAAAGTAACATGCATAACTCAAATGACGAAAAATAAATAAATCAAAGTAATATAAGACAAAAGAAAGTGTCATTTACTCAAGCGGTACGTGGAGTTGTATCCCGAGTACAGATCATACTACCGTCCATTCGGAATCGGCTATGAAATTTATGTCCGGGTTTCCATCCGATATACCGCGAGAGTTGACACATCTTTCGTTTTAATCCAAAGCCACAACATACCATATCTCATAATCCATGCATATTTATCTACTCAAGGGCCACAACATGCATTTCAACACAACAATCATGCAAGCAACATTCAATAAATAATACAAATAACAGAAAATGAATGTGGAAAATACCCTCAGGTCTAACCTTTTATGTCGACTTTCGAACTCGCGTTTCACGGCCGTCGGAAGGGCTATCACACCGCTACTTCTCCGGTTCACTGGTTTAGCGTCTCGGCTCACTGTTTTGCTGTTTTGCTTGTTGTTTGGCCTCCGTTTTGCTGTTGTTTGGCCTCCACTTTGCTACTGTTTCCTCTGTATTTCTGCTTGCTGTTCAGGTCACTCCTTTGGTGTTTTAATGGACTGTTTTTGGTGTTTTTTGAAGGCTTTAAGTGCAGTTTTTTAGTTACTGTTTTAAGGATTAAAAGTACAGTTTTTTAGTTACTGGTTTAGGTGATTTAATGGCTGTTTTGGGGTATTTTTGCTGCTGTTTTAAGGTGATTTTGGGCTACTGTTATAAGGTCATTTTGCTGCTGTTTTGGGCGTGTATGGCTGCTGTATGGAAGTATGATTTTCGGTGATTAGGGGAAGGAGATGAAGATAATTTTTGTGTTATTTCTTTGTAGTATGTGTGAACTTGAGAGAATGGAGAGTGGACAGAATTTTTGGCTTCTTTTGCTTGTGAAAAACGTGAACTAGAGAGAGGCGGAGAGGCTTTGGGTGGTGGTTCTTTATATAGAGAATGGCTAGGGCTTCACCTTGTCTCACAATGAATATGATCTTGGTTTCTAATTTAGGCTTCTCAAGAATGGCATGCACAAGATTGAGGGAGGATAAAATATTATAAATTAGGAAGTTACAATATTAGATTGGTGTTGATTAGGAAGTCAAATATTTTAGATTGGTAAATATATTATTTAGTTAGGAATGATTATATTTGATTAGTTTATATTAGGCATATACTTATTTTATGTTTGGTAAATATTTTATTTATTTTGGTATGTGATTATTTAGATATTATTTATTTTATTTAATTTGGTATATGACTTAATTAATTATTTTATTTATTACATTATCTAATTAATATTTAACTTAATATTTAATTTAATTTGGGTGTGTTTTAAGTGGGCTTGGGCTAGGCTAGGGTGCATGTGGGCTAAATGGGCTCGGGTCATGAGGCTAACAGCAAAATCAGAAATACCGATACCGTTCGAACGCCAATTCGAACGCGACACAAACGCCCGCAATATGCCTGACGTTCGAACGCGTTTAAGAACGCAGCACGAACGGAAACAGTGAACATGTGAAACGACTCTGATAGCATACTCATCCTGAATTTCCCCTTCCAATATCCGTTTCTCGCGACTTCCGTGACTTAAAAGGTAGTGCCTCCAACTGAGACTCATCATCGGGTTTCACATGCAAAAATGCAATGCCTACACACCGCATGTGTATTTTCATTTATCGATTAAACAGATAGAATTAACTGACTTAATCAGATAAAATATTATGAATAATCGGTATTATTCATAACGCATTGTCTAAGTATTTAACGAATACACTTCATATTGTGAGACTCTCTAAGTTCAGGTTTATCCGTCATGAAATCCAATTTTATATTCATATTTCATCATCTCGTAAATTATTACGACTACAGATAAAAATCGTTGAATTATACAAGTCGAGATCATTGCATACGTATAATCCATCCGTCACGGGTAATCTATATTATATCGGGGAAATAGATTTGTACAATATAGTCCACTTATAAATTTTTGCGATCTCTTAATAACACTCGGAATTTACTTCTGCGATGTGCCACGTTCATGAATTTAACAAATCGCAAACACATTCACGATACATATGTCTTGTACACATGTCTGACGGATTTTATATGATACACACTGAATATCATTAGCATCAGTAAACACCTAACAAATAAGCGGATGTCTTACTTAAATAGATCGGTGACGTGACTGTCATTTAAGTGTAGAGGATAACCCATAGATCCATTATGGTATCTAAAGTCTAAAGACCAATATGTTACTCGACTCGAAATAATTCTTATTTACGTTAGTGTACAATTTATTATGAAATCTTTTGTGAGTCATTCAGTATTTATCAAATAAACATCAACATGTCTATATGAGTTTCAAAAAAAACTCATGATTCAATAGGATAGACCATCAGATAAAGTCTCGATATACGACATAAACTGATCTCGACAGATTTTACTAATCGACCCATGTCAGTAAATCTTGACTACAAATTTTATTTGAAAATACACAACTTATAATAACACAATGTCAATTACAAATTATGCTGTAATGCACACTACGTAATATTATATATAAGACAAAATGTACGACCATAAATGTGGACATTCTAGCATTGCCACCAATAATACTGTTTTTCCCCTCCCCCAACACCCCACCCCCAATAAAATTACAATATTATCCCATTCCTTACAAAATCATATATATAATTGTTGGTTTATTTATTTATTATTTTATCTTATTAATTAAATTCATTTAATTATATATTTTTAATATTTGTTCACTTTATTTATTTAATATTATTTATATATTTTATTTATTATATTTATATTTTTCTACTTTATTTATCATATTACAATACGAAGTAATTGGTATATCACCGAGCGAGTCATGATGACTCTTCTCTACTTTAAAATTTATGTTTGTTTTTTTATATATTTTTATGTATTTTTGTGTGTATTATTACATGTACTTTTCTCTAAATATGGTTAAAATAAAATTAGTTTAATAGACTTTTCATTTGAACAAAATATTTGTTAGCAAGTACATATATATAATCGTTTCAGTCAAAAATGGAAATTTACTTCTAACATAAAAGAGAATCTTTTTTCTATTATATATAAGTAGTGTTAAATAATTGATAAAGAATCAAAATTAAATAAATAAACCAAAAAATATATATAAGATTTATTAAATAAGCAAAAGAGAAAAAAATAAAAATAATAAAGAAAAATAAATGAGAGAAAAAAATAAAAGAATTAATTCAAAAAGTAAAATAAAAATAAAATAATTAAATTAAAAAATAAAATAAGGAAATAAAAAAATAAAAAAATAATTTATTTAGAAGATGCAGGGTAATATCGAAAATCAAACCCCCTTTATCCGCTAATAAAATGTCAATATTATCCATAATCTTCTAAATAAATTATGGCAATAAACTAGGGGCCTGACCCGCCGACAAGCCATTTAATACTTGACAAGTAATGAAATAGGATTTGTTTGTTATACAAGAATATCAGTGATGCGAAATATCTTATCACATCATTTGGCCCTAAATAATTTTGTTAATTCTTTAATTAATTGTCCAGTAGATGAAGAAAGAATGATGAAATATTGACTTAGGAGGCCTAGGCAAGGGTAATGAGGGTAGTAGCCCCATTGCTAACCCATACCGAGGAGGTGATATATCATGTACCAGATGTATATGTCATATCTCTCACAACAGGTGGACCCCACATAATTATGAAGTCCGCCTACTGTGAGAAAGATGACATATACACCGGCATATAATATAATTTTCACATCCCGAGGGGCATAAGTTGAGGGCATAAGTTGGAATCTCATAATTATATTGGAATTTATTTATTTCCTTTATAGATTGGAGACGGATTTCTCTCAAATATTTATAAGAGTAAATCGGTAAATATATGGGGATAAGTTTGAAACGAAAATATTTAAACTCCCATTATATATTAAATTATAATATCTATATATTATAATGTATTAACCCACAAAAAAAAAAAAAAAGCTCAATCAAGAGGGTTAGTATGATGTAACTTTCAGTGTGGGGGCCACTGTCTTTGGTTTAGCGGTTAAGAAAAGGCAGGACCTTGTCTCCCAATCACAAGCATAACTCCAAATTGACACCGACGATTTTTTCCCACTTCTATATCAAAAATTAGGGTTCATTTATAGAAATTCTCAATTTATATATATATATATATATTTTGCTAAAATATCCTATAAATAAAATGTTTGAGTTTCGAACCTAATTCAAGTGGATATGGAAAAAATTTGATTACCATTAAGATAATTTTTTTATTAAAAATGTTACAAAGTTTTTTGGCATGTAATTTCGTGATGGGGTAGTGCAAATACTTGGATGAATGTTTAGGATATAATTAATTAATTTTTTTCAAATATTAGTTAAAAATTAATGGTATTAAAAAAAATATCAATGTTGGCGGTCGGAAAAACTATTTATTTGATTTGGTTTGGATAACCACTTTTACATAATTTTTTTTTTCCAAAAAGCTAAATTAACATATTCGAATGCACTCGAGAGCACTGGACTTTTAATTTGCATCTATCAAGATTCAAGACTGATTGAAAATCAGAAAGTGGATATGAATCAATTTGTTAATGATGTTTTTACCCCGAAGAAGGTTCAAGTACCGAGTAGGAGTAAGATGTAGATTGTATTTAGCTAAAAGTGGATGGAAAATGTCCAATAGCTCAAAAGGAGATAAAATTTGACAAAGAGACCCGACACATAGGAGTTCTCTCAAGAACAAGAGCATCGTGTAGGATGAAGCAAGTTGAGATACTAACCCGACCACCTGAAGGATGTTGATTTTTGAGTTTTCTGAGAGTTTGTGGAAACCGACTTATGTGTCAACCCGACCAGCTGGTTGAAAGAACTAGAGGGAGCTTCAACAAGTATCATCTACCTCAATATGCCGACCCGATGAATTAATATGAGATCACAGATCGATTAACACTGAAATCGTGTGATGTATGCCCTAAGTAAGAATGTGTGTTGTTAGAAGGCTAGTGATGATTGAGGAAAAGCAACTGTTCCCATTGGAAGTAGCTCCTGCCAGCCGCCATAAGCTGGTGCAGTGGCATAACAGAGCCGCTAGGAGCCGCCATAGACCGGTGCAGTTTCAAATAAATCGACTGATTTGATTGGCCAGATTAAAGGCGGTTGATGACAGTTATGGCTACAATGATGAGTACGTGGCCTAATATGACGTCGACGGTGGTGGAATAGTGAATTTAGAAGTCTATATAAAGGGGTTGAAGTCTCATATTCAAAAGTTAGCAAATTTTGCATCTCACAACTTATAAAAAGAGAAGAAGTTTAAGAACTTGAGACAAATAGAGAAAGCTGATTAGTTACCCGAACATTTGAGAGAATTGTAATGGGCTTGTGTAAGACCTGATGTGTTTTATCACTTGTGAGTTCATTTTCTCATTTGTAACTCAGATCGGTCTTGACCCCGAACAATAATAAAATATCACATTTATCACGTGGATGTAGGTAAGAATTACTCTCAGTCTAATCACGTAAACTATGTATTTATCATATCTACTTGCCAAGTTTATTTTGATTCCTTATTAACAAACAAATTAACTGTTGAATGAAGTTTGTTCCAAAGATTAATTTCTCATATTACATTTAAAATGAAAAACAACCGTAAACATAATTATTTTAAAATCTAAAATTCTTAATGCGTGAAAATATATAATTTTGATGTTATTTTTGTTTTAGATTATCACCCTTTGCATGTCTTTTGTGTGTTGTTTTGGCCTTGGCATTATGGTTTGGCGGTTTCGGTGGGTACATCGGCTCGTTTTAGTTTTTATTTTTTTATTTTTTATGAATGCATTGTTTCCACTTTTATCATTAATTATGAAGTTTCGTAGATATTTCTGATTTATTGTTTGATTCGACATGTATCAATTCTAACATGAAACTTTTCTCTTTCGGATAAGATTATACCGCATTGGAGGATCCAAAAGAAGTGATAATGCCCCGTTGAATTTCCTTGTTCAATGAGAAAGAGAAATAGCTTTAAAAAAAAGGTATATCTTATAATTAAAATATTAAATAAATAAATAAAAATTGATTAATTGTATTTTGTATCAGAGACTATTATGTATGACTCGAAAATCTCTATTCGAAATTTATCAACTATTGCTCGAAAATCTACTTCCCAAATCTACTAAATATTACCGGAAAATTTATGTCTTTTATTTATTTTTAATTCAAATTCGGAAGAAATGACCTTTTTATAATTAAAATCAAGCAAATAATAATAAAAGATAGCATTTTTTTTTATGAGAGGTGGTCATGAAGAAAGTCAACATAGGCAATCAACTGATGTCTTAAAATTTAACTCAAAATTAAACATCTCAAATACAGAAAAAAAATTCAATTTTTATCAATAAAGATCCATTTTAAAAATTTGTGTAGAATCCTGTTAAATTTAAGTTACTCATCACCGCCCATGCTGCTTACATTATTGTGAAGATGAAATGGTCAGCTAACATAACTATTATATGAGAAATTCGAGATAAATGGACGGAATATTCTACGCGAAGCATGTGAAAAAAACCCACGTGGAAGAAAATATCCACGTGTCGATTCCTTAGAAGTTAAGGAACATGAAGTTAGAGTCCCTGGTTGGTAGGTAACCAGTCACTTACCAAATATACCGTCAAAGATTCGTGATATGATTAATTCACTTCTTCCAAGTTACCCGGGTACGATAATTTGGAGATCACGATAATATCAAGAACCGGCCTTATATTATGATTATCCGTTTCATGGCTGGTCCAAGAATCTTCTCAGAATATATTTTAGCTGATTAATGTGATTTTAAAAAAATATTTATAAACTTTGTTCAACAAAAATATATACATAATGCGGCCACAACCATGTTTATATTTGAAAAAAATATGGAGGATAAAAAAAATCATCTAAATATATAAACATAATTGTGCTAAGGGTGATGGTTCAACTTTTTTTTTTTTTTTAAAAAAAATATAGTGTTTACAATTATGATGAATTTTTTTATCATAATAAAGTTTTTGAAAATAGAGGGATAATTTACATGACATTTTCTTTAAAAAAAAGTGTGTGAAATAGGGATGACATGATATCTCAAAACTTGACAGACATTTGAAATTTCATATTGTTTAGTATAAGATTCATGATAATTTATTGTTCTGAATAAAAAATTGAGTTGAGATTTGAAAATTAGAATCTTTTGATCTGAGATTTTAAATGATTTTTAGTCCCAAATCCATAAACGAGATGAAATCAAGATTGATAAATCTTAATCAGTATCGACCAATTGCCATCTATAGTTGAAAATTGTTTTTATGCAAGCCTTAGATATACGAGCCATTTTTCTGTTTTGCTATTCGATGGAGGTGCCTCAATAACCGCTCTCCTAAATTATCTCGCATGACTTTGTCCCCATAGGAAGTCTCACCCACGTGACAGTGATTGTTGGACATGCACGACTGAAATATAGGAGTTTGTGGGTCCATATAGATTTTTTTTTAATAAATCGTGCATGTCCTGCGTTTATGATGACTTAAACTCGATATCTTAAAATCCTTATATAGGTTGTATGTCACCATATAATGTCATTAGGCCAAGTTGATCTAATGGTATTAAGTGTGCAATTGAAATCATTATATGCATGGTTCAAATTTTATTAAAGGTATATTTGCCCAACAACTACTCCCACGTGAGTTGGCTTCTTACGAGGACAATGGTGTGAGATTGAGTAGTTCACATACATATTCAAAGTAGATAAATAACCCATAGAATAGGAGGTCACAAAAAAAACACATTTTATTTCTTTTAATATATATTAGGAAACATAATCCATAATATATTTACATGTATTACTAGTCTTATATTTATTTACATGCGATTGAAAAAATATATAAACCACAACATAATTGCATACATTTTAAGCTTGTAGAGACCACTTAATCAAACTTAATGATTACTTAATTCAATAAAGCTAATGGTCTTATTTATAGGAGAGAAATCAAGTCATTATGCATTGATTACTATTAATCAAAATTATTAGGATGCATAATGACCTCTTCTAACCCTTACAAAATTGTTAACATCATGGGTGCACCATATGTTCCCCATTTAACATTTCACTAATTGTTGTTACTTAACAACCCTTGTTGTTACTTAATTATTTGATTAACAACTCTTGTGTTTACTTAATTATTTGATATTACTAATTGTTGTTATTCAACAACACCAAATAATTAACTTAATAATTTCCAACATGAAATTATTACTAATTGTTGTTATTTAACAACATCAAATAATTTGCTTAATAATTCCAATTAACAACAATTAACATTATCCAACATCTCCCCACTCACACATGATGGGATTAACAATTTTTATTATCTCTACAAGAATAATTCATACTTTGCAATTATGCGTGCGACCAACATACTTCGAGAGCTCACTTGCTATACATCTGTAGGAATTATAGCCGCTCGAAAAATGGATAGAACCATAGTGGATTATGTATGCAGTATCCTCGATCATTTATCACATTAAATCTCTCTCGATCTCTTTTCGAATGTAATATTTATTTTGTATTCACAATCATGTTTGATCATAAAATAACATAATTGGTCGACCAGTGAATACAAGCTAATGTGATATTACTCATATAATGATTTTTCTCGAATCTCTCAACTTTGATTCAATTCGCTTTTACAGAGATGTTCTTTCAGATCTAATCTCTCATTATTTTCAGCAACATTCCAAGATAGCAATCATCAAATCTAAGTTTTAAGAAGCAGACAATAGTCTAAAGGGTACAATGTGAGATTGAAAAAATCTCAAGGGTCTCACACAATATCAAGACTGAGATCTTTACTTGCATTACCCTCAATAGTCACAAAATGTACACATGGTATGAAAACATGTGCTACGGTAGGTATTCTCTCATTTCCCAGGAGCGCATGTCTCATAAAATACCGTACAGATTATAGTTCAGACAAAACACAATGTCTAACTCATAACTGACATTAAGACAAGTAAGATGAAACGAACTTATTCACCCTTAGGTCATATCACAGAGAAAGTGACCTCATAACGACATTACTTAATTTTCAAGCTTGAGCTCTCTAAATTATCACTTCAGATAATTAGCTTAAAAATTTGTCTCATCTCTCATTAACACAAAGTAATGGAGGCGATGCCCGTGTGGAGGGCCAATCATTCACTTGTCCGAATACTTCTCATACTAACTAATAGTATATTGTTTAAACATGTATCAACATAATAACATGTAAGCATGAATACAAACATCAATGAGTATTAACATTAGTAACATTATTGGGAAAAATACATATCATAATATGAACATCTACGCAATCCCTGAGTTTGTACATGTCTAACAAAGACATCTTTAGGAACAGGCTTGTTCAATGGATCTACTACCATTTTTGCGTAGAAATGTACTTCATGTTTACTTCTTCTCGTGCAACTATGTCTTTCACAAAGTTATATTTGGTATCTATATGTTTCGTTTTACAATGGAATTTTGGGTCTTTTGTGTAGGCTATCGCTGCTTCACTATCACAGTTAACTAATACTGGACCAGAAGCTTCATTTGACATACCGCAATGATCCAAGAACCTTTCAACCACACAGCCTCTTGTACTGATGATGAAAAGGCACAAAATCATCAGCCTTCATTGTGGATAAGGCTATACAAGATTGTTTCTTACTGCTCCATGAAATGGCACCATTGTTTAGCAAGAAAACAAAACCGGAGGTAGATTTTCTTTCATCTAAATCTCCTCCCCAGTCCAGCATCAGTATAGCCTCTCAATTGCAGATCATTTCCTTGATAACACAATGAGTAATCAGTTGTCCCTCTCAGATACCTAAATATTCTTTTAACTGCTTTCCAATGTGTTAGTCCTGGATTGGATTGGTATATACTTACCATTCCAACAGCGAAACAAATATCAGGTCTTGTACACAACATTGCGTACATTAAACTTCCAACTGCATTTGCATAAGGAACTTTCTTCATTTGTTCATTTTCCTGTGGAGTTTCAGGACACAATCTACGACTCTCAAGCTTCAGTTTTCGTGATAGGAGTATCAATGGTTTGCAAGCCTGCATTTGGAAGCGTTCAAGAATTTTCTTTATATATGACTCATGTGAAAGAGATAATAAATTCTTTGAACGATTTCTTGAGATCTTAACCCCAAGAATATATGCAGCTTCACCCATATCTTTCATCTCGAATTTAGATGATAACCATTTTTTAATATGTTTTACAAACTCCTTATCATTTCCGGCTATAAGTATATCATCCACGTACAAAGATAAGATAATGAACTTATCTTTATCTCTCTTGGTGTACACACAATGATCCTCATCTATCATTGTGAAATCATCTGAAATGATTGTATTGTGGAATCATATATACTATTGTCTAGACGATTGCTTGAGACCATATATAGACTTTAAAAGTCTACATACTTTCTCATTTTCATTTTCTTTTATGAAACATATTGGTTGTTCCATGTAGATTTCTTCATCAAGTTCTCCATTGAGAAAAGCAATCTTTACATCCATTTGATGTAATTCTAGATCCATACTTGCTACTATAGCCAGAATCAAGCGAAATTGAGGTAAACCTTACAACAGGTGAAAAGTCTATTCGTAGTCAATTCCTTCCTGTTGCGTATAACCTTTTGCCACAAGTCGTGCTTTATATCTTTCGATATTGCCATCGGCATTATGCTTTATTTTAAGAACCCATTTGTTCTTAACAGCTTTGCGTCATTTGGGTAGATCAACCAATTCCCAAACTTGGTTGGACCTCATTGACTCCATTCTCTTCTTCCATTGCTTTCATCTATTTTTCCTTAGCAGGACACTGAAGAGCCTCTCTTATGTTTCTAGGTTCTTCATCATCTTGAGGTAGAATCATAAAGGTTTCTCCTTCGATATCGAAACGACGTCGAGGAATGCCTATACGATTACTACGTCGCAATTGGGATTCTAGTGGTGGAACTGATTCCTCACTTTCGATATTATTCCCATTTGGATCGTGCACATTGCTCCCACTTGGATTATGTACATCACTCCCACTCGGATCACGTAAATGAGACTCGTGTGAACTAATTCATCATTTTGAGATTCATGTGAAACAGATTCATCATATTTTCTCAAATTTCTCTCATCACTCCCACTTGAATTAGGTAAACCCGAGTGTTCACCACCAATCATGTGATCCATGTAATCCTGAGTTTCATATAAGATAAATCGTGACCTATCTCTCCCTGCTTAGGAAAATCATTTTCTAAAAATGTGATATCTCGTGATTCAAATTCTGTCACGCCTCCACTTTCATGTTCACCTATGCAAACATACCCTTTTGATTGTTCAGAATATCTTATGAAGATACTTTTTTTTTCTCTTGGGCCTAACTTTCCATGTTCGTGAGAACGCACATGAACATAAGCCGCACAACCCCAAGGTTTTAGAAAGTGAAATCTGGTTTACGACCTGTCCATAACTCATATGGTGGGGGGGACACAGATTTTGATGGCACTCGGTTAAGTACATATGTGGCAGTTAATAATGCATCACCCCAATAGGTTATAGGCAAATTTGCTTGTGCCATCATAGACCTAACCATCTCAAGAAGAGTTCTATTTCTTATTTCCGCAACACACCATTTTGTTGAGGAGTAGCATGAGTACAACTGACGACTAATTCATTTTCATCACATAATTCTCTGAACTGATCAGATAAGTACACGACCACGGTCAGTGCGTAGTGCTTTAATTTTCTTGTCTAATTGATTTTCTGTAAAATTCATAAATTTCTTGAAACATTCTAATGCTTCGGATTTATGAGCTATCAAATAGACATAACCAAAGCGAGTAAAATCATCTATAATGTGATGAAATAAGATGCTTCATGCCTTGCCTTGACATTCATTGGACCACATATATCTGAATGAATTAATTGTATGGAAATTCTGCTCTAGTCCCTTTTCCAAATGGTTTTCTCGCAATTTTTCCTGCCAACAATATTCACAGGTTGACAATTCTACCTTCTCAATATTTCCCAGAAAGCCTTCTTTGGCTAATCTGTTCATTCTTTGCTGGCCAATGTGGCCAAGTCTAGCATGCCCACAGTTACATCACTATCATTACTGACAGATGAAGTAACAAACGAAAAATCGGAAATTGTGATTAAAACATTCAACATTTAATACAATAAAACCATCCAGAAAATAAATCAGAACCATAGTGTATTGTACCTAAGTTACAAATCAACACCAAATTTATGGAAGTTCAAATTGAAACCTAAATTAACCAAAACAAACACAGAAACTAAATTTCGACGAATTTTGTGGAGCAAACAATACATCATGTAGTAGTAAAGTTTTTCCACCATGCATGACTAACTTGCATGTTCCTATGCCTTTGACTTCAACCCGTGAGTTGTTGCCACATATATATATCACTTCACCCCAGGTGAAATTCGTCGAAATTCCACGAAGGCATCTCTATCATTCGCTACATGGTCTGTGGCTCCTGAGTCTACAGTCCACAAAGGATTAGATTCAGTTAGAAATATTGAACTTGAAACACATATTTCATTTAAATATGCACGAAAGGTATTCACCTTTTTAGGCTCAGTGCAGTCACGAGCAAATGACCTTTCTTACCACAGTTAAAACATTTAACCTTTGCCATGTTTTTCTTTTTGGTATGACATTTTCCTTTCCCATGTTGATTGGTTTTCTGTTTCTTTTCTGGCTTAGAAGAATTTTTTCTTTTCCGAACTGGAACCCACCACCATGAAATTTTCTTTCTTTTTTAAACCCCCAGGTTTGCTAGTTTCTGTCATATACACTTCAGCATTTGACTTAACAGCCGCAAGACGGTCGCTTTCTAATTCAAGGTGACGTTTGGCATCATCAAAGGTTTTGATGCTCTCATTGTGGGTCAAATGCATCTTCATATGCTCCCAGCTATTTGGAAGAGAACGAATGACCGCTTGGACTTTCTGTTCATCTGTAAGAACATGTCCAGCATCTGCCAGTTCAGTAATCATGTTTGACATTTGCCTCAAGTGTTTTGACATAGTGAACTCAGGACGTTTCTTGTATGTGTTAAACTTGATTGTCAGTGACCTGAGTTTGGTTATTGAGGTACTACCAAACTTTTCAGCTAGTGTGGACCACATGTCCTTAGCCATGTCATATTTCCTGAACTCTTTCATTAGGTCATTATCCATACTGCTCAGCAACGTAATGCGGGCAATGAAATTCTTTTTCTTCCAGGCCTCATAAGCCTCTCGGTCTCGCCTGTGTTGGGCCGTAGTGCCCTGTTCAGGTTTATCCATGCTCATTTTCAAAGTTTCAAGAACCTCTTGTTCTTCTAGCACATATTGGATCTTCATGCTCCAAATTTCATAATTATCGCACATTCAGTTTCTCACCCTTGTTGAGTTCAGCAATAATGTTCTTTGTTGCGGAAGCCATATTAAAAACACAAAGTTTTTATAGACATTCATGCACAATTGTTAATACTTTTATTTATTTTATCATGAAATAAATTATGTTTAATAAGATTTTTTTTAATGGGGTAGAGTCAAAAGGCCACTATGTGTCCAATCATCATCCAATTACCCAATGTAAAAATATTATCAACATAATCAATCATGTAAAATCATTTTCTAAAAAATTACATAAATTCTTAGAACATCTTAATCATGCGACCATTGTACATGACAATCATTGATTTAATTACATAAATTCAAAATCAACATGAAACATTCATATATATAAATACAATAAATACATGCCATGAAGTAACAGATAATTACACACATTACCATAGTTTTATTATAGAAAAACTAATATCTAACACTTAAAACTTTTCCGGTTCTAGTGTTCCAACGAATAAATGTCTTTGGATAAGAATCCTCAAATTCTTTCGGTAACTGGTAATTGATCTTGGACAACCATGGAAACCTATTGCAAATTTCGGATCCTTGCAACGGTTCCGAGACATCAAAGGAAAAATGGTATTATTTACTTAGATTGAAGATACTCAATCGCAAACCTCTCAATGGCTATGTTGTATTGAACACGTAGTTCTTCTGTATGAGTTACTAATTTCCAAATATCAGTAAGCCTTTTTTGCCATATTTCCGGGAGAGTATTTCGTAGGTATCTCAGTCTGTTCGGTTGTCCTATCCAATTACCCTCCCATATAGATTCTTGTAACATGTTATTAAAGGTGATTATATGCGAAATCATATCATCATCTTCTTTCATCCGATACCTATCCAGATCCGGCAACATGTCTTTCAATTTTTCACTGTGGGCGGATGTCATAACTCTTTTTGCAGTTTTTTGTCTGATCGACATGATTTTTCTGCCATAAATACAAAGAAAAATCAATATAATGAAACACAAAGTTACATTAACTAAAATAAACATCACAAAGACATTCATTTACATAAACTCAAAGTTTATATGATAAAACAAATTTATCATGGCCGATTAATACAATATGCAAAAGGAATAGACATTTAATCATGACGGATCGGAATTACCAAAGCAAACCGATACAGACATGACCAACACGGGCCAATACAGATGTCCACGCGCCTTCCACGGGCCACAGGAGTGGCTCATGCGCCTCACGCGCGGCCACGGGCTCCCACTCGCCCTCACGCGCCGGCCAGTCTCGGGCAACCTTCACGCGCAGATGACATGTCGTCCGCTATTTCCATGTGTGTATGGCATATTGGTTGTAAGGTATAGACTCAGCCGTCTTGTCGATTTTGACGTTGTGGGCGACATGTCGTCCTTCTGCGGTGTTATGCGTACGACTTGTCGTACATAACCGGATGACATGTCGTCTGAGACTAAAGGACATGTACGACTTGTCGTACGATAAACACGGACGACTTGTCGTCTGGTTACGCGGCTCATGTACAACTTGTCGTACGTCATTGGTGGACGACTTGTCGTCCGGTCTCTAAACAGCGGATGACATGTAGTACGGATCTTCTGGGAGTGTTTTTCTGGGTAAAAACAGATTCAACTAGCCAACTTCTAGGGTCCATATCTTTCTCAATCTTAATCCAAATTAAGTAAATGATATACTAAATTGAAGATCTCATGACCTAGTTTTCAAAACATATTTGAACATGCGATTATCAATTTTCTACGGAGAGTTATTACGGCCCAAAGTTGGAAGAAAATCATTTTTGTAAAAACAAAAAACAGAAGCATTTTAACATTTTTCATGCATGTTCATGCAATTTTTGTGTAATTCAACTAGAATACATGCATTTAAGCTCTGATACCAATGTTAGGAAACATAATCCCTAATATATTTATATGTTTGTCCTCTTAGGATCTAACCATACATGTATTACTAGTCCTAGATTTATTTACATGCTAATTGAAATAAATCTATAATAACCACAACACAATTGCATACCTTTTAAGCTTGTAGAGACCTCTTAATCAAACTTAATTGATTGCTTAATTCAATAAGCTAATGGTCTTATTTATAGGAGGGAAATCAAGTCACTATGCATTGATTACTATTAATCAAATTATTAGGATGCATAATGATATTTTCTAACCCTTACAAAAATGTAACATCATGGGTGCACTATATGTTCCCCATTTAACATTTCACTAATTGTTGTTACTTAACAACCCTTGTTGTTACTTAATTATTTGATTAACAACTCTTGTTGTTTACTTAATTATTTGATATTACTAATTGTTGTTATTCAACAACACCAAATAATTAACTTAATTAATTTCCAACATGAAATTATTACTAATTGTTGTTATTTAACAACATCAAATAATTTGGTTAATAATTTCCAATTAACAACAATTAACATTATCCAACAATATATATATTATATATATATTATAAATTTGTAGATAAATCTATCTTATTTAAGAACAAAAGATTATTACAAACAAATTATCCGAGAAATAATAAGTGATATCATATATCATATATTATTACTTTGTTACAAGGCCTTGTTTTTTATATTATAACTTTTCAAAACATTATAAGTTGCTAATAAATCTTTATAAAATCTTATATTATTATAAATATAGAATAAAAAATATTATATCTTAATATTTTTTACATATCTATTTATGAAACAGTGAAATGATAATATTCCTATATTTTATTGCATTGAAAAGACTTACACATCAAATTCTCACCTCCTGTTGCATATCTCTTTCTCGCCTATAAATCGAAGGAAAAAAAGGACGAGAAGGGGAAAAAAAATAATCCAGAACGAGTTGAGTGGGGAAGCCAACGGACAACACAACAGAAGAAACACATGATCCAGTGAGTCCGGTGACTATTTCTGTATTTATTTTTTAGGTTGTGTTTGTTTCTGTTCACTCTTTTTTACGGAATCTCAATCTCCAATCCAAAACTTATAACTAAACAACAACAACAACAACATTGAAAGCAAAGATACCCATCTGTTTCCAAGACTTTTTAATCCATTTTCGAGGGAAAAAAACAGAGCAAAATCAGAGGAAAAACAGAGCAGTAACAGAGTGTAAGTAAATAATTAATGGGGATATTGTATGAGGATGTGGTGGTAATAAGTCAAGCAGAGAAGCCAGGTGATTGTACTGTGATCACTGTGAACTGTCCTGATAAGACTGGCTTAGGCTGTGATTTGTGCAGGATTATTTTGCTTTTTGGACTCAGTATTTCCAGAGGAGGTAACCCAGCTTCCTCATTGCCTTTGATGTTTTTTTGTTTATTTTTCTTGTTAATATTTATGTGAATTGTAGAGGGTTTTGTTTTTTATTTTGATATTGTAATATTGGGATCTAAAGTTTTGAGATAAACAGCTAGTGGGGCTATGAGTTGTGTTAAATTTTGAAGTTGCTAGTAGTTGAGGTCTTGAGCCTTTGTGCTGAAGATGGATTTTGTTTTTAATTTTTACCTTAAATATATTCTTGTTTCACTTTTTTTTTTTTTTTTTTTTGAAATTAGGGTTCTATGAAATCAGAGGTTGAGTTATATAAGACATTGACATTAGTCATTTTCTTGAAACTTATTCTGCTTGAGATTTGAGGATTTAAGATTGTCAATCAAACAATCCTCTTTTTTTCTTTTTCTTTTTTTAATTATGAATTTATTAGTGTTTCTATGTTAATTTGGTTTCCTGTGTTTTAGATGTATCAACGGATGGCAAATGGTGCTATGTGGTCTTTTGGGTGGTGGGGAAATCGACCACAAGATGGAGTTTGTTGAAGAAGAGGCTTTTGGAAGTGTGTCCTTCATATTTTTCAACCTCCCGAATCTACTCTTACCGACTCGAAAACCAGCAGCAGCCAAAGCCACCGGATGTGTTTCTTTTGAAATTCTGGTGTTCTCAAGATAGAAAAGGACTCTTGCATGGTACTCCCTTTTTCTCATTTCTAATTTAATTTTCTTGAGAAAATGTTTTGCCATTTCTAGAAACTCCTTATTCTATGTGGTTGTCATGATTTTATTCCTCATTTTAATCGGGACGTTTTAGGGATCTTGTGCCTTGTTTTATGCTTGAAAATATGATTTATTTATGAACAAATTTGATTGTCTGTACTAATTAATGTTGTGTGAACAAGTTTGGAAGGACAATCATATTTTATTTTGATTTGATACAAAAATGGATCAAACCATTGATGGGAATAATGACTTGGGTCTTAGCAATAATTAGGCATTAGGGGGAGTTTCAGATAGGAAATTGATCCTTTGTCATCTTTCATCTTGTTGCTAGGTTATAGGTAGACAAAACATGAATGTAAGCTAAAATTTGGGGGCTGTAATGTTTCTTTTGCCAAGTCATATCTGGAACATTTGACCAGTCATCTGCTGATTAACAGAGAACTTATTGATTATTAACACTCCAAGCTGTTATTTACAAGATTGTTAGGAACATATGCAAAAATGTCTTGGGAAAAAGAATACAAAGATGTTGTGAAATAAACAACATTAAAAACAAAAATGCTTACCATAAATTAATTGTATGTCCGTTTCGTTGACTTGATTTAATTCCTTTCCTTTCAAGGACATGGTCATAAATGCTACTCGTATTGATTATTTTGTTTTTTCGCACCTTGTAGATGTAACCGAGGTTCTTTGTGAGCTTGAGCTCACAATAAAGAGAGTTAAAGTATCCACTACCCCTGATGGGAGAGTGATGGACCTCTTTTTTGTTACTGATACCAGGTTTGATATCCTTGAAAGCTTTTTCCTTAACATTAGTGGTAGAGTTTCAGTTTCATTTTCCGTTTGTTTGTTTGTCTTTTTTTTTTTTGAAATTAATGTTATCGAGTGGTAATAAAGAGCTTATGATTTACATGTGACTTAGATTAATCCAAGCAAGGAAAAAAAAGTAAGAGATGTAGACATAAGAAATGTTCAATGAAATTACCGGATCAGGTTTCCCCTGTGCTGGCATCTTTTCTGAGTAGGATAAAATGATAGTGAATGGTTATGCGTCTAAATTTCCACCAGTCAATATCATATTATCTTTCTACTGCTGATTCAGATTGGGAAATCGGGCAGTCTACTCAAAAAGCCACGGAAGACAAAAAAATGGAAGTTGGTAATACCATGTTTTCATGATAAGTTGATCTAATCAAAAGACTAATATTACTGTACGTGAAGTGCTGGACTCGCTTCATTGAAAACACAGTATTACCCATTTCCATTTTTTTGTCTTATGTGGCTTTATAAAACACTGGGTTTCCTGATTGCTCACTTCATTGAAATGTGAATGCTTCTGATTTTGTTAAACTAGCAACTTTAAATTTGTAATTTGGAGTTTGTCAAGGAGAAATAGCTTCAAATCACCATTCTGTTGAGAATCAGTGCATTGAATTGATGAACAAGTTGTTTATAGTCCAATGTGATTAAACAGTTTCAAGTAGTTTCATTTTGAAGTGATGCTGGGTATCGACAGTTTCTCATGATTTGGAAAGAAAAATAGTGATGGTGTAGTGGTTACTTTTCCATTAGAGAGACGTATAGTTAGACCAGAAATATGGTTTAATCAACGCTATTTCTTGTTCCCTCTGGAAAAATTATTTGTAGCTGGTCACTTTGCATCAATCTTATGGACATTCGGGGTCATTTATTTATTTTTCTTCAGGGAGCTACTTCATACAAGAAAAAGACAGGAGGAAACGATTCATCATTTGGAAGCTGTGTTAGGGAATACCTTGATAAGCTGCGAGATTGAATCAGCTGGCCTAGAGATCACTGGATGCTGCCAAGGTTCCTCATTTCTTCCTTCTGCAATTACAGAAGACATGTTCAGTTTGGAGCTGCCTGCTGAACACCCAAGTGGATTTGTTGCTTATGCTCCTGTATCCATAGCAGTGGACAACTCATTTAGCCCTTCTCACACACTCATCCAAATCCTATGCCAGGATCACAAGGGTCTGATTTATGATATGATGAGAACTCTTAAGGATTACAATACACAGGTGGTTCTTTAAGTCATTTACTTTTGTATCGATCCAGATTCAATGCCTTTGTAAGCATTTTTTTTAATGTTAATCCTTGACATATAATTTGTATTTAATTACAGGTTTCTTATGGAAGATTTTTTGGAAAACCGAGAGGCAACTGTGAGCTGGACTTGTTCATAATGCAAGCAGATGGGAAGAAGATAGTTGACCCAAGCAAACAAGATGCATTGTGCTCTCGTCTGAGAATGGAGCTTCTCCGACCTCTTAGAGTAGCTGTTGTGAGCAGGGGCCCTGATGCTGAGCTGCTTGTTGCTAATCCTGTCGAATTATCTGGCAGGGGCAGGCCTCTTGTTTTCCATGATATCACATTGGCTCTCAAGATCCTCAACATCTGCATCTTTTCGGTACTACCTCTAATTCATTTCCTTCTCATAAAATGATTCTCTTTCAAAGTAATCTAACAGGTGAAGCTATCTTCTTGTTTCGTTTATCTCAGGCAGAAATAGGGCGATACATGATCCATGACCGGGAGTGGGAAGTATATAGAGTCTTACTCGACGAAGCAGATGACAATCATGAGCCAAGGAACAAAATCCAAGACTGTGTAAGAAAAATATTAATGGGTTGGGAATAGAATCAGTTAAGTCACTAATCTCAGTTAAAGTCCTCAAGGATGGTGATGATCAAATCTTCACCACCACTGTACAGCTTATCTTTTTACTAGTAACCACTTCAGTCTCTTACTATATAGTCTACAGCCAGCTCTAAGCCACTAACTCAATATTACAGTGTAAATTGTGAAATGGTATTATGAGAAAAGTTCTTTGTTGTAAATTGTGAAATGGTATTATGAGAAAAGTTCTTTGTTCAATTTACTCAAATATAATGTTGTGAAATGTAGCTGTTTTACTTATGGTTGCTCAATTTTAAGTGGTTCAACTTTGAACTTTCCCTCTCCCAATTTTTATTGGAATTTCGCTGTCAAATTATCCGACCCATGTTTTAAGCGGAGCGGATAAAATATATAACAAAATATACCCATAAACTCAAACTCAGAATTTAGTAACCAAAAGCCGTTTGCTACAAAGCTACACCCTTGGCCTCAATTTTTACTTTACAAAAACAAAAACACTGAAAGCATAAAACACAAAAAGCAGAAAAAATCGAAAGCACTTATTGAGTGGAATAAATTAGACCTATTCACTTGTACATAAAACATACGTATATTCCCAAATATTCCTCCTCAGATTTACATTTACTGTAGCATGTACATAAAAATAAAAAAAAACTGTAACACAAAAAGCAGATTCATAATTTATTTATTTCCGGAAAAAAAAAAAAAAGAGAACTTTGAACTCGAGGTTTGTGCTTATAGACATAAACACTTCATGGCATTCCGCAAACCAAGTCCCAATTTCAACTCTAAATTACATCCAAAACACCAACTTCGTCACCTCAATCTCTTCGTCATTTATTCGAACACGCGGCGAGCGCAAAACATTCGCCTCTCAGAAACCATCGCCGGTTTCGATTCATCCGCCGACAGTTAGGCGGTGGAGTGATCAGGCACCGTCTAGAAATGGGCCAGTCTCGGATTCTCCGAAATTGTCATCGACTTCCAATTCTGGGGTGGATACTGAGCTGGAGTTGTTTCTGGAATTGTTGCCATTGAGGATGAGGAGTGATTTGTGTGTGCATAGAGAGCTCGGTGACTTGATTGATGTTGGTTGCCAGCTTCAGCAAGCTGTAAACCCTTGTCCACCGAAAGTAGCTGTGAAAGGAAGCCAACTCATGCAAGTGTGTGAGGTGTGTGGAAGCAAGCTGTGAAAACGTGTTCACAGCACTATAAATCTGAGCATTTTGAGGCCATTGGTTGTATCCCAGTGAGTGTATGTATATTGTAGAGAGAAGTGTGAGGTTTTTCATTTAGTTTTCTTTGTGTAAAACGTGTGTATTATTCTTGTAGTAATAATACGAATTCGGTTTTTCCTCAAACACTTCTAAGAGTGATCGTTATTTCACAATAAGTGGTATCAGAAGCTTTGGTTCTTCATTGGGATCGAAAAACCGAAGAACGGAGTTTGGTTCGGAAAATTCGAGTTCCGGAAAAGTTGTCAAAAATTCATTTTGAGGGTACCATCAGCTAGTTCACGTCGAGACGAGCACGGTGGTATTTTCCGGCGACCGAACCGACGTCCACAGAAGCCGCACGCGCCGCACGCGCTTCACAGAGCACTGCCCACGTGCCACCACGCGTCTCACGCGCGCCAGAGGTTGAAGACGATCCGAGTCAGCATCCACGTCAGCGACACGTGTCAGACACGTCAGCATACGGGTCCCACACTGCCACGTCAGCTTGCCACGTCATCACGCCACATCAGCTTGCCGCGTCAGCTGCCACGTCATCCGACACGTCAGCAAAGCGGGTCCCACCTGCCACGTCAGCACTCACGTCAGCAGCCTGGTAAATTTCATTTAACCCCCTGAAGTTTTGAAATTTACAGTTTTGCCCCAGAACTTTTAGGAATTTACAAATCAGTCCCTGTGTCGGATTTAGACCAACGAAGTGTCTATTCCACCATTTTCGACCGTTCCGGACGCAACGGTGACCTCCGATTTGTGAAATTCAGACCGATTTTAGTGTATTCCCATTTTAAACTTTAAAACTTAAAATGGAGATGGAAGATTCTCATTCTGGTGCAATGATTAAACTGGCTGCCACTAATTACTCCCTCTGGAGACCTAGGATGATAGATTTTTTGCATTGTAAAGATCTGTTTGATGTCATCGAGTTGAAGGGAGTGAAACCAGAGTCTGTTAAGGAGTGTGACTGGAATAAACTCAACAACAGAACTTTGGGTCAGATTAGGCAGTGGATCGGTCACAATGTCTTCCACCACGTAGCACAGGATACACAGATGCTTATGAAATGTGGAGGAAATTGGAAGACATGTTCCAGGCCAAAACAGCTCGGAATAAGGCCTTAATCATGAGGCGATTGGTGAATTTGAAGCTACGGAGTGGAACTTCCGTTGCAGAACACACCAACGAGTTCCAGAGCCTGGTGAATCAGTTGTCTGCAGTAGACATGCAACTGGCAGACGAAGTTCAAGCCCTCTTGCTACTCAGTTCTCTTCCTGATAGCTGGGAGACTCTGGTGGTTACTCTCAGCAACTCAGCTCCAGGAGGCAAACTTACCATGCCTATGGTAAATGATGCCTTGTCAAATGAAGAAGCCAGAAGAAAAGACGTGGGCTCAGATCAAACAGAAGCCCTTGTTTCGGGAGCAACGGGAAGACACAGGAGAGAGAAACATCAAGGTGGGAAGAAGCAAAAGCAGGGGCAGGTCCAAGGACGGGAAAAAGACATACAAGTGCTTCCACTGTGGCATTGAAGGCCACTTGAAGAAGAATTGCCGGAAACTGCAACGGGAGCAGGGACAAGGCAATAACCAGCCGAAGAAGAATGATGCGGAGACACTAGTAGTTACTACGGTGGATGTAGCTATATGCTCCGGCCAGGAAGAAGCATGCCTTCACACCGCAACTCAGGATGTCGAGTGGGTGGTAGATACTGCAGCATCCTACCACGTCACTCCTCACAAGATTTCTTCACAACATACAAAGCAGGAGACTTTGGAGCAGTGAAGATGGGGAATACCAGTTCTTCTCAGATAGAAGGAATTGGTGAAATAGTTGCGGACAAATGCAGGGTATACAATAACCCTGAAGGAGGTCAGACATGTTCCAGAACTTCGGCTCAACTTACTCTCGGGGGTAGCCCTTGACAAACAGGGCTATGCTAGCCACTTCAGCAACGGCACTTGGAGGATGATAAAAGGTGCCATGGTCATCGCCCGAGGACACATTGTGGAACCTTGTACAAGACTCATGTGAAGATTTGTGCAGAAAGCCTCAATGTAGCTGAACGGGAGGCTTCTCAGAATCTGTGGCACCAGAGACTCGGTCACATGAGTGAAAGGGGGTGTCTACCTTGACAAAGAAGGATCTAATCACCGTCTCCAAAAATGCTAATTTGGATCCTTGCAACCACTGTCTATTCGGTAAGCAACACAGAGTCTCTTTTAATTTCTCATCTACAAAGAAATCAGAGTTACTCAGTCTGGTGTACTCTGATGTATGTGGTCCCTTGGAGGTAAACTCACTAGGCGGTAACAAATATTTTCTGACTTTTATTGATGATGCTTCTCGGAAAGTATGGGTGTATTTTCTGAAATCAAAGGATCAGGTCCTGGACTATTTCAAACTGTTCCATGCCATGGTCGAGCGTGAAACAGGGAAGAAACTGAAGTGCCTTCGTACAGACAATGGAGGCGAATACACTTCCAGGGAGTTCGATGCCTACTGCGGAAGTCACGGCATTCGACACGAGAGGACTGTTCCACGCACCCCACAACACAATGGTGTCGCTGAAAGATGAACCGCACCATTATGGAGAAAGTCAGAAGCATGATCAGTATGGCTAAGCTGCCAAAGCCATTCTGGGGAGAAGCTGTTCGTGCCGCCTGCTACCTGATCAACAGATCACCATCTGTACCGTTGAACTTCGAGATTCCGGAGAAAGTGTGGTCTGGTAAGAATCCTTCATATTCTCACCTCAGAATATTCGGATGTTTAGCATTTGCACATGTATCCAAGGAGCTCAGGCAGAAGCTCGATGCAAGGACTACTCCATGCATCTTCATAGGCTATGGAGACGAAGAATTTGGATACAGGTTATGGGACCCGAAGGAAAGGAAGGTCATCAGAAGCAGAGATGTAGTGTTTCTTGAAGACCAGACAATAGAAGACATTGAAAAGCCCAAGATGCCTTCTAAAACCAGTGCCGACAATGTTGATGAAAATCCAGACACAACCCCAGCACCAACACCAGTGGCCACAGATGATGATGGGGTGCAAGACATACCAGAAGCAGAACCAGAGGAGGAATGAGGTATTGAGCAGGGGGAGCTGCAGCCTGCTCCATCAGAGGCTTCGAGTTCATCCACAGATCCGGATGACAACAGACAGCCAGAACCTCCAGTACGAAGATCCGAGAGAGGCCGGATTCCATCAGCCAGATACTCAGGATCAGAATACATTCTGCTTACTGACGAGGGGGAGCCAGAAACCTTCAACGAAGCAGTATCTCATAAGGACAAAGACAAATGGCTGCACGCAATGCAGGATGAGATGGAATCTCTGCAGAAGAACAACACTTATGAGATAGTGAAGCTCCCACATGGAATGAAGGCACTGAAGAACAAATGGGTATTCAAGCTCAAGAAAGATGGCAGCGGAAAAGTAGTGAAACACAAAGCTCGGCTAGTGGTCAAAGGATTCCTACAGAAAAAAGGGATTGACTTTGATGAGATTTTTCACCGGTGGTAAAGATGGCTTCAATCCGAGTTATCCTAGGATTGGTAGCCAGATTGAACTTGGAGCTTGAACAGATGGATGTCAAAACAGCATTTCTTCATGGTGATCTGAATGAAGAAATCTACATGGAGCAGCCAGAAGGATTCAAGGTTTCAGGCAAAGAAAACCTTGTTTGCAAGCTGAAAAAGAGCTTGTACGGGCTCAAACAAGCACCGAGGCATGGTACAAGAAGTTCGACTCATTCATGGTGGGTCAAGGCTACAAAAGAACTGCAGCAGATCAGTGTGTATACATTCAGAGGTTTCCAGATGGAAATTTCGTTGCTCTTCTACTGTATGTAGATGACATGTTGATTGTTGGACAAGAAGAGCAGCGAAGATCAGCCAGCTGAAGAAGGAACTCTCCAAGGCTTTCGACATGAAAGACTTAGGACCAGCTCAACAGATTTTGGGAATGGAGATTGTTCGTGACAGACAGAACAAGAAACTGTGGCTTTCACAGGAGAGGTATATTGAACGGGTAATCAGGAGGTTCGATATACAGAAAGCCAAACCAGTCAGCGTTCCGCTAGCGCACCATTTTAAACTGAGCAAGAGTTCGTGCCCCTCATCCAAGAAAGAAATAGAGGAAATGTCAGCAATACCATATTCTTCAGCTGTTGGAAGCCTAATGTATGCAATGGTATGTACCAGGCCAGATATTGCACACGCAGTGGTGTGTAGTGAGCCGTTTTCTCTCTAATCCTGGAAAACAACACTGGGAGGCAGTCAAATGGATTCTCAGGTACCTGAAGGGTACAACGAAGTTTCGTCTGTGTTACGGGGGAGCTGATCCGATCTTGGAAGGCTATACAGATTCAGATATGGCGGGAGATCTTGATGGTAGGAAATCTACATCAGGATTCATTTACACTTTTGCAGGGGGAGCTGTGTCATGGCAGTCAAGATTGCAGAGGTGTATTGCATTATCCACAACAGAGGCTGAGTACATTGCCATAGCTGAGGCAGGAAAAGAAATGTTGTGGCTAAAGCGGTTTCTTCAAGAGTTAGGGATCAAGCAAACAGACTACAAGATACACAGTGACAGTCAGAGTGCTCTGGACTTGAGCAAGAACTCAATGTATCATGCCCGGACGAAACACATTGACATTCGCTATCACTGGATACGCGAGGTGATGGATCAACAACTGCTGAGACTAGTGAAGATCCATACAGATGAGAATCCAGCCGACATGTTAACGAAAGTGGTCTCCCGAGACAAGCTAGAGTTGTGCAGAGACACAACCGGGATAGCTTTCAGATGATGTTTGTTTTCAGATACATAGAACTACGATTGGCTTGATCCCAACTCAGGGTACGTAGGCAGTCATTCAGATGCAGCCAGGGGAGGATCCTTTGGAGGATCCGTTTTTGGATAATCGATGGTCGGCTCAGATTTTGGGAAATCTTCACCGAGGGGGAGATTTGTTGGTTGCCAGCTTCAGCAAGCTGTAAACCCTTGTCCACCGAAAGTAGCTGTGAAAGGAAGCCAACTCATGCAAGTGTGTGAGGTGTGTGGAAGCTAAGCTGTGAAAACGTGTGAACAGTGCACACGTTTTCACAGCACTATAAATCTGTGCATTTTGAGGCCATTGATTGTATCCCAGTGAGTGTATGTATATTGTAGAGAGAAGTGTGAGGTTTTTCATTTAGTTTTCTTTGTGTAAAACTTGTGTATTATTCTTGTAGTAATAATACGAATTCGGTTTTTCCTCAAACACTTCCAAGAGTGATCGTTATTTCACAACAATTGAGGTGGTAATGTATTTGGAAAGACAGCCCCTTGCGAGGTTTCCTTCTGGGGATTGGGTGATCTCAGAGCAGATTGTGAAACATGAAGATTTAAAGCATGCAATCGCAAAGGTTACATGAATGCATTTCTTTTGACAAGTCTCATATGACGGATCAGATTATATTTTATTATCTAATTTGATTGTGCTTATCTAATGGAATATGTTAAAACGGAAACTATTTTATATAATATTACAATCAATCATAATATTTTTGGGAGTGATTGCCGTATTTTAAAATTTTATTGTTGGAAATCACATCGTCCGATTCGAGCTTAAGCGGAAGGTTCTTATAAAAAAATATATTTTTTGAATTCGAACTCAAAATCTGAGAATCAATTTCTAAATCCTTTTACTATCAAATCACATCATTTATGGACTTATATTGTCTTATTATGTGACATATGCAGAAACAATAATATCTTGCATTATTTTCCTTTATTATGTGTATATATTTTAAATTATTGGAGATAATCAATCTTCATCTTCCTTGTGTTCGGATATACTGAAATCTGTATGCATGGTGTTTGAATTAGGATAATTGTGATCAGATGGAGGTTTATTGAATTTTTCACGTGAAGTTAATTGATCTTTTTAGGTTGACGATTTTTCGGATGACAAACGATCAGGTATTTATAGATCTTTACATCGTATAAGTAAGTGCAATTCGAAACCGTAAAATGCAAGTCATTGGTCTCACTGCTGAGATTATACATGACTTGTTAAGAAAGATGGTTTTTAGTCGTTATGCTCTTACTTGGAAAAAAAAAAAAAAAAGTGTCCAAATATGTATAAACATGTAATTATGTTTGTTGATATCGTGTGTTGTGTTTTCTTTAGACATGTTATAAGGATTTTCCTAGGTTGCTTTTCCATGCTACGTTCTATTTGTTGTGATGTAATGGGTAATCTAATTTTTGAGGCGTGTGCGACATTTTCTTAGAGCAATATTTGTTCTCACTATGTGTTGTAATGGTTGTATGATAAATACATTATAGGATACAACAAAAACTAGAGATACAACATAACACGTATTGGATATCTATTTGAGAATTTTTTATATGAAAAATGTTATATATAATGAATCATTGACGTGCTCTATATGTAGGTAACCAAGATTTACCTCTAAATATGCATGGCAAAAAAACTCGAGCTCGGTTCGGCCTAAGATCAAAAAAGTTCGGGTCCGGGATCAAAAAACTCGGGTCGGTCTTTAGAATTAGAGGTCGAAATCGGGCTCAACTAAAAAAGTATGGGCTTATCAAAGCTCGGGTCCGGCCCGACTCATTACCACTCCTACCTCCAAAAGACATACTTTTTAGTCATACTTTTATGAACCAACGTCTCATTGTCATGCCAATGACAAATCATTGTCGCGATAATATGCACGGGCTTCATATTGTCGCGACAATATAATTCCAAGAGCTCTTTTGTATTAGTGTCTCATTATTGCGCCAATGAGTAACCATTGTCGTGGCAATATAAGTTAGAATGCATTTGTATGTTTTTGCCTCTCATTGTCGTGTCAATGATTACCTATTGTCGCGACAATATAAGACATGATGGTTTTTTCGTTTCAAAACACACGAAATCAGTTATTTCGGTTAACTTTGCCTTTAAATTTCGTTTTTATTTCGGGGGCCCTGCGGTTGAACCCTGTGACCTGACTGGACAGGTCGATCTCTGATACATCAGCATAACCAACATGTTGATAAGTGTGGTTTATACCCACTTATTCCAATATCTTTAGCTTATTATTTTGTTATAATTCGAGATATTTAATATCAATTATGATTTATTTTATCTTTTATTTATAGGAGTATCAATATATAGATCGGGGGACAAGTACACGTGTTTTGGGAACTTTTGGAAATACAGGACGAGCACGGGATCATTAGGCACCATATGCCACAATTTCATACTAATTCAAGAGGAAAAGGCGCCACAATCCCATACAAAGTCCAGGGAGTAAGGCGCCATGGCGCCACCAAAGAGAGAAGAAATCGTGACTTGGAGAGAGAAAAGTCAAATTGGAATTGTTGTTGGCTTACAAAAGTGACGTGAATAGAAGGACAAAAAGAGGAAAGAAAGACCCAGCCACCATTGTTGACCAAGGGTTGAAAATAAAGAGAGCTTCACGTGGGCCATGTAAGAGAGAATGAGTTGCAAGACTAAATAAAAGTTGAGCACGTGGGGCCCTCCATTTGTTTTGTTTACAAAATCAATTATCAAAGAAGAGGAACAGGCGCCACGACGCCTCACAAATTCCCAAACTCAGCCAAAAATGCCGAGAGTTTAGCGCGCGGCGCCAATGGAGAAAGGCAGCGCCGCGGCGCTGCGCAGGAAATTCCTACGCGTTCCAGGACTCAAAATTTAGGGTTTTCTGAAATCCTAATGGCACCCTGACACTTCTATAAATACAAGACTTCGTCCAAAACACAAGGAGAGGCTAATACAGAGCACAAAACACAGAAACACATATTTTTAGAGATCCAAGGAGAGGATTGAAGAGCGACAATAGGAGATTAAGGTGGTGACATCCGGAGAGGAAGATATTCAATTCGGGTTTTATCTTCTTATTTCTTTCTTAAAACTCTAATGATTTCCATTAGATTCGTGGCTTGATTATTTATTGTTTTATCTTTTGTCATGAATTTACTCCTTAATTTTGGAGAACGATTGTAATTAACGCTTGCACCTTGTATTTTGTTTATCAGTTTTGTAATGAAGTTTTATTAATTATTTATATTCTTTTGAGTTTAATGCTTCTTGATTGCTGGCCACAATTTGAGATGATGAATGTTTAGAATCTATCACTCGAGAGAGGGGATTTTGAATAGATCTAGAGAATATGACCTAGGATTTTATAGAGTTCGAGAGAATCTGTAGTCCTTTGAAGTCGTTAAAATAGAATCACAAATCGTAATGAGTTGTTAACTATTGGATTTTTATAGAGATATCGAAGTCTATAGTTGATAATATTTTCACTCGGCACTCGAGAGAGGGAGTGAATATTTTAGGATCTTGACTTAAATAATATAACTGAACAAGGATTAATTGGTATGACAAATACATAGGCAACAGCTAGGTGAAATCAGGATCCAGAATCTCTATCGTATTAGTTCCTCCTATTTTATTATTTTTATATTTATCTATTATAAACCTTTATTATTATTTTCTAAATAAAGTTAGGATTATCAATTGTAGTACTTAGTACGAGTTAACGCAATCCCTGTGGGTTCGACACTCTAACTCATTTATACTAAAACTTGACACTGTACACTTGCGGTACGATATAAAAATATCACAACAAGTTTTTGGCGCCGTTGCCGGGGATTGTTTGTTTAATTCACATTGATACTACTACCAAGTAATTTTAGCTTTAATTTAGATTTTTATTTTTATTTTTATTTTTAGTTTTTTTTTGTTTTGTGTTTAATTTTTATTTTTATTTTGTTTATTGATTTTTATTTTTCTTTTGGTGCTTCAGTGAATGCGAAAAGCCACAAGTCTCAATTCGCTCCTGTTTGATCCTGAAATAGAAAGAACTGCGAGGAGACTAAGAAAAGAAAGGAAAATCGAAAAAGAAGCAATGGCAGCTGAAAACATAGAGAACAACCCACGCCATGTGGCAATCAGAGATCACTTCAAACCGGTCCTTGATGATATATGCTCTGGGATTGCCCATCAACCAATCAACGCCAACAGTTTTGAGTTAAAACCTGCATTGATCAACATGGTACAAAGGAATCAGTTTGGGGGTTCAGCTGTAGAGGATCCCAACTTGCACTTAAGGATGTTCCTGGAGATCGCAGATACCATAAAAGTAAATGGCGTGAGTAAAGAGGCTATCAGGCTACGCTTATTTTCATTCTCTTTACGGGATAAAGCGTGGGATTGGCTGCAATCAATACAGACAGGGAGTATCATGACATGGCAGGATATGGCCACAAAATTTCTTGAGAGATTCTTTCCACCAGCTAAATCAGCCCAACTGAGGGCAGATTTCAGTGTATTTAAGCAGCTGGAAACTGAGACTTTGTATGAAGCATGGGAGCGCTTTAAGGATTTACTACGAAGATGCCCACATCATGATTATGCAGATTGGGTCCAGATTCAGTTGTTCTATAATGGGTTAAATGGTCCGAATAGGACTGTGGTTGATGCAGCAGCTGGGGGCTCTATTCAGGAAATCAGCTGAGGAAGCGCGCAATTTATTGGAAGAAATGGCCATTAACCATTATCAATGGCCAAGTGAACGCGCTACGGTAACCAAAGTGGCTGGGATTTATGAAGTAGACCCTCTTGTGGCACTTACAGCTCAGATTTCTACCTTGGCCACTCAAGTAGCAGCCCTGACAAAACCACGAGTATCATCTATTGAATATCAGCGGCAACTACAAATATGCAGTTAGTGGAAGGAAACCCGAACATTGAACAAGTCCAATATGTGAACAATCGGAACTTCAACAGCTATAGAGGAAATCTTATGCCTAATCGTTATCATCCAAACCTGTCATATGCTAACACAGAGAATACCTTGCAGCCTTCTTCTGGTTTTGACTATAGAAAAGATGAGCAGAAATCTTCCTTAGAAGAATTCGTGAGCACGTTCGTTGCTAGTACTTCAGCGAGATTCGAGAAGACTGAGTCAAGGCTAAATAATATTGAGACACACATGGAAAATATGGAGGCTACAATGAAGTCTTTAGAAACACAAATTGGGCAGATTGCATCCTCCATAACCAAGCAGCAGTAGGGGCATTTGAATAAACTGTCACAGCCGCCAAGCTATATTTTTCATGTCAAAGCAGTCAGTGGATACAAAAGAAGAAGCTACCATGACCACCATTTGGGTGGTTGCGTCTGGCTGAAGACGTTAAACTTAGCGCTAGCGGGGAGGCAACCCTTGCATTTCTTTTATTATTATTTTCTTTACTTTTTATTTTATTTTATTTTATTGTGTGCTATTTATTTATTTGCATGTTATTTATGCAGGTAGCACGAGACACACAACGCCCGCGCAACCAAATTCTAACCAGCAAGAGTCTGATCAACTCCATGCACGGTAGTGTTGTTCCTCACTCTTGCTCTTGATATTTATCTTACATTGAGGACAATGCAAATTTTAAGTTTGGGGGTGTTTTGTGTGCATGTTGTTTACTTGTTATTTAGTTGTTTAAATTTATTGAAAAAAAAAAAAATTTGTTTTAGTCTTTGATAGTAAAGCATAAATCTTGTGATAATATGGTTTGTTTATGAGTGAAATTTTAGAAACGATAAGTGCCTAATTTACTTTTATCTGATGTCTTGAATAATTGATCTATGTTAGACTCGTAAGCACTTAAAAATAGGTTTTTAGCAGTAAAACTTAAGTAGTTGACAAGGTGATCAGTTGAAGAAATTGCATATCGATGAATGACCGTTTGCTTAGATATCTATCTTGATTTGCTAGTGTTATGAAGTATGGTATAGCAAAAAAAAAAAAAAAAAAAAAAAAAAAAAGAAAAAAAGTCTCTAAAAAAAAAAATAAACCACCTATAACCGATAAGCGTGAAGCTACCCATGGGCGAGTATTAGGACCACCATGAGGAGAAATGCTACCTTAAAGGGTAGGTGAGTTGAAAAAAAAAGTGCAAAAATAAGAAAAGAAAAAAAAAATCATACCATACTGAGCACGAAATAAAGCAATTACAAAGCATAATTGAGATATCTAAGTTGGTTTGACCCATTGATTCTAATTTTTAAACGAAATCATTGAGTTGGCTTACTTAAGATCAAAGCTGTGATGAACCTTTACACACACACACCTTGAGTCTAGCTTAGATAATTTATTCGAGAATTTGGATTCGAGCTGCAATTGCGTACTTTGAAGATTCTTTGACTTCATTTATAAGCTTTCTTTGAGGATATATTTATGCGTAACTATCGAGACTATGTTTTGTTATTTTTTATTTTTGCATGATTGTGTGTGATGACGTTTGTGGGTATCGTCACTGTAAGCCCTCACGAGACTATAACTCGTCCACTAGGGCCGCCTAGGGGTTTAAAGGCTTGTTGCATATGCTAAATGCAATCGTGATCCCTACGAAAGTGGCTTAGTTAATTTAGTAATTTTTAATTATTTATTTGAATTTAGTTTTTATTTTTATCTTTTGCTCGGGACTAGCAAAACCTTAAGTTTGGGGGGGTGTTTGATAAGTGTGGTTTATACCCACTTATCCAATATCTTTAGCTTTTATTTTGTTATAATTCGAGATATTTAATATCAATTATGATTTATTTTATCTTTTATTTATAGGAGTATCAATATATAGATCGGGGGACAAGTACACGTGTTTTGGGAACTTTTGGAAATACAGGACGAGCACGGGATCATTAGGCACCATATGCCACAATTTCATACTAATTCAAGAGAAAAGGCGCCACAATCCCATACAAAGTCCAGGGAGTAAGGCGCCATGGCGCCACCAAAGAGAGAAGAAATCGTGACTTGGAGAGAGAAAAGTCAAATTGGAATTGTTGTTGGCTTACAAAAGCGACGTGAATAGAAGGACAAAAAGAGGAAAGAAAGACCCAAGCCACCATTGTTGACCAAGGGTTGAAAATAAAGAGAGCTTCACGTGGGCCATGCAAGAGAGAATGAGTTGCAAGACTAAATAAAAGTTGAGCACGTGGGGCCCTCCATTTGTTTTGTTTACAAAATCAATTATCAAAGAAGAGGAACAGGCGCCACGGCGCCTCACAAATTCCCAAACTCAGCCAAAAATGCCGAGAGTTTAGCGCCGCGGCGCCAATGGAGAAAGGCAGCGCCGCGGCGCTGCGCAGGAAATTCCTACGCGTTCCAGGACTCAAAATTTAGGGTTTTCTGAAATCCTAATGGCACCCTGACACTTCTATAAATACAAGACTTCGTCCAAAACACAAGGAGAGGCTAATACAGAGCACAAAACACAGAAACACATATTTTTAGAGATCCAAGGAGAGGATTGAAGAGCGACAATAGGAGATTAAGGTGGTGACATCCGGAGAGGAAGATATTCAATTCGGGTTTTATCTTCTTATTTCTTTCTTAAAACTCTAATGATTTCCATTAGATTCGTCATTAAGTGCTTGATTATTTATTGTTTTATCTTTTGTCATGAATTTACTCCTTAATTTTGGAGAACGATTGTAATTAACGCTTGCACCTTGTATTTTGTTTATCAGTTTTGTAATGAAGTTTTATTAATTATTTATATTCTTTTGAGTTTAATGCTTCTTGATTGCTGGCCACAATTTGAGATGATGAATGTTTAGAATCTATCACTCGAGAGAGGGGATTTTGAATAGATCTAGAGAATATGACCTAGGATTTTATAGAGTTCGAGAGAATCTGTAGTCCTTTGAAGTCGTTAAAATAGAATCACAAATCGTAATGAGTTGTTAACTATTGGATTTTTATAGAGATATCGAAGTCTATAGTTGATAATATTTTCACTCGGCACTCGAGAGAGGGAGTGAATATTTTAGGATCTTGACTTATAAATAATATAACTGAACAAGGATTAATTGGTATGACAAATACATAGGCAACAGCTAGGTGAAATCAGGATCCAGAATCTCTATCGTATTAGTTCCTCCTATTTTATTATTTTTATATTTATCTATTATAACCTTTATTATTTATTTTCTAAATAAAGTTAGGATTATCAATTGTAGTACTTAGTACGAGTTAACGCAATCCCTGTGGGTTCGACACTCTAAACTCATTTATACTAAAACTTGACACTGTACACTTGCGGTACGATATAAAAATATCACAACACATGTCATATCATACAACTTGTTACATTGATAGATTAATCATTTTTGTTGAATCTACACATATATTTATACACACACTTAGCAATTTATAAATTAATTTATGTTATAATGCATAAATAAAATGTGTTATTCAACTTAAACCTTTAGTTAGAAACATTACTTCAAAATATTAACAAAATTTAAGTTGGCTATAGCGTTTAACAACACCTTTAAATTAACCAAGTGATGGATTGTTTTTAAAGATCCGTGTAGAAACAAGAGACATATGGTTTGATCACCACTTTGTTAAGTGAAGAAAGAATTAGATTGTCATAGGACTAAAAATGATGACCCAGATCATGAGATTTTTTCCCGAGAAGATGAAAATATGTTACACTTTTTGGTTGAAAAAAAAAAACCCAATGGTCAAAATCTCTATATGGTGTGGCATAAGACTACGACTATTTGAAAAAAAATTAATTAAAGGATATATAGAGAAATTTCGGTTATTTTAAATATGGGTCATATGCCATATGTATGTAATTGTAAGAAAAATGTTTCTTTTTTTCCAATGGCCAATCTCAATTTAACTATAATCTGAAAGATTTCTAGATAGAAAATTTAAAAAAAAAAAACATTAATAAGCAATTTACGAAAATGAGTTTAAAAATAATAAATTAATTTTTAAAATTTTGAGTTTTGAAAGGATAAATAAAAATAATAATTCCGAAAATAAATAAGAGTTAAATGTAAAGTGCAAGATAAATTGTGCCACTCCTCGCCCAGTTGATTGGACCCAAAAAAGGGAGGCCCATAACTCAAACAGTTTTGTGCATTAAAAGGTAATACCCCGAAATCACCGACTAATTAAAACTTCCTTTACACATTTCACAAAAGGTAAGCAAAAATTTTCCGTCACTTGGAGATACAAACGTATTCCTTTCTAGTTATTGCGCTAATCCGTCGTCGTTTTTGTGCAGTAGTAGTTTTGTTTTTGGGTGTATGTAAGCGAGGGCAATGGCTGGAAAAGACGAGAACAGAATATTTGTGGGAGGGCTGTCCTGGAACGTCACTGAACGGCAGCTCGAAATCGCTTTTGATCGTTTTGGCAAAATTCTCGAGTGCCAGGTACTACTTTTATTGTTTTGGCATAATTCTTACTTTTTACTTGCAAAATTTAAAATTTAGAACTGAATTGATTAATTAAATTATAATCTGTTTTTAGGTGATTTTAGTTTATTGTTGTAAGATACAACGACAACGACTGGATTTATGTGTTCATCCTTCACTCTTCCATTAAATCATATTCGTGTTTTTTGTCAGGGGGGGCTAAACAGTATTCAAAGTCACAACTTTGTGTAATCATTGACCTTTTCGTTTAGTTATATATATATATATATATTAATTTAATTTAATTGTTTTTCCCCCTTTATCATGCTTATCTGATCAAACAATTCTGTGGCGGCGGTCATGTTTCTTGCAATTCGTTTAGTTCCCATCCCACCATTCCTTCACCCTGTACCCAATGCTTGAAAAGAACTAAAGTATTTAAGAAAATCTTTCATTCTTCAATCTTCATTTGAAACTGAAGTATAGCTGATTTTGAGCTATTAATTCTAGTCAATGGTGAAGTAAAGATGTCTAAGCTTGTAGTTCAAGGTAACCATTGTATGTACTGGCTATGTATTTTGTTTTGATGGCTTTTGTTATCATTCTTAATTCTTTATCTTCTCCATATTAATGTTTCTACTTGTTTGTTGTTTCTTTGTTTTGCTTGGAATGCTCGATATGATCTTTTGAGATGCTGTAGTTGGGTTTTGTAGAGGTACTTTTGGTCAGAATCATGTTGCTGAAGCTCTGTGTTATTTGTGTGATTAGATTAAGATGGATGGTTATTGTTAGTTTTTCCAGCCAGCAAGCATTCTTGTGAATGGACAATTTTTGTCCTGTGTATTATGGTTCATGAAAGGCAGTTAAAGTCAGATACCTGGATTTGCAACATTTGTTATTCGCAGGGAGAGTTCTTAACCATGGAATGTTAGTTGTTGGTTGAGAGCCTTGAAGAATCATGCTCATAAGTTTGGAATGGATGTAAATTAGTAAAACTGGGCGACCAGTGGACAAGTCATGTGATCTAGCTGAGACTTGTTTGCTTGTGATGGAAAAGATTCTGTTCTCCACAGCTTTCTTCCACCTGGACTCTGTGGCTGGTACACTGAAGGGTCTAAAGTGCCCAGTCTTTGATGACTGATCACTCATTTAGTTAGCTGAAGGATATAGTTCATTTCAGCATGATGAAAGAAAAAATGCATGTTTTTTTCATGTGGCTTTCTGACTAGTATTGTAGTTGGAAGGAAAATTCTGCAGGTTCTCTGTGAGTTGTTTGATATGAATTTTGAGCTGGACGGTCCATTATTGGGTATTTATAGAACTCATTCATGTCACTCAGAGAACAGATGATTGTCTGGTGCTGTTGAAAGCGTCATATATTGTGTACGCTTCTCACAAGGGGCTGCCACATTGTGATGTTATGACGATTTACTTGTTTTTTACTGTGTCAGCTTTATCTTGTGCCTGATGCGTGATTTTGTAGTTATCGTGCATGCATATGAACCTTGATTTATCACTATTCTGATAGCATTACATCCAAGAATAGGCCCGAGGTTTGAACTTTGAATCAAGTTTGGATACATCATACACCAAGATGCATTTTGTAAGAGGCATACATGGTCATCTGCTTTTAGAGGAACTGGATGCTTTATTCCTGTTGGCTTGGCAGACTCATGAAATTCAAAGATTCCTGCTTTTCAGCCTTATTCTTGTTATGGAGCTCTGGCTGCTTTGAACTATTCTGTTTTCTAGCTACGGCAATTAATCTGTGTTTGATTAGATTATATGGATCAGAACAGTTTTTTTTTTTTGGTTTTTCAGAGCATGGCTATGGTTGTGCAGCATTTCATAATTTTTAAGCTCCTAACCTAATGACAGTAGTTTCAGTAGACAGCCAACTCGTCTCACATTTTATTTTTCGGCACATATAGACTACGCAGTCAGTGAAGGGAAATTTCTTTTGGCCAGCTGCAAAGTTTAATCTTATGAATCTGAGGTTTTGGTGCATGTAGTTGCTGGAAGCTGTAATTCTATCATCTCTTCCCCTCTTTATCATCTGAAGATTTATTCAAGGGTTGTGATACATATCTACAATCACCTGATAGCTGACTTTTCAGGGATAGATCTATCCCCATGTTCAGTATATCTTTTCTAGAGGCTGTCTTGATTTTTAGATTTCTTCTTTTGAGATGGATGTGTGGAACAAAGATTTCATTTCTTAACCTTGTTGACTAGGTTCATGAATTAATGTAGAAGGAACTAGAATCATGAAGATTTGGGAATGACCTCCATAAGCTAGAAATTGTGTGATGATGGGCGTTTGTTGGTATCAATATTAGTTCTTCTGGACAGATTGAGTTTCGCAAAATTTGTGAGTTTCATGGATGTCTTACTGCCTGTGTTCACTTGTTTGGATTAAAGGAGGACAATTTTTGTGACCACAAGATGGATATCACTCCAATGTTCTCATTATGATAATTTGTGGTTCAGAATTAATTAACTTTTGCGGGGAACCCAACCATATCATAAAAATTGGCACTGATGTCCAGCTCAAAAAGTTGATGCATCTGACCATATGATCGGCCAGTACCAGTTGTTCTCTTGAATTGTTATCTAGGATTCTGTAGGAATTGGTATCTGGGAGTTTATCAGATGTCAGATATGCAGTTTTGCAGATTCTTCTGCCTTGTTTAGGACTCCCTTTCAATAACAAAAATGCAACGGTGCATCACCATAATAATGATTTGAAAGTAAGTCATTATTTGGCTATTTGATTGTTGTCTTCTGATTATGTAATGATTCAGACTTTACTACCTTAATCATCTCAGAATGTAAACTCTGGAACCATTTCTGCATTTCTGAAAAAGATATTTCATTTTAGTTATTTTGTTACAAAATAATCATCTTATTTACAATGCATCATTAGCTAGCTGCAGGTTTCGTTGTGAGATGCTTTGGTAAAATCACCATTTAGTTAGTTGAAGCAAGTTTTATATGTTACCTGGTTATGCTCATTATTTATTTTGTAAATATCATCCTGCTTATCCCATCTTTATAGTGATGGCAATTTCTTAGTGTTCCTTTTTTGCTATGGTTTGGGGTCATCCATGGTCGTCCTGTTTCTTGGCATCAGCTTTTCTTGTGTGTTCATGTAGATCATGTTGGAAAGAGATTCAGGTCGTCCACGTGGATTTGGGTTTATTACGTATGCAGACCGCCGGGCCATGAATGATGCTATCAGAGATATGAATGGACGGGAGTTTGGTGATAGGGTCATATCTGTGAATAAGGCGCAACCAAAAATGGGAGGTGAGGATTCAGATCATGGGTACAAGGGTGGAGGCTACTCATCTGGTAGCAGGGGAAGCTACGGCGGCAGGCCTGGAGGGCAAGATGACTGCTTCAAGTGTGGTCGACCAGGACATTGGGCGCGAGATTGTCCTTTGGCTGGTGGGGGTGGAGGTTCATTTTCATCACGCTCCAGATTTGGAGGGGGTGGTGGCCATGGAGACTACCTTGGAGGTGGTCATGATTGGTACGTGGATAACCGCTATGATGGAGGACGCTATGGAGATAGGGGTCTTTATGACAGCAGGGATAGCAAATATGGGAACCATGATCGCTATTTTAGTGACAGGTATGTGATTTTAGATGATGAACTTTGCTCAATATGATTGTAAGGTTTTAAGCAATATATAAATCTAATTCTAGCTTCTCTAAGCATTCTATCATAATCCTCTTTTCCTTTTGCTTCCAAATTCATGTGTAGCATGACAGTCTAGTTAAGCCTTTTTTTCTTTCACGTTATGATAAAATGTTTTGGGCAATACAGGTACCCGCCTGCTGGAGATCGCCTTCCAGGTGATAGGTATGGCGTTTCTGATCGTTATCCAGCAAATGGTTACGGCAAAGAGAGAGGTTATGAGAGGGATGGTGGTCCGCGAGGAGGCAGTGATAGATATGCAAGTGGAGGACCTGCACGAGATGATGGAAGAGGCTATAGGAACAGATCTGCGCCTTATGATCGCCCTAGCAGGGGGGACCGCCCTTCTTCCTTTGACCGTTACTAAGTTACACGTATGTAAGTTTTTAAGTATGAACGCAATTTTCGGTACTTAGGACTGTAGGAGGATGCAGCAGTTTTATGATTTAAAGGTTGATTTAGTTAAATAATTTCCAGCTTCGAGAAGTGGTATCAAATGGCACAAGTTGCAAGTAATATATGTTCGATTTTGCACTTCATATGTAAAAGCATTGACTTACTAAGCACATATTAAGAATTGGTGTGCTTGACTTATTCTTATTATCTTTTTTCTTCTCTCTTTTGCTAACTTTTTTCAAATTTCAATTACTTTTTCCAAAAGCTTAACTTTAGAATTTAGAATTAGAAATTGGTGGCGGAGAGGTGCGGTCGTTGACTAGTTACTAGTACATATCCTATGCAATCAAAGAAAATATTGTGTTGAAATTTATACTCAAAACTCTTCTTTCCCAATCATATTTTGTCTCTTTTCCATGTAGTGGATGGAGATCGAATTGACTATATATTTTTTTCATATTAAATTTTCATTATTTGATTATTCTATATTGTTGATTTCAACATATTTTTATTCAAATTCATATGTGTTTTTTTTTTGCCATAAGTTTTGAGAATACAGTAAATCATAGGGGTGGTAATTTGGGTCAAGATTCGTTTATTCGTTCGATTCGATTCGCTTTAAAGTGAATACGGGTTTGAAAAAATAGATTCATTTAATAAATGGGTCAATTCGATTCGTTTATTAAACGACATGATTCGTTTTTTTTTTTTTTTACCAGTTCTTGTTAATTTTCAATTAAGATTCGAGAAATTATAGCTAATTACCATAGAAAAAGTAATATTTTCGATATTTGGTGAGATATTTTTAGTAAATATATTAATTACATATTTCATAGGTATATTTATGAAGAATTAATATAAATCAAGTGTGGTAAATTATTTTATTAAATAATAAACGAATATTCGTATTCGATTCGTTTAATAAACGAATCGAATACGAATCCTGATATTAGGATTCGTTTAATAAACGAATCGAATACGAATTCATCACATTTTGATTCGATTCGTTTATGAATCAATACAAATTTGATTCGTTGATTCGTTTTGCCACCCTTAGTAAATCACTTATAGGTTGAGTGGTAGACACTTCGTTGAGGATTCAAATTTTTCTGTTACAAATTATTGATTTGTAAGGATTAAAAAAACGTGTTCATAGGTTTATATTTTCATCTATATTTTTCTTGATTCGAGTAAGTTGATTTTGGTGATGAAAATTGGCAAGCAAATGAAAAATTATGTTAAAATTAAGTAAAAGTGTGAGTACAGTAATTATTGTAACTATAGTGATAGAGTTTGGATAAAATTAAGTAAAAGTGTGAGTAAATTTATCATTTTTGTTTATGTATTAAGTTTATTTTGAAGTTGTGAACAAGGTTACTTCAAACTTTATTATGGGTAATCAAATCACGTCATTGCTTTTTGGAGTAAAGCACTCCAATCACAATCATCATTTGGTGTCCAATTCTCACATTATTTTAGTGATGGTCAATTAATAAACCAACCAAATTTTATTGGGTTTTGCAAATTATATTTTGGTTCAATATTATGATGAAAGACAGGCTGAGTCTGAGATGAGATGTTTGTCAAGTGAGACCCCATTAAAAAGGAAGTAAAGATAAAAAAAAAAAAAAAAAAGTGGTAAGTGGGGAATAATTTTTATGATTTTATGACAAGCTGGTCCCCTAATAATAAAAAATTAATAATATGAACTTCAAAATTTCCTTAGAATTTTCAATTTCAAATCCAAATCGATGCCCTAAAAGAATATTTGACCCGCTGGTCCCCTGATAATAATATGCACTGTTAGTGTTTCATTTGGCACGGCTTACCATTACATTTTCTAAGTCATCATAAATTTATTATTTTTTTATGATATTGCCTGTCACGATCTTGCGGATCAAACTCTTGCTGTTAATTAAAGAAACTAATTTTTTTTTTTATTTTGTTGTTGTTTTGGAATCTGTTGACAAATAAAATCCCCACGGGACGAAAGGGAGCGCGAAAGGAAGAAGGATGACGAAGCGAAGAGCGACAAAGGACTTAGGACGATCGAGCGAGTAGTCAGGACGAAGACGTGTGATGCGGTTATCCCCACGATCACAAAGGTTGGGCGGATCTCCCTCCACAATCAGACAGTTGGGGTATGTGGCTCAGCAGTTACCAGCACGCCTCAAGAATCGCCGGGAAACATTGGAACTGCCCTGAGCAGTTAAGGAGCGACACTATAAAAATTCGCTTACACCAGGAGAAAAGAAAACAGAAAAAAATGAAGACTCATTCGAGCATATTTTATCTTTTTATTTCTTAGCTTATACCTTATGACTGTAAATTGTGTGCTTGTGCCCCTTGGAGACTTATTCACTCGATTCAATACACCCCTTGCTGGGACTTTATCTCAGGAGGTTTGAACTTTACACGTTTTTTTCCCATGCACGCGTAAAACATTGAATCATTAAAAACTCAGCCATCGAATCAACTCTTTCGGGCTTAAAACGGAATATGTAAAACTCTCAATTGTCTCAAGTTCTTATAAGAAATGCACTTCATGTATTCGAACTCATAACCTTAATATGAGATCATAGATCATACATCACCAAACCACGTTGATTGGGGACAAAATAAAAAACAAACAAACAAACTAACATATAAATTAATATTTTGCATATTTTAGATCCCTATATCTATATCTGGGTTGAATAGTCTATTATAATTTTATAATTTATAAAAATAAGAAGAAGTTAAGAAGATTATAACTACTTATGAAAACTCATAAAGAGTTTGTCATTTTTAGAAATTGGTTATGATTTAAATAATTTTTTAATAATCCTCTTTTTTTATTTTAATTATCTAAATTTGTGAAGGATAAAATTATCAAATTGAGCAGAACTTTAAAAATAATGATGATTCGAGATATTTTTTAAATTATACAGATGTGGTGGATAATTTAAACAAAATATAGGGATGTAAGAACGTTTATTTTTTTACATAAATTAATATTTTGTATTTGCAGCTGGTTGAAACCCACAAGGCAGAAACAGAGGAAAGATCAAAGATCCGTTCGTTATCTTTGAATTTCGAACACTAGATGACATTTTTTTCCGTTAATTAATCAACTTCTTATTAGAGTAATGGGAACTTGAAGGTGTTAAATTCATTTTATCAAACGCACGTGCATAAGTTATCTTGATTTTGAATTAAATGTATTTTATTGGACTTGAACCTCTATATTTTTACTTTCACGACAAGAGTTTAAGTCAAGTGAAATATTATCTCGAGATGTATTTTAATAAATTAATTAAATTTAACTTTAAAATTTATACAAATTTAGGTTTATGACTTGTATTTGAAATTGTGGTAGATTCTTAAAAGAGTGATTATCTAATATAATTTGACAAATATTGTGGTGGATTATTTATACGTGATTATTTGAGAATTCGATTGTTGTCTTCAAGGGCGTGATTTGGTGGTGTATGATTTTGTATCTCATCTTGAGATTCTGGGTTTGAATTCAAGGAGTGCGTTTCTTGTAAAAACCTGGGATAATCGGGGGTTTACCTGCTCCGTTTAATCCGAAATGGGTAATTTGACAACGGAGTTTCCAACGATTACAATATATAAATATATATATATATATATATATATATATATATATATATATAATATATATATAATATATATATATATAATGTTGACGGCTCATTTTTGTGCCAGTGGCTGTTTTGGGATAACTCCCCCGAGACAACCTTCCATCAACCTTAAATTTGTTTGGTTATGGGGAGACCAAAAACAAACTTAGTAAAAGGTAAGAAAAATCGTAAAGGTTGACAAGAGAGTTTTAATGTGGTTCGGCGGAGTGGATCCAGCCTACGTCCACGGGCACAAAACGATGGAGGTTGTTTTATTGCCAAAACTGACTCGGCCGACCTGTTTTTGAACAAGGTTTGAACGTGGTCGAGCAGTTGAAAGAGTGTTACAAGTGGTGTTTTTTTTATTTATTTACAAGTTTTTTACAGCTAAAAGACCCAACCCCTACAAATGAATCTACCATTTCTTTATATACTCGGGAAATATACATTGTTCCTCTAATTTTATGACGTTTCCCGCGCGGTCACCAACTGATTGACGGGCTCTCTGCCTCAAGACTGTCTTCGCCGAAAGTAAGCCTACTGTCTGACGACTGCCACACGCAAAAATAATGGTGACAGCCTGTAAAGTGCTTTCGGGAAATGACACGTGTCGAATGAAAGATCCAGCCCTTCTGATCTTCTGTTAGTCTTCATGAGGTCGGTCAAGTGACTTATTGAACTTCTCAAATTGTTTCCATCTTGGGTTGAAATAGCCGAGCTCATCAATCTGCTCAACGAGAGCAGGATATAACCGAACCGAGCCTACGACAAAAAGTGGTCGGCCATATCTACGAGGTGGTCGGTTTCTGATACCGTGTCATGCTACATCATCTGGCCGGTCATGCCCAATAAACTGGAACGATACACCTCCTCTGACCCATTGTCATCTAGATGAGGTGAATTACCCTTTCTGCCCTTACCGATATGTGCAAAAGACTTAGCCGCATAAACTCTCATCAACAATAAATATATATATATATAATATATATCTATTATCTATCATAATCCTATAATTAGTAAAGTAGCAATTTGAATCCTCAGTCCTTTTTCAAATTTTATACGCAATGGATAGTTTGACTCTCTATTTAATTTTATCCTATAATCAAATTAATTTTGCAAATTTTATATTATACTTCAAACTTAAATGTGATTTAATTTTTTTTTTATTGGTGCTAATATATCTTGATCAGAAATTGCAAACAGAGAGCACATGTTAAAAGATTCTTAAAATATTATATAATTAGCCTAATATCAATTATCAAGATTATACTTCATAATTGAAATACATAATTAATTAATTCCGTAATTACTGTCAATGTGATAAGACCACAATTAATTAGCTCTAATAATTGATTGAACGGAGGATAATAAATTTAGGGTTATTTACGTTTCACTACTAAAGTTATGATCAAATAACAATTGGGTACTATGAATATTAACATATTACATTTTACTACTAAACTTATAAAAATTTAACATTTTACTACTTTTCCATCCAAACCGTTAGTTGACCGTTAGTTGACCATGACATCATATTGACATCTTAAGGATAAAAGAGTCTTAACACACACATTATTATAAATTATAAATATTATAATCAACGGTGGTAATCGTACGGCTGAATATTGGAAATAATGATTTTTGAGTATATCTCTTTTATTGTTATACTTTAAAGTATTTTGGTTATTATGAAAATTTTAATTATTAAATTATTTGGTAAATTAAATTCTTTATTTTATTGGGTTATATGGATAATTTAGAGATTGAAGTATTTTTATAAATGTGATTGTTGATTGTATTTCTTTTATTGTTATATATAAGATTTAGATATGTTTTTTAAAGGGTATAATTATAATTTTCACTTTTATTTTATTTGGAGGATAAAACAGTTTTTTTAAAGGTCAACTGACGGTCAACTAACGGTTTGGATGAAAAAGTAGTAAAATGTTAAATTTTTATAAGTTTAGTAGTAAAATGTAATATGTTAATATTCATAGTACCCAATTGTTATTTGATCACAACTTTAGTAGTAAAACGTAAATAACCCATAAATTTAATTTAACAATAAGAAGATGTCGACGACTAAGATTACACGTGTAAATAGAGTCATCTAACTAACCAACACATCCCCTATCATCTTGGCTTAGACAATTAGTCAACTATGAGATATCAAATAATGATATAATGAGTTTTTTTTTCTTCCAGTATAATCATAATTAAAATTTTATTTTAGATTAAATTTTTAATTTAATTAAATAATTTTCACATACACAACCTCTATTGCTATTTGATCTGATTGGTTTGAAATTGTTATTATATTATCAATCACTACAGTGAGATAAATAAATGAAATTTCTACAACATTTTCTTTGTTTTCTTGCACCACTTTCTAATCTTGATGTCACTACTTGATTTTTTTTTTTTTTTATTAAGTTGGTGCAATTTTAGTCCAGGTTTCACACCGATGGCCATTAAAAAAATAAAATAAAAAATCAATATATCGAGAGAGAGAAAAGATTAGAAAGATACTTATGGATTCTGAAAAAGGTTCCTATCACTAATTGATTACAAAAATAATACTTTGAATATCAAATTATTGAAGAAGGAAGGCCGGTGGGGGCAAGAAATTAGTTTAATATCATTAATAAGATTTCGCAATTTTGTTTCTAATTGACGTTGTTTGATGGTGTATGATTTATGGTATGATTTTCATGTCCTGTATTCGAATCTAAGGAGTGTATTTATTGTAAGAGTATAAGACAACCAGAGATTTTACATACTCCGTTTAAATCCGAAATGAGTGATTTAATTTGATTGTGGGATTTCAAATGATTTAAAAATAAAATAAAAAATTCACAGTTTTGTTCAATTAGGATCGTGTCTTAAGAAATTAGACTAGTTGTATATTGGCTTTTTTTTTTCAAGGAAGGAAGTGGAAAAATCTAAATATATTTTAATCTCTTATATCCATGTTCGAATATAGATGATATATTTTGAATGTGTTTATTTTGCAAATTTTATTGACTGTGTTATTATGAGTTAGTTTTATATTGGTTGTCGAAACCTGAACAACAACCCATGCTTGTATATTGGGACCGGTTATGAAAATAATTTTTTTTTGAAAACGTTGGAAACCCCGCCGTCAAATCACCTGACCCGGACTTAAGCGGAGCAGGTAAAACATCTGACTGTCTCAGGCTCTTATAAATAAATGCACTGCTAAACTCAAACCTAATACCTAACAATCAAATTTTAAATCATTTACCACCAAACCACACATTTTGGGCCCGGTTATGAAAATATATTATAACTAAAGCATTAAGTGGAGTTTGAATATCTCAATATAATAATTAAAATAATGATTTCAGATATAATATAATGGTATCGAAAGATTCATATCGAGTCCATTTAACGAGAAACGCTTTATTTAATTTATTTTGGTTGGGTATATTTTATATATATATAACGATGTCGTGATATGCTCCTTATCTTATTAATTATCAAATTTCATTGGGTTATAATTTGCCAATATTAAGTTTTGACTCTTATGACGTATCTTTGTGAGCTTGTCAATACTAACATTTTTGTTAATATTATATGGTTAATTTAAGGGAAATAAATATTTCATATTCGTTATGTTAAGACTAAAACTTAACTTTTTTTTTTCCTTAATTAAATGAGTATTTTTTTTAAAATCAACTATACATTTTATTTGTGTTTTCCAAGATTTAGAAGATAATATTGTGTTATTATAGTTCAAATAATCCATGTAAAAATTGGTATTAAATTAAGAGAGAATGAATTTAGATCCCTATTGTTTCTCATATTTACCCATTAGGTTTTTAATTTTTTAATTACTAATTACTAATTATTTCAATAACGTTAAAACCGCAAAATACAAAACATAATTTTTAGGATCTTTCATGATTATAACCTTACTATCAATATAATATAATAAATGTTTGTCAAATGGTAAAAATAGTTTTATTATGTTCAAAAATCACATTTACAATAGAGTTCAAACATTAAAATTATAGTGACATAATTTAAATGAAATTAGAAACTTAAGTGGTAAATATGATAAATATTTAAATATTTAAATGTTAAATATTCATAATCATAATATATTTTAATAATATTTTTAGTTAGATGAAAAAAGCTAGTGCCAAATAATACGTGGTTCTAAAAATGTAATGTCACGTAAGGATAATAAATCAAAAGTTTGTCTAAAATGGCGCCTTAATAATTGGCCTATACACTTGGAAGTGATTAATTATATTAAATTCCACTTGAGAAAGAGAATAATGATATGTACATGACTTTCCACACAATTTGTAACACGTGTATTTAGAAAAATATAAAAAATATAATGGATGGTTTATTATCTCACATTGAGTTTATAGGTTCGAATTCAGTGAATGCGTTTCTTTTAAAAGTCCGAGACAGTCAATTTTACCTGACCCATTTAAGCTCATAATAGATAGTTTGACGGTGAGATTTCCAACTATTTAAAATATATATAAGGTAGGACATGGACAAAAAGCAGCAATTTGAAAGTTATAAAATTAGTCAATGCCAATATATTTTTATTTTTGCCGACGTAAGATGTTAATATTTTCGTGTGGATAAGATCACGAACTAAATTATTTGTGTTATGAATCTTCATATTCCACAAGATTAAGAATTAGGATATTTTTTCCTTATATGCTTCCGTTTCCTATTTTGATTGATAAAATGCTTTAAGAAGGTTTTACGGGGTGGTAAATTATTAATTTATTTTAACGGTTTGGTCACATATTTAAACTATATAAAAAAATAGGAGTGAAACTATATGGATTAAAACCTTCCTCATATTCTACTTAAAATGAGAATCTTGTGTGTTGGATAGACCCGGCCGGCGGTTCGGTTTGGTTCCGAACCGGAACCGAACCGTCCGATTCCGGTTCCAACCGTTTTTTTTTTCTTTATTGAAAATAAAAAATTGAGATTGATAAATCAATATAATTTAAAATTATGAATTTGAATTTATTACATTACATAATTACATTAAATTACAAATAAAATTCTTATCTAAAAAATAAAAAAAAAATATATATATTATATAAATTTAAACCGGTTCCAACATGCAACCAGTTCGACTAGGGTAGGAACCCTAAACGAATCGGTTCGGTTCCGGAACCGGAACCGTCCGGTTCCAACCGGTTCGGTTCCGGTTCCAAACCGGAACCTTAGCCAGTTCTACAACATTTATTTAAAACATATTTTATAGAAAAAAAAAATTAAACTATATCTTTATATTTAATATTTGAATCCAATTTTAATTATTTCCCCTAATTTTCACACCCTCAAACATTTTCCATGGATAAGATCATCTTAAAAAAAAAAATTCTTGAAATTCCATATAAAAATAATTAAATTTAATTCAATATTCATATTTCTTTCCAAGATCACACGTCAAGTCAACTATAAAATTAGTGTTAAGGCTTATCGTCTCTCTTGTCATGCGCCCACACACACACTGTGTGTTTATATATAGAAATCATTCCCCCCATAAACTTTCTAACCCAACAACAAACTCGTGTCTTAATTTCTTTAACCTGAGCTACCCACAAAATAAAAATGGTGGTTGCGGCCCCCGGTGGTGGAGCCGTCGTCGGCGGTGCTAGCTTTGGCAACATGAAGAGCCTTACCATCCAAGTGATCACCGGCCGCTGGTTCATGGTCTTTGCATCATTTTTAATCATGTCAGCAGCTGGTGCAACTTACATGTTTAGTCTATACTCAGGTGATATCAAAGACGCCCTAGGATATGACCAAACTACCCTCAATCTCCTCAGCTTCTTCAAAGATCTCGGGGCCAACGTCGGCATTCTCTCCGGCCTCATCAACGAAATCACACCCCCATGGGTGGTGCTGATTCTAGGTGCAGTCCTGAACTTCTTTGGCTACTTCATGATCTGGCTAGCCGTGACTAAAAAAATATCCGAGCCACAGGTTTGGCAGATGTGTTTGTACATTTGTGTTGGTGCAAATTCACAGTCCTTCGCCAACACAGGATCACTGGTCACATGTGTCAAGAATTTTCCTGAAAGTCGCGGCGTTGTGCTTGGGATTTTAAAGGGCTATGTTGGCTTGAGTGGTGCTATAATCACTCAATTGTTTCACGCTTTGTATGGTGAAGATACAAAGTCTTTGATTCTGCTCATTGCATGGCTCCCTGCTGCTATCTCTTTCGCTTTCTTGAGAACTATTCGAATCCTGAAAGTGATTCGGCAGCCTAATGAGCTCAAAGTCTTTTACAATTTCCTTTACATATCATTAGCCCTAGCTGGGTTTTTGATGATTATAATTATAGTTGAACAACAAGCGCACTTCACTCGAGGTGAATATGGTATCAGTGCTGCCATAGTCATGTTCTTGCTCTTTTTCCCACTCGTTGTTGTTGTTATTGAAGAGTTTAAGCAATGGAAGAGCAAGCAAATGGCAATTAACAATCCATCTGTGGAAATAATCACTGAGAAGCCATCACAAGAGGTAAATTCTACATCAAGCAACCTGGAAAACACTGTCCATGACCCGGCGCCAGAGGAATCATCAAGCAGTAGTAGTACTAAAGAGGCAGCTTCATGCTGGACCACATGTTTTAGTCCACCAAACAGAGGGGAAGATTACACAATTCTCCAAGCTCTCTTTAGCATCGACATGCTAATCCTCTTCTTAGCCACAATCTGTGGCGTCGGCGGAACTTTAACAGCAATTGATAATCTGCGTCAGATTGGGACTGCACTAAGATATCCCAAAAAAAGCATTAGCACATTTGTGTCACTAGTGAGCATATGGAATTATCTTGGCCGTGTGGTGTCAGGTTTTGTTTCTGAAATCTTTTTGGCTAAGTACAAATTTCCTAGACCGCTCATGCTAACAATTATTTTGATAGTATCATGCATTGGCCATCTTTTGATTGCCTTTAACGTCACTGGTGGGTTATATGTAGCATCAATTATTATAGGGTTCTGTTTTGGTGCTCAATGGCCATTGGTTTTTGCAATCATATCTGAACTTTTTGGGCTAAAGTATTACTCAACTTTGTATAATTTTGGAGGGGCAGCTAGCCCAATTGGATCATATTTGCTTAATGTGAGAGTTGCTGGGTATCTGTATGATAAAGAAGCAAATAGGCAAATGGAAGCTGCAGGGATCACAAGGAAACAAGGGGACGATTTGGATTGCATTGGAGTTGAATGCTTCAAATTGTCTTTCATTATCATTACAGCAGCAACTTTGTTTGGTGCTTTTGTTTCACTTATTTTGGTGCTTAGGACCAAGAAATTTTACAAGAGTGACGTTTACAAGAAGTTCAGAGAAGCAGCTGCCAAATCTGCTGCGGTGGAAATGGAAATGGAAATGGAAATGAAAATGAACCAAAATGGCATCCGCAAATAATTAAGAAGCACTTGTAGCAGAAGCATTGGCCATAATTTGTTGCAAGATCAATTATTTGGATTTGACTTACAGAAATAGTTTGATAGCTAAGCCCACGTATAGAAAAAATATCATGTGGTGTGCAATGTAATCCAAATTTGCTGTTGGATTTTTAATTGCCCATTTCTTGTTTTATTGAAGTATTTTAGGGTATTTTATTCTTCAAATTGAAAAGAGTGATGATATACGTATTAGAGTTTTACTTAAAATTTATACACTCTTCTTATTATAGTTACAGTGAGTTATAATAACTCATTGTAAATGTAAAAATTTTAAGTATGTTTATCAATTTTGAGTTGAAAATGAATACAATATTTTTCTTTGTCAATTTTTTTCTTGGGGTCCCCTGTGGGCTTTGGCAGCACGTGCGGTGGTTCCAAAAAAGAGTGACCTATTAGTCAAATGAAAGCAATTTGAATTATTAAATTATTGCATGAAAACAAAAATAGTGTCTACAATCTCAGCCTTGGAATTTGGGCCTACAGAAAGCAAAAGTTGGTGAAAATACTATTTTTGTATATTAAATGGTTCACGTTCTCCTTCAATTGCCTCGAACAAATACTTGCTACTTGGCAAGTTAGATGGCACATTTAATTTCAAATCATTACTGACCTCTTGTCCTTCAAATCAGTAGCAAGTAAAATAGAGTATTAAGAAAATAAAATTTGAAATCAAAATAATTTATCACCTAATTTGGTTGCCTTTTATTTATTATTATTTGTTTAAATCGTTGAAAATCTCGTCATTAAATCAATTTTTTTACTTAAACGAAACATGTAAAATTTCCGATTATCCCAGACTCTTATATGTAAAATTTTATTATTATTGGGAACCCTATTTTAGTTGCCTTCCATTTTAAGTAATAATCAATTAGATAGGTTAATAATTAAATTAAACAAAAATATTCTTATATTATATAAATATTTGTTATCTCTTTTTATGTAAACTTAAGTCTTTTCTTACCTCATTTAACATATAATAATATCATTTTTTCATTGATTAATTTATAACATGGATTCTAAATAATATTGAAAGGAAGATACCACTTAAAATATAAACTAATTAACAAACGCATTTAAGATTGCTTCTTAGAAACCACTTTGACCAAGTTTCACAAGTGTTGTATTTTGCTTAATTATGAGTTATGACTTATGAGTAACTAAATAAAATAAAATAAAATAGTGTAATTTTTAAGTATCTCCTCTGAGGTTTGAAAAAATAAAGGACAACTCACAAGTTTATAATGGGCCTAGTCCATTATAGCCCAAATAGAAGGATACAAAATCGTGTAAATTTGGCCCATTAAACTTTGTTCTTTCAAATGTAATGGGATTCGTTTGACCGGGCTATAGAATTCTGCACCTGTGAGCCGAAAATTATATTATGTACCGGGTGCAGTAGACGGGCCCCACAATTATACGGGGTTCGCCTGATGGAAGAGAGATGGCATATACATCCGGCACATGATGTACCTCCTCCCTGTGAGCAGCCACTGCATCTTCCAGTTAGTGTTCCAAATCTTGCTACTTTCACTGATTTATTGAAAGATAATCCTGAATATTGAAACCCACTGATCCATTTTTTTGAGTGCATTAGCTATAGGTAGATTCATGCATTAGGTCCCCAAGGGGTGTGGCTTGGTGGTGTAGGGTCCAAGATCTCACTTTGAGGTTCTGGGTTCGAATCCAGGGGTGCACTTTTTGTAAGAGCCTGGGACAGCCGGTGGTTTTATCTGCGCCGCGGCCCATAATGGATGATTTGGTGGCGGGTTTCCATCGTTTCAAAAAAAAAAAAAAAAAAAAAAAGATTCATGCATTAGCTATATGATTTGTTTTCAATTAATATAAATGTATTAAGTGGAATCAATTAAGTTTAATGTTCATGCATTGTTGTTGATGAACTATTGTTTGCTTCCTTAAAAAAAAAAGGATCCAAGAGAGGATATAATTAGGGGTGTTCGTAGGGTCGGGTCCCGCGACCCGACCCTAACCCCGCGGGTCCAAAATAAATTACAAAATTTCAACCCGACCCGACCCGAAATTTTCGGTTGGGCAACATATTTGATACTAAAACCCGACCCGACCCTATAATATTTATATTATTTTTCTAAAAAATTATTATTATTTTTAAAGTTTTTATTTTTATTTCATTTGTTTATTATTTTTGTTGTATTAAAACTTTATATTTATGATAATTTTTGAGACATAAAATAACAAATATTTGTATTTCAAAATAATTAATTCATTTAAAAAAAATTGCCGACCCGACCCGACCCGAACCCGATCGGGTTCCATATTCGTGTGACCCAACACGCGACCAGAACTTCTCGTGACCTGGCCCAATAGAGTCTAACAAAATTTCAAAAAACCCGACCCGACCCGTGAACACCCCTAGATATAACAAAGACAAAATGATGGAGCTACTACAAAAAATATGCACTAACTTATTTCCCTTCCGTCAAGTATATGGAATATTATGTTCAAGTTTAAACACTTACAGTTTGACTGAGTTTGACTGAGAGTATTGTACTCAGAGTATAAGTTAGTTTTTAAATTTTGGAACAAAAGATAACGTATAAGTCAGCATAGAAAAATAATTTCATATTTTGAAATTATAGTTTTATAAGAATATAAACTAATCGACGCTTTTGGTGGAGGGTTATATCACACATGTAACACCCCGAAATTATTTTTACCCATACTTAAAATTATTAATTTTGGTGTGTTAGAACTTTAGAACTGAATTGTTTAGTTTACGAAAGTTAGATTTAAAAATGATAAAAGAGACAAGTTTAGGGGGACAATTGATAATTGCATGATAGTATATATATAAAAAATCCTAATTTTGCTTTCCATTTATCTTACACAAATACAGCAGCCGAGAGAGAGAAAAAAAGGAGAAAAAGAGAGAATTTGGCCCCGATCCATCCGATTCGGAGCCGATTTCGAACGGGTCTTTGAGGGAAGACATAGATTTCGACGAGAGGATTATTTTGGTGGTGGTTTCATCCCCGGGAACTCCTTATTTTCATAGAAATCCCGGTAAGAACTTTTTAGTGATTTTTCTTGATTTCCCGTTGATCCGGAACTTCGATTGACAAACCGTGAGCGACATTAGAACCGTGAGGCCCACGCTTGGCCAGGAAAAGAGGCGCGTGTCCCACACGCGCCGGACAGTTTGTTCGTGCCCACTTCCCGAGTCTTGCTTCGTGATTTCCTGATCATTCCGAGTAGTAACGGGCCTCCAAATCTTAATTTTCGTATAATTTGTCGTTATATTCGGTTTATGCATGTTATATATTTTAGAACGGAATTTACTTTAAAGTATGATTAGTTTATATGCTTAGACCATATAAATGATTACCTTGTGATTGGAAGTGAATGATGGACTTTATAGGAGAATATGGTCGAGTAAGATTGTGTGTGAGAATTTATTGTAAACCTGAGATTTGGGCTAATGATGTTGAATAGAATTGTGGAAGTATATGTTGTGAATCGAATATTGATGTAAGTTGATGATTATGTTGATGAGTGGTAAATCTATCACTATTTCTCACTCATTTAACCTAATATTTTGTATAGTTTATTGAGTTTTGTGAATATTTTGATGTGTTTTGTGTTATTTTGTAGATAAATAAAGTTTCAGGACATTCTGGAGGTGATTTGGGCCAAAACATTGAAAATTGGACGAAAAGGGCATTTTGGTAATTTCCCGTGTCGCGACGCCAAGACCTTCAGCGTCGCGATGCCTAACGTGCGCCGAACAGTGCTAACGTGCGCCGTGCCACGTGTCAGCATCCTACGATGCCGACAGTCACCATCGCCACGTGTGCCACGTGTCATTGCCACGTCATCAGCCACATCACCAGGTTGACAAAGTCAAACTGCCACCTCACCGCCATGTCATCATCAGCCAATCAGAAAGTGCCACGTGTCACAATCATTCGGTGCCGACAGTCCATTTCCCACGTGTCGCCACGTCAGCGCCAATTATTGGCTATCTAATCATTATCTGACACGTGGCGGATAAGAATCTAGCCGACCAATCAGAAGCCGCCACGTGTCACAATAATTGAGTCTCCAACAACCTCGCCACGTGTCACCTTATCACCTTATCCAGAATCTCAACCGACGAACCACAGCGTGCCACGTCGACAAATCTGGCGTCGCGACGCGAGTTGGGCGTCGCGACGCGTGACCCTTATAAATATAGCGCGAAATTCCAGTTTCAGATGAACCACTCTCTCTCATCTCTTTGATGTAAAGAGAGAGTTTCTCTCTCTAGTTTCTTTTAATTTTTAGTTTTTAAGTTTTGTAATTAATTTTAATTACGTTTTGTAATAATAGTAATTTTTTTTTTTTTTGTACTTTTTACAGTTTTACTATTTACCATGAGGAGGTAACTTCTCCAGCTATGGTGAAAGATAATTATTTTACTATTGCTATTTAGATTAATCTCCCTTAAATATAATATATTCACTATTTAAAATCTTTACTTAAAAATGATACCGCCAGATTGGTCGGTTGGTAATTAAACTTTCTTACCGCCTATATGGCAGGTTCATGGACAAATCTTTTTACCGCCTTAATGGCTGGTTGTACTTAATTTGACTTAATTAGGATACCGCCAGATTGGTCGATTGGTAATATTATCACAAGTTTATATATTATTTTATGGGAGATATCTAAATTAGTAGTAGTAAAAGTAATTCATTTTACCTTAACATTTTATTTTACTGTAATTTACTTTTCAGTATTTACTTTACTGCATTTTTACTTTATGTCTTTTATTTTCAAGTTTTTACTAGCCTTAGTTATGTGTTGTAACTAAATTAGTTATCTGGGGTTGTGATGACTTTTAATATCACCGTTTTATAAGGGGTTAGATTATAGTTTGGGTATTATAAAGATTTATTTATTGAGTCTTAATCTTAATGCTTTTTCATTAACTGCCATTACTAAAATTGATCTGGTAAATCTAAAATGAACTAGACATATGAATTTTAGGTTTCGGCCTTAGACTCAATAGCCCACGATCTTCATTGATGATAAATAACCTTTAATAGATTTCCTTACATGATATGAATATACCTGTCGGGCGGGGGTAGCCATAATTGGAACTTAAACTTAATGAATCCATATAAATTGGTTGACATAGACATATGATTCAATTGGGTTAAACTGGGTATTTATGTCTGACTATCGACATAGGCTTACACATAATTTAGTGTTCCAGGTTAATAAATCAATATATTACCCAACTTTAAGATAACCACTTCATCTTTAAAATGATATTGGAAGAAATTACAACCCTAAATAGTTTTTAATATTGAATTTTCTTAAAATCTACTTTCGAACAATTTTATTTACTTGCTTTTAAATTTATAATCGTCACCATTTCAAATCAATCAAACAACATGTTAGATACTATTAATCATTTGACCTCATAAAATTAATAGATTAGATATTAAGTCATCGTTGGATCGATATTTTTATACTACTTGAACGATACGTACGCTTGCGTTTTACGTGTGTGTTTACGCCGGTCAAGTTTTTGGCGCCGTTGCCGAGGACTTATTTATCTTTTACTATTAGTTAAGGGGTTAGATACCTATTATTGTATCTAATTTCTTTTTATTATTGTTTTTGTTTTCTTGTGTTTCAGGTTCTCAGAAACTTCATGAGACGAACCAAAAGTTTTGAACTTCGACCGCTTGACCCGGAAATTGAAAGAACCATCAGACAGTTGAGAATGTAAATGCGATAAGGCCAAGAAGCTTTAGTCAACATGAAACCTGAACCTTTGGAAGTTGCACCACCAATTCCCATTCGAGACAGAACCATTCTGGTGGTTGACATACTCATTTCTTGCATTGTACTTCCTCCATTACCAGCAAATGCATGTGATATCAAAAACATGCATTCAGATGATTCAGCAGTCAGTTCAGTTTGGGGGGAATGCAACTGAAGATCCTAATGCCCACATCAGCAACTTCCTGGAAGTTTGCGGCACTTTCAATTACAACCGAGAAGCTGAAGAAGCAATGAGATTGCGTGTTTTCCCATACTCCTTGAAGGACATAGCTAAAGCTTGGCTACATTCACTACCAGCAGGTTCTATCACAACTTGGAACACTTTAGCCAACAAATTTCTTGCAAAGTACTTTCCACCAGCCAGAACCGGAAAGCTGAGGAATGACATCATATCCTTTGTACAACAAGACTCAGAAACTCTCTACGAAGCTTGGGAAATGTATAAAGATTTGCTCCGGAAATATCCTCACCATGAGATTCCAAAATGGCTTCAAGTCCAAACTTTCTATAATGGGCTTTCTGGAATAATGAGAACCACAATCGATGTTGCTGCTGGAGGAGCTTTAATGGCAAAAGGAGAAGATCAATCGTGAGACCTAATCGAAGAAATGGCCAACAACAATTCTTTGTGGCCAACAGAAATGAGCATGATCCAAATAATTGCAGGAATTTATGAAAGTGGAGCCAATACAGCAGTAAACGCCAAGCTAGATCAGATATGCAAATTCATGGAGACTCTTACCACTGGATCCATAAGTTCACCATATGGAGGAACACCAGAGTTGAACCAACTTGAAGAAACTGTGAATTTTGTCAATAATTTCAACAGACGGGGGAACAATCCTTATTCCAACACCTACAACCCAAGGTGGAGGAATCATCCTAATTTTTCATGGAGCAACAATTCAGGCCAACAGCGGAACTATCCACCACATGGATTCAGCAATCGAACAAAGGCCAGGAGCAGGCAAATGAACCAGGAATAGCAGAAGTGCTGGCTTAGTTAAAAAAATACGATGCTATATTTCAGAGCCAATCAGCTTCCATCAAAGCACTGGAGAATCAAATCGGACAACTGGCCAATGCTCAGAGTTACAGACCACCAGGTAATCTTCCCAGCAACACAGAACCCAATCCAAGGAACCGAGGGAATGAGCAATGTCAAGCCATTACTTTGAAAAGCAGTACTGAAATCAACAAAGATGTTGGAATCAAGATGTCCCAAGAAGATGTTCCAAAAGAAGCTGGGAAACAGATGAAAGAAAAAGAAGCAAAGGAAAAAAAACCAGAAAGAATCATTCCACCTCCACATTTTCCTCAGCGTCTTCGGAAAAACAAACTGGACAAGCAGTTTGCTCGATTCCTGGAGATCTTCAAAAAGCTGCATATCAACATTCCATTTGCAGAAGCGTTGGAACAAATGCCCAGTTATTCCAAATTCATGAAAGACATTCTTTCACGAAAACGGAGATTGGGAGACTACGAAATAGTAGCATTAACGGAAGAATGCAGCGCCATTATTCATAGGAAACTTCCCCCAAAATTGAAAGATCTTGGCAGTTTCACTGTTTATTGCACCATATGAGAACATGACTTCGGTAAGGCTCTGTGTGATTTAGGTAATAGTGTTAACATGATGCCTTTTTCTATTTTCAGGAAATTGCAGATTGGAGAAACAATGCCCACCTCAGTCTCCCTACAACTTGCTGATAGAACGCTCGTATTTCCAAGAGGTGTAGTTGAAGATGTGCTGGTCAAGGTTGACAAATTCATTTTTCCAGCAGATTTTACTGTCCTTTGCTACAGGTTGAACCATTATTGATGTACAAAAATGAGAATTAACCATGAGGGTACATGACCAGGAAGTAACATTCAATGTTTTCAAGGCCATGAATTTCCCAGATGATGAAAAGAAGGAGGAATGTTTCAGACTTGATGTGATACACAGTACCATTCAGAACTCTGATGAAAGACAAAGTTCTACCGACAAACTTAAAACATGTCAATTGCCTGTGAAGCCTAAAGATAAAGCGTCTTTTGCACTGAAAGAGCCAATTCTTGCACTACGAGTAACAGAAGAGAAAAAGTTCCACCAGCTCAACGAATTGGAGGAATTTCACATACAGCATTTTGAGGATGCCAAATTGTACAAAGAAAAGGGCAAGAAAAGACATGATGAGAAGTTAGTGCGCATACAACTGGAACCAGGGCAGAAGGTACTGTTAAACAAATCAAGGGTGAAATTCTTCTCATGGAAGCCAAAATCACGGTGGTCAGGTCCATTTGTAATCACCAAAGTTTTACCAGATAGAGCCGTTGAGATACATGATCCTGACTCCAACAAAACTTTCAAGGTTAAAAACAAGCGTGTCAAGCACTACTGGGGAGAATCATTTGAGCAACAAAAAGAAAGTGTCACACTTTCAGATCTAGCCTAACGTTCAAGAAGTCACGTCTAGCTGACGACTTTAAACTTAACGCTCGCAGGGAGGCAACCAATGCAATTTTTGTATATATTTTGATTTGGTGTGTTTAGTTTTTACAGATTAAGACATTTCAAGATGGAAGAAGCTCTTGCAAATCTTCATAATCAATTTCCCTCTCCCTCAAAAATCTCTGATGAAAGTTTACAAAGCTCGCTTGGAACGGATGAGACTACTAACAATTCAAGGTGTTCCTAATGACATTCGTTGGGTAATTGAAGCACGAGTCTGATTGGCAGGTGAGTCTTCTGACTCTTTTATTTCACATCTGTCTGGTTTTGGAAGAATCACATATGTAAAGAAACGTAGAGCTAAGCAAATGGGTGTTTGTTACAAATGTGCACGCTGGAATTGCAATACTCGTTGTCGTTCTTTAAAAATGATGTCTGATAATCGCGAAGACAAAATTAAATTCATTAGGGATGACTTGAGTAAGGAGTCTTTAGATGATATATCTTCGACTCTTAAGACGCATCCCAGTGGATATGTTCACATAGCCTTTCGCAAATTACATACACAATTTCAAAAAGAAAGAAAACTGTTAAGTCTCGGGAATCTGACTAAAAAAGACCCTATTTGCCAATTTATAAGAAAATTGGATGGGAAGCTTGTCCCTGACTTGTAAATATTATATCTCTTTGTTTTTTTCCTAATAATTGTAATTTGTTTTGTTGTTTTCTTTTATTTTCTCCGACAGGATCCAGACTTTTTTGACTATCACGATTTGTTTAACTAATAATTTTCATTTGGCAGGTACTAGTGCTATTATTTTACTCACAATTTCAGGTGTTATAAATTAAACTCATCATTGCACTTTTGAAGACATCCAGAGTAAAACATGGAAGAAACTTCAAGAAGACGAGTTGAAAACATATGTGTGTTTTGCGGTAGTAGTGTTGGAACTAAACCACAATACGTAGAAATGTGCTCGTGGGGCGTGATATTCTTCGCAGAGAACTTTTAGTTTTTGCGTAGGCAATTAACGGTCAATCCAAAAAGTAAACGGATCAGAAGAGGGTGTTCACTGATAAACTGTTGTAAATTCTTCAAATCTTCTAATATAATGTTTGAATGGAGGAGGGACATGTCCTTTGGATGGTACCCAATAAGGACATGTCCTTCATTTGTGTGTAAAATGGTCATATGCTCCAAGGGGTGCATAAGAGGGGTACAACCCTTTGGAGAGTTGCACCTCAACCCTAAGGGTGCCCTTGAGGCACCCTTCCATGCTTATAAAATGAAGTTTTCTTGTTCTTTTTTACACAGAGAAAAGAAATCTGAATTAAAACAAAAGCATAAAGTCACATATTGTTTTATTGAGTCTGATAGAGTGCGCCATATTCCTAGTTCGAGATTTTGTTAAGTAGTGCCCCTTGAACAAGAAGGATCCGGGTTATCATATGAGAACATTATCCACAAAATCCGTGGAGCACCGAGACGAGGCTGATAAGTTCTTAAGGACAGAGAATCTTCTCGATCCGGACCACTGCATTTGTCGTTTTTCAGGTTTTCCTTCATTTTAACAGTTTTTCGAGTTCTTGATATTCTAGGGTTTGCATGTTAGATCTACTTTTGAATTATGTGGTTTGATTGTTAAAAGCATGTTGTATTGATGTTTAATGACACTAATCTGACTACAATATTAAGAACTTATCAACCAGTGTTGTTAAATAACAAATCGTATGCGTAGTTAAGAAAATTTCTGGAAAAATACTGTATGTGCATGAAAAATACGTAGGGCGTTCGAACGCCCGACGAGCGCGAAGGCAAAAAATATGAAATTTCGTAAAGTAAATCCGATTGTCATTCATTAGGAAATGTTCAAGGCGAAAGCTACCTATTTCGATGCTGCTTTAGTTCACGGAAACTCTCTCAAGTGTCTGCATGAATATTTGAAGAATTGTGGGGGATTGTTGTAAATTCTTCAAATCTTCTAATATAATGTTTGGATGGAGGATGGACATGTCCTTTGGACGGTACCCCATAAGGACATGTCCTCCATTTGTGTGTAAAATGGTCTTATGCTCCAAGGGGTGCATAAGAGAGGTACAACCATTTGGAGGGTTGCACCCCAACCCTAAGGGTGCCCTTGAGGCACCATTCCATGCTTATAAAAGGAAGCTTTCTTGTTCCTTTTTATACACAGAAAATAAATCTGAATTAAAACAAAAGCATAGAGTCACATATTGTTTTCTTGAGTTTGAGAGAGTGCACCATATTCCTAGTTCGAGATCTTGTTAAGGAGTGCCCCTTGAACAATAGGAATCTGGGTTATCCTGGGAGAACATTAGTCACAAAATCCGTAGAGCACCGAGACAAGGGTGATAAGTTCTTAAGAACAGATAATCTTCTCAATCTGGACCACTGCATTTGTCGTTTTTCAGGTTTTCCTTCATTTTAACTGTTTTTCGAGTTCTTGATATTGTAGGGTTTGCATGTTAGATCTACTTTTGAATTATGTGGTTTGATTGTTAAAAACATATTGTATTGATGTTTAATGACACTAATCTGACTACATAAACAAATCTTCACCATCTGTTTGCAAATTATGCCAAACCTCAGGGGTGGTAATTAATAATTACCCAAATAAAATATTGGCCACTTGCAACTTGGCATGTGGTTGTACTCGGATTTTAGAATCTCACTTGGGGCTTATTGGGTTCCATATTTTCGAGGGATTATTATTTACGTATAAAACTATGTCAGCACATGACGTGGCCACGCAATGCCTTGCATGCTTTCCAATTGTATGAGAGCTATTGTGGGCTTAGAATCCACAATGATCATCATATCCACCTCTTAATTATAATTTAATTTGTTTATATTTATAATTTATCCTTTTAATTAAATTGGATCATGATCATACTCACCACCATATTTTTCTCAACTGAATATATCTCTAACTTTGTTTTAATTATCTACAATTATCCACTAAGATATAATCAATGACAGTTCTTATCCTTCCTCTTATTAATCCCACAATTCACATTTCTAACTTCACACGACAATGGCTTCCGATCAAAGCAGTGGCCTTTGCAATTGTTGCAGCTTTCTTTTGCAATTGTTGAGGGGAAGATGGTTCATGATGTTTGCTTCATTCTTAATCATGGCTGGTGCTGGTGCCACATATCTCTTTGGTACCTATTCCAAAGAGATTAAATCAACATTAGGCTATGATCAAACAACGCTCAATCTTATGGGCACATGCAAGGACCTTGGTGCCAACGTGGGGATACTTTCAGGCCTACTAGCTGAAGTTGCACCGCCGTGGCTGGTCCTCCTCATCGGAGCCGCCATGAACTTTGGTGGGTATTTCTTGGTTTGGCTAGCTGTGATGAAAAAAATTGCCAAGCCAAAAGTGTGGCAAATGTGTTTGTACATTTGCATTGGGGCAAATTCACAGAACTTTGCTAACACTGGCTCACTTGTTACATGTGTGAAGAATTTTCCTGAGAGTAGAGGGATGATGCTAGGGTTAATGAAAGGTTTTGTTGGGCTAAGTGGTGCTGTTTTCACTCAGATTTATCTTGCAATTTATGGTAATGATGCTAAGTCTATGATTCTGCTTATTGCTTGGCTTCCTGCTTTGATTTCATTGGTGTTTGTTTATACAATCAGGCCTTTGAAGGTTTCGTCTCACCCAAATGAAGTTAAAGTGTTTTATGAGTATCTTTATATTACAATTGCTTTGGCTTTGTGTTTGATGGGATTGACAATTGCTCAAAAAGTAAAAGCTCATTTTCCTCACATGGGTTATGTTGGAAGTTCAATTGCTGTCTGTGTTTTTGTTTTCTTGCCACTTATAATTGCATTTAGAGAAGAATTTGCTGCCTGGAGACAGAAAAAACAAAAACAACCCTTTCCTGCCCCTGCCCCTGCTGCTGTTGTTGCTGTTTCTGAACCAACAGCCCTGGCCGCGACAAAATCTGAGATAGTAGAGATAGAATCTGATCATTCCCAAACCCAGATTGACATCAAGAAGCAAGAACCTGATCAAACTCTGTGTTGTAGCAACATTTGCAAGCCGCCCAAAAGAGGAGAAGATTATGGGATCTTACAAGCACTTTTGAGCATTGACATGTTGATTCTTTTCTTGGCTACATTTTGTGGATTAGGCTGCAGCTTAACAGCAATGGACAATCTTGGCCAAATTGGCGAATCACTAGGCTACCCGCAACAGACAATCAACACATTTGTGTCATTAGTTAGCATTTGGAATTACTTTGGAAGGGTGTTTGCTGGGTTTGTTTCAGAAATCATACTAATCAAATACAAAGTCCCTCGACCTATGATCATGGCGATCTCATTAGTATTATCAGCTGTTGGTGATGTTCTTATCGCGTATCCTATGCCGGGTTCAGTCTACATTGCTTCATTGCTTGTGGGATTTTCATATGGGGCGCAATTGACGTTACTTTTTATCATTATATCAGAACTCTTTGGCCTTAAATATTACTCAACTCTATTCAACTGCGGACAATTAGCCAGCCCTCTGGGTTCTTATGTGCTGAATGTTATTGTCGTTGGCAGGCTTTACGATCGGGAGGCAATGAAGCAACTGGCAGAGAAAGGGATGACAAGGGCAATGGTGAAAGATTTGACTTGCATTGGAAGTCAATGTTACAGGCTCTCCTTTTCAATTCTTGCTGGTGTTAACATTTTTGGAGCTCTCGTTACACTTATTTTGGTTATGAGAAGTCGTAAATTCTATAGTGGTGATATTTATAAGAGATTTAAAGAGGAAATGGCAGCAGCTAATGAGAAGAAAATTGTTGGGCATAATTAACAAGGAGTTCATCAATAGCAGTGGGAGTAGTTGGAATCTTTTTTTTGTTTTTGTTTTTTTAGGTTTTTAATTTGTTTTTTCTTGCTTTGTTATGTATCTAATTACACTAACAAGCTAAGCTTGTTTTGGACTTTATTAATAAACTTCATCAGATTTAGCCTTGTACAAATTCATTTACGTGTATATTAAGGGTGCAGAACGATACAAAATCGCTAAAGGTGATATGCTTGAACCTGTTGTGTTGGGGAACTAATAAAATTTTTTTTTTCTCTCTAAACGTTTACAAATTTCACCGTCAAATCACTCGATCCGAGTTTAAAAGAATTAGGTAAAATTCTTGACGGTTTCAGAATCTTATAAAAAATGAACCTCTTCTACTCAAAACCAAAACCTAACAATCAAATCTTAAGTCATTTACCACTAATCCACACATTTTGGGGACGATAACTAACAAATATATTATGCTAAGGATATAATTAGACGCGTAAGATATTACAAGTAAAATTTATAACATTGGAGGTAAAATTAGCCCGTTCAATTTGACTAAAATAAAATAATAAACAATTAAATTATATGAGTCTTTTAGAGTTGTTTTAAGTCCACATAAAATACATCTTGCCAATTAATGTTGGTCACTCAAGATACATTTTAGGTGGACTTAAGACAACTATAAAAGACTCTTATAAAAAATATCCCAACATCATTTTTTAAATAACCTGAGATATCACAATTTACTCTTCAATACTTGTTGTCTTGGAGACCATTTGTGAGACTCTAGTTGATGGTGTTTTCAGGATCTATGTTATTTAAGGAGTACGGCAGAGGTAAAAAGGGTAATTCCCTTCTCGGTCGAAATCATTAATACCGACCCGACCACATGAGTAAATGGCCGAACACTTGAGTTCAGATGACCGAACAATTATCAGATCGGCAGAAGCATTCTCAGTTCAAAGGACTATCATGACCGACCTCATGAAGACAGACCAGATAGCGAGATATGCTCCAGAAGATGACACCCTATTCTTGCGGATAAGATGACAAGTTATCATATTTTCATGGGGAAAACTGGTGAGTCAGAGTCCTAGTAGGATAAAGAAAGTAAATGTAGTTTTGATTGAGGAATCCTTATGGGAAAAATGAATAGTTTTGGCTAGGAATCCTCATGGGAAAATGAAAGTATTTCAACTAGGAAATTCTTGTAGGAGAAGGAATCTGATTTCTTCACTATTATAAATAAGGGGAGAGATCATTGAGATTAAGGGAGAGCATTGAGAATTAATATCAAGATCATAACGATCAGACTTGTAAACACAAAAGAGATATCGGAGAAGCATATCTCAGTAATAAAAGTATCATTCGTTTTGTGCCCGTGGACGTAGACGTAGGTTGGATCTGATCCGCCGAACCACGTTAAATCTCCTTGTTGATTGGCGTATTTATCTGTCTTTTGCTAAGTTTGATTTTGGTCCCCCATAACCAAACAAATTCACTATTGATGGAGGATTGTCTCGGGAGTAATATTCTCATATTGCACTGAGACCAAAATAAGTCGTCAACAGTTGGCGCCGTCTGTGGGGAACTCAACAAAAAGCAGCTCGCGTAGTAAGACTATGGCAGAAGATGGAAATCACCGATCGTCAGGGATTTCACCAGATAGTTCGGGAAATCCATGATAAAGGTCTGTTGGCCGAGCATAATTTGAGGAGGTTCCCTATTGAGGAGGGAAATAGTAGGGCATACTGTATCTACCATAACGTAAGGGGACATGCCACGAATGAGTGCAGAGACCTGCGGGAGCAGGTGGAAGACTTGGTGAAATAAGGCTATCTTAGTGTGTACATAGACCATTCGGTTTTTGAGGTCGACCAAGTTGATAGCGGAAGTCATCCGGTCGGATGCATGGAATGCTGGGATGCAGAGATGATGTATTAAGAAGAGCCTTGCTTGTAGTGACCCTTGTAGAGTTGCAAGAAAGGCAACAGATCCCAAAAAGGTGAGTAAAACCTCTTCTGACTTAGGTTGACATTTGATTATGCTTGTTTGTTATGGCTCACACAATGGTTTTGATATTTGTTTTACGGCTCGGGTCTGCTTTTGTACCGCCGAGATCGATGTCTCTTTCCGGCTTGGGTCTGCTCTTGTACCGCCGAGACCGATGTCTCTTTCCAGCTCGGGTCTGCTCTTGTACTGCCGAGACCGATGTCTCTTTCCGGCTCGGGTCTGCTCTTGTACCGCCGAGATCGATGTTTGTTACAGCTCGGGGTCGGGTTACGTCCCACCGAGTCATGCTTATTGGCCTGGGGACGGAACATTCCCCCATAACTAAATGTCTCTCAAGCTCGGGGTCCTCAGAATATTCAGGGACATATTCGATGCATATGATCTTTGAGAAGCATAGCACGGGGAGAGATGATACCCCCGTGGCCATTGCTTGCTCCAGTGTTACCGAACATAAAGAGGAATATGCCCTTAACGTGTCGAACACTCTTTGATCCTCACTTACCCGATGTAATGGATCCGTGAGAAAGCATAGCACGGGGAGTGATGATGCCCTTGTGACGATTGCTAGCTCCAGTGATATCAGACCTAAGGAGGAATGTGCCCTTAGTATCCCAGACACTCTTTGATCCATTCATCATTTGGATCCAAGAGAGGCGCAGCACGGGGAGGCGTTGTGCCCCTGTGGCGTGTGCCTGTTCCAGCGCGGTAAGGAGGAGCCCTCGCACAAATACACAGGCTCCACAATGACCTGACGTATAGAAGATGTGCCCTTACCATTTTAAACGCTCTCTGATCCAAATCCTGGTTCGCCGGGACACTGAATTGAAAGATTCAGAATTGTGTTTTGGAGGCATCGGACATGACGCTGTTTTGAGGCATCCGTGATGTTGTTTACATTTGTAAAAAGATTTTTTTTTGGGACAAGTGTTGAGTCACCCCCACCTTTTTTATATTATTTTCCAAAGTTTTGTTTTTGTTTTTTCGCCGGTCTGGCAAAGGGGACGCCTGTGCCAGATTGGGTAGGACTGTATAGGTTGATTCACTTCCCTCCTATGCAAATCCCAAAGATTACTCGGCTCGGGGCTGGATTTCATTCCGCCGAGGCCACTCGGTTGTTCGGCTCGGGGCTGGATTTCGTTCCGCCGAGGTCGTTTGGTCACTCAGCTCGGGGCTGGATTTCATTCCGCCGAGACCTCTGTGTACCACTGGCTCGGGGTCGGGTTACGTCCCACCGAGTCAACACTTTTGGACTGAGGAGGCGTCATTCCCCTAAATCCAAATGCATTTTTTAGCTCAGGGTCGGGTTACGTCCCACCGAGTCAAACCCTCCGGACTGGGGTCAGGACATCCCCCCAGGACCAAGTGTTTCTCTCAGCTCGGGGTCGGGTTAAGTCCCACCGAGTCAGCCCTTCGGACTGGAGACATAACATTCCATGAGGTCCAAGTGCCTTTCTCAGCTCGGGGTCGGGGTACGTCCCACCGAGTCAGCCCTTCAGATTGGGGACGTAACATTCCCTCAGGTCCAAGTGTCTTTCTTCATTCGGGGTCGGGTTACATCCCACCGAATCAGCCCTTCGGACTGGAGACGTAACATTCCTCCAGGTCCAAGTGCCTCTCTTCATTTGGGGTCGGGTTGCGTCCCACCGAGTCAGTCATTCGGACTGGGGACGTAACATTCCCCCAGGTCCGAGCATCTCCCACAGCTCGAGACAAGATCACATGCCACCGAGCACATCATCGTTAGCTCATAGGCAAAATTTTCTCCTCACAATCGAGATTGGATCAGTCAGGGGTCATGACCTATAAATCTCTGGTACAGATATTACAGAGGAGGAGTCATTTTTAGTTTGGACAACAAGATGAACTTCATCTCCTGATGGAACGACCCAAGTAAGCAATTTGCTTTGAGGTGGAGAATCGTTCTGAATAGGGTCAGCATCTCCAATAACCGATGATATGAAGATAGAAACAGAAGACTTAGTTGATGGCGAAGGTAATTTCTCTGTGATTTCTGGAACGACCACCAGCAAGGCGATCAGCACACCATTTTTTTTATAGTTCCCGGCATCAACTCGTAAACTCATTGTTACCGAGAACTAGGGGACATATGTTGATGGTGTTTTCAGGACCTATGTTATTTAAGGAGTACGACATGGGTAAAAAAGGTAATTCATTTCTCGGTCGAAATCATTAATACCGACCCTACCACATGAGTAAATGGCCGAACACTTGAGTTCGGATGACCGAGCAATTATCAGATCGGCAGAAGCATTCTCAGTTCAAAGGACTATCATGACCGACCTCATGAAGACCGACCGGATAGCGAGATATGCTCCAGAAGATGACACCCTATTCTTACGGATAAGATGACAAGTTATCCTATTTTCATGGGGAAAACTGGTGAGTCAAAGTCCTAGTAGGATAAAGAAAGTAAATGTAGTTTTGATTGAAGAAACATTATGGGAAAATGAAATAGTTTTGGTTAGGAATCCTCATGGGAAAATGAAAGTATTTCAACTATGAAATTCTTGTAGGAGAAAGAATCTGATTTCTTAACTATTATAAATAAGGGGAGAGATCATTGAGATTAAGGGAGATCATTGATAATTAATATCAATATCATAACGATCAGACTTGTAAACACAAAAGAGATATCAGATAAGCATATCTCAGTAATAAAAGTATCATTCGTTTTGTGCCAGTGGACGTAGGTTGGATCTGATCCGCCGAACCATGTTAAATCTCCTTGTTGATTGTCGTATTTATCTGTCTTTTGCTAAGTTTACTTTTGATCCCCCATAACCAAACAAATTCACTATTGAGGGAAGATTATCTCGGGAATAATATTCTCATATTGCCCTGAAACCAAAATCAGCCGTCAACAGCTTTCCACTTTTCTCAATTCGCATTCCAGAATTACATGTCAAAAATAATTTATAAAATTTAAAATAATGTCGATTTTTATCAGGATGCGAATCAAATTCAAACCCATTCAAATTCCTCCCCACAAAAATACTCGATTTTCTGTCTCAAATAAAAAAAAAAATTGTGAAAATTTAAATACTTTGCTTGCCCTTATATAGTACCACAAATGTACAGAACACCAAAACAAAGCCAGGGGTAGGAGCGTAAAATCATGAAGGTATTGCCACGTATCCAAAATAAACGAGTAAATGACCGTGCACTCCTTTCACTTTTCCCAATCCACCACTGTCAGTAACAATCAGAGCAAACCAAACAGCCATTTTCTCTTGCAAAACCCTCGGATTGTGACCTAGAAATGGCGAACGACAAAGGCAAGGCCGTCGCCGTAGGCAAGGACGCGTACGGCAAGAGAAATCGAAATGGCGCCTTTGGCGGAAGCGGTGACAAGTCTCAGAACAGGAAGAGAAAGAACCGCAGCGTTCTTCAGTTCTTCGAAGACGCCGCTGACGTGGAATTCGACGACGACGACGAAGACGACGAAGAAGACGAAGACGGAGGCGGCGAGAGTGACGACAGCGTGTTCGACGATGACGGTATATTGAAGATCGTTTGTTACTTTTATGTTTTGCATTTTGTGTGCATGCATTTTATGTGGATCTTGTCAGGGTTTCGGAGCTTATTTTGGTGAAAATGATTATTATTTAGGGTTTTCAAGTGTCGGAAGTTTTTAATTCCTTTGTTTTGATTCTGTATTTTCGTTTTTTTTTTCTTTTTGTTGCTTTGGATGTCGTTTCGAAATTCTCTTTTTCTGCTGAAGATGTGGCTATCTTGTTAGTCTGCATACAGTTTTAAGGTTTGGTGTCTAATTGTAAAGGGTTTAATTGTTGTTCCAATGTTATTTTTGTTGGTCAAATGTTTTTACTGTGTTGTTTCTTTTTTCTTTCTTTTTTCAAATTAATTGTAATTCGTTCTTCAACAATTATTTTTCATGGGATTATTAGGATGTTTGGTGAAATTCATCACGATTGAGGTTATTTTCCCACTCACTTGTTTATTTGATTGATTTGTGGTTTACATTTAGTGATTTTTGTTGTTTTGAATGGTCGTGTTGGAGTTTTTAGGTGAAAATAGTGATGATTGGGTAGTTATTTGTGAAATGTTGAACATATCCACTCTTTCATATGGTTATTTTATTTTCAAAATGAAAAGAAAAGTAATGTGCATGATATTGTACTTCGCCTCAAGTTATCTTGTTTAATTTTTATTTTCTAGTCTTTGGCACATTAAGGTACCCTTTGGCGAAATCAGCTTAGCTTATCTTTGTTTATTTATTAGGAATATCATTATAATCTTGTATTTGAGGATGTTTTAGTTTATAGTGCATTGTCTAATTTGATCAATCTCTTAGCTGATCCTCCCTCATCTTCTCTGAAAATAGATTTTATGGAAGAAATACTTGAGGCACAGCAAAAAGCGAATAATGAAATGGGAGAAGCTCATAATCTTCCATTCATTCCCAAAGAGGAGGAGATGGATGAGGAAGAATTTGACAAGATGATGGAAGAGCGCTACAAGAAACGTTCTAGTGAATTTATAAGATATGCTGAAGATGATTATGAAGCTAAAAGATTGATGGAAAGAGATTATCATATGTCTTGTCCTAATGACCCAATTATCTGGAAAGTTAAATGCATAGTATGATAAAACATTGTTTTAATAATTTCTTCAGTCATATTTTGAATCAGTGCCTTAACCTTTACTCCCTTGTCTTTCCTATTTAATTTGTGTTCCTCTTGTAATTTTTGGTTGTAGGCCGGGCGTGAGAGGCAATCAGCTTTTTGTCTTATGCAGAAGTTTGTTGATTTGCAGTCACTTGGTACCAAGCTGCAGATAATATCTGCATTTTCTGTTGATCACATAAAGGGTTTTGTTTACATTGAAGCTGATAAGCAATGTGATATTAACGAGGTATTATCATTTATCAATTATCATACATGTTCGATGTTGGTGATATCCTATGATTTTGTTATCCAATGGTCTACTTACATTCTCTTTAATGGCTGTTTTAATTTTTTAAAGATGCGTTTACTATTGATTCCATAACTTATCAAAAAACTTATAGTTTGACTTTTCGTTTACAATTCAGGCATGTAAAGGACTTTCTGGTATATATTATTCTAGATTGGCCCCGGTTCCAAAAAATGAAGTTTCTCATTTGCTCTCTGCTCAAATTAAACACAATGAAGTTTCTGCGGGCACGTGGGCCTATGTAAAGAATGGGAAATACAAGGGAGATTTGGCTCAGGTTAGGTGTTGTGGTCTTTAGGAATGAGTTTCTTCTGGCTGATTTTGGTAATCTTCTCGTGTCAAATGTTTTTCTGTAGGTTGTGTATGTGAACAATGCACGGAAAAGAGCAACTGTGAAGCTGATCCCAAGAATTGATTTTCAAGCATTGGCTGCAAAATTTGTAATAAGATTTACTTCTCCATAAGTTTGCTTTCTGATTTTTCTATTGATGGTTGTTTCTTTTACATGATTGCTTGAGACATTATATCTCTTCACATTGTAGCAGTCTTAGTGAAAGAACCAGATAAAGCAACATGATGGTAGATTATCTTTATTATTTATTCTTTTATTCTTCTGGCCAGATAAATATTGGTAATAATTTACTGTGCAAAGTTAGTGTTAGGTTCCTCTTGATTTTTTTTGAAATTGCTTCTTAGTAAACTTTTTGTACTCTGAGAAAGATCTTAAATGTATATGATGCTAGCAAGGAGTCCAAGCTGATGGGTGCTTTATCATTTGATTGGGTTTGATGTTATGATACTATCAATGTTTTTAAAACCGGACCGGTGATCGAAAAAGGTTCGATGGGTCACTGGTTCAACCGGTTGAATCGTTCCGAAAAAACCGGCAGAACCGGCTAATGTCATTAATAATTATAGTTCTAAATTTCAACATAAATACACAATAAATCATAGTCATCAACATTAACAGGGAGCTATGCTCTTTCCCTTTGTCCCAAATGACTAGAGCCCTCTCTAATCATAAATTCAATTTCAAGCATTTCCTATGTTTTTTTTATAACCCCTGTTCCTGTTCTTGTTATACATTGAAAGCTAAAACCACAAGAACAAAACAACACCAAACCAATCAAAAACTAAAACCCAAATCACAAAACAAAAACACTTTTAAAAAAAGGGACCTCAGCGTGTAGAATAGTCTCGTGCCTCTCACACAAAGCACGGATGTCTTCATGAGTGGAAGTCCAAGGTATGCTCTGGGCCATCAATTTGGTCTTAGAATATTCTTCTTCTTTTTGCTGCTGCTGCTGCTTAGTATTTGCAGAAATAGAAGAAGAATCGACAACTGGGTCTTGAGTGGTGGCAGCGAAATGAAAAACAAAAGGGAAACTTTTTGGGCTTAATTGGAAATGTGTAGGCATGAGATGGAGAGGGAGACAAAAAAAGATGAAAATAATAGTTGTTATGTTGGCTATGGAGAGACACAAAAGAGGATACATGAAATTGAGACAGAGAGGCATAGTGTTGAGACGATAAAAATGGCTTCACTCCTTATTCGTTTTGCCTTAATTGAAAACAGCATCGTTTTGTTCCAGCACAAAATGATGCTGTTTCAATTGTGAAGTGAAAAAAAATGATGAAAATCGGGCTTTGCCGGTTCGCCGGTTTTTAACCGGTTTTGACCGGTTTTCAACGGTTTTTTAATTAACCGGTTTTCAAGTATTATCCGGACCAGACACTTGGCTGGTTCCCGGTTCGACCAGTCGGGTCCGGTTTTCACAACACCGGATACTATTAGTGAGAACTACTTGTAATGAAGGTCTGAAAGAAAAAGTTATTTTGTTTCTCGTGGCTAGAATGTGGAAGATGATATAAAAAGCTTTTGGTTATTGCAGTTAATCACTAAGTAATAATGGGATTGGCTATTGCAATTTTCAGTGTCTATTTTGGATGGAAGTATACATAGTACTACTAACTTCCTCATTTAACCACTGTTCCTATCACAAGTGCATTGGTTATTTCAAATTTAGGCTGAGCACAGGGGTAGTGTTCTCTGTGGGGAATTTTTGTTTTCTCACTTTTGTGATGTGACATTCTGTTGCTTCATAGTTTTTGTACACCAAATGGTCTGCTGGTAATCATTTTTTTCATCATTTCAGGGTGGGGGAGTCGCTATAAAAAAAACTGCCACTGCAGCACCAAGACTGATTAGTCCAAGTGAACTTGAGTAATTTGCTTTAATCTCGTCTTTCTGTTCAGTTTTGGGATTTTAAAGTCCCTGGTAGATTATTTACATTTCACCTCTGCAGGGAGTTTCGACCTCTCATTCAATATAGGCGTGACCGTGATACGGGGAAGGTTTTTCAGAATCTTGATGGTATGATGCTCAAGGATGGATATTTATACAAGAAAGTATCTATTGACTCGTTAAGCTGCTGGGGTGTGGTGCCTTCTGAAGAGGAGATCCTGAAGTTTCAGCCTTCTGAGAGCAATGAATCTGCCGATTTGGAGTGGCTTTCACAGCTTTATGGTGAAAAAAAGAAAAAACGAACAATAACAGCTGGAAAAGGGGGTGATAAGGGAGAGGGCTCATCGGTATCTAGCCCGGAGAATAGCTTTGAACTGTATGAACTTGTATGTTGTGGGTAAGTCACGTGAACATTTATAGACTTGAACACTTAAGTGACATAACAAAAACTTTACCTCTGCCTATATATTGATCTGTATTGCAATTCATATTCTGTGCAATTGCAGCCGGAAAGATTTTGGTCTTATTGTAGGCATGGAGAAAGATGATCATTACAAGGTATATGCTTATATGGTTATCAGCTCCCTCTTTCATTTTTCTTTTGTTGGCCACTTACCTGTTATTTAACATTTCAGATTCTGAAAGAAGGTTCAGAAGGACCTGCTGTAGTGACTGTTGAACGGCGCATATTAAAAAATGGACCCTTTGACATGAAATTTACTGCTTTAGATCAGTCGATGAAGGTCATATCCCTTAATGATACTGTCAGAGTATCAGAAGGTCCATCTAAGGTGTGACACTGACTGCAATTAGAATCTTATTTATGTTCTTTTGACATGGCGGATAGCATTTAATGGTGTAAATTCTTTTAAACTAGTTTATCTGACTTTGCAGGATAAGCAAGGTATTGTTAAGAAAATCTACAGAGGGATCATATTCATATATGATGAGAATGAGACAGAAAATGGAGGCTATTTCTGCTCTAAGTCCCAACTTTGTGAGAAGATCAAGGTTGATGTGTGTGATGGAAAGGTTTGTAATCTTAATAACTGTCCCGGGATCCTGTTCTCATTATTTTGTGTCAGTTCCTTCAGTCTGATTTTCTCTAAGAAGATTTATCCCCTTGTCACAGGGTGGTGGATCAGGTGCTTCAGGTTTTGATTCTTTTGAAGAATTCCCATCTTCTCCGAAGTCTCCTTTATCGTCTAAGAAATCCTGGCAAGAGAGGGAACAAAATAGTGAATGTATGTTAGAAGCATTTAGTGGTGCAGTAGTAATCTGATTCTGTAGTTGCCAAAGTTGATACATCTCTAACTAATTGATGATTTTAAATGCAGTCAAACGAGGAGATAAAGATGGGATGTTTGCGGTTGGCCAAACGTTAAGAATCCGAGTGGGTCCTTTAAAGGGGTATCTCTGTCGTGTTTTAGCTATACGTTATTCAGATGTTACTGTGAAGCTTGATTCTCAGCAGAAGATCCTTACAGGTAAATAAGCATCAAATCTTGAGGTGAATAAGCAACATATTACCTTTTTAGTGCGTCTAGATATATTTATATGTCTGCAGTTAAGGGTGAGCACCTTGCTGAGGTTCGTGGGAAGAGCTTTGCCACCTCTACAAGGTCCGTAATTTCCATAATTGTGAAATACTTTTGTTTGCTATGATATTTGCATATCGTTCTGATTTATACTTCTTCGTTCAAAAGTGATGATCAAGTGTCCGGTTCTTTTAAACCGTTTGATACACTGGGAACTGAAGGTTGCTCTGGAGGTGGGTATCTCTTTTTTAAGTATGGATTTTATTTCTTTCTGAGCAGAAGTTGTGTTTATAATGTTGAAGTTCTGGTTATTAGACATTTGATTATGGAGTTTCGTCTCTGACTTGTGAGATTTGATGTGTATTTTCTTTCCCTTTTTTGGTTCCTTTTTCTGGGAAAAGATTGGATGAGTGGAGCAGGAACGTCTGCAGAAGGTGATAAGTGGAATGCCGGAGGTGCATCTTCTGAAAGGTAAAGTATTATTATTAATTTCAGTTTTTGACAATCCATGTCATTATGCTCAACATGTCTTGAGTGGTTTTCAATTAAATGCAAAAATCCAAAGTGGATCTTTGCCTGATCTTGCGAATATGTGTTTCTTGTTCTTATTTTTGGGAATTTTGATTGCTGTGCATCGTTTTGAAGATACTGGCTGTGATCTTATAGTGTGTTAGGACCCAAGAGGCAAAATAGGAAATAGGGAAGGGTAGATAGGTCACTTTAGTTATTTAGGGTTTATATATAAATTAGGATGTTTGTTTCATTGGGGATTATGCTATCATTTGGTTGAATTTGGAATTGGGAATGGGGAGGGGAAACCCTAGGGAGGTTGCCAACACCTCAAGTTGAGCAGGGCTGGTGAATTAACCTTCACCTTCAACTATCTTTGTTGTTTTCAGTTTCGTTCTATGAATAAAAATACAATTTAGCGAAGTTCTTGGTGTAATTTCTGTGTGATTGTTTTGAGAATTTGGGGTTCCATCATAGTGATACCTGATTAGTGTAAAAATGATTTAGATTAGCTTGTTATCTATTTCAGTTTTGTCATACCTGCCTTGGGTAAATTGCAGATGGTATTGAATTCATATAAGATCCAGCAAGACATAGGCATTGGGAATTAAAGTTCATCTAAAGGAAAATTTCCCATGCCGTGTTGTTAATCATAATAAAGGGTCTTTCTTACATATTTATACTTTTAGCATCAATTAGGTAAGATAAATATGCGTGAAGCCCAGTAAAATAGAATATTTCATGTATCAATTTCTGCAACTTGGAAGTATGTGTAATTTTTTGCCTTTCTATAATGGTTATAATTTTACTTCATTGGGTTCTTACATACACTTGCTTATACAATTGATCATATTTCATAATTCTAAAGCTCAGGATTCTTTGGGATCGTTTTACATTTAAGTGCTTTTTTTTGGACAGGCAAGCTTCTGTTTCATCTAGATGAGAAATATTCTTAGTTAGTTGTAGGCATATTTAAATATATTTTTAAGAAAATGTGAACTAGCTCCGTACCTGCCTCATGCTGGGAACCATCAGATTTCTTGCAGACAATAAAGTAATAATGTTATAAATTATAATTAAGTTTTTTAAAATAATATTATAATAAAAGTAGAGTGCATTCTGGTCCGATGTACTAGGATATGGCATTAATATGAGTTTTATAACTTGTTTTGATTGCTTTGAACTGAACTAAGCACATAATATATTGATGTTTAATACCTCTAGCATGGGTTGTCATTATGTTATCAGACATTAGATTTGCCTTTTGAAAGTGTAACTAACTAGTGTCTTTGCTTCAAAGTTTTCTTCTTTTGTTTCTTCCTAATGAATTATGCCTGTACTCTGATTTGGCATTTCTGCAGGAGCTCTTGGCCTAGTTTCCCTGCCACCGGAACTTCGGTTAGCGCTGAACTCAATGATGCAAATAAAGGTATGGGATATGCACCATGTAGGCCGGAAAGTACGTTATTTAATTTCATAGAATTCAGCACACAAGAAAGCTGGTTCATGTGCTTTTGTCATAATTTGTAGATGAAGACTCTGCTTGGGGCCGTAAAGTGACTTCAAATCAAAATTCATCCTGGGGTTTAGCCGCGGCTGATGGGAAGAATGCAGACTGTTGGAACAAAGCTGCTGTAAAAAATATTGCATCTGACAGTGGTGCATCTGGCAGCTGGGATAAAGCAGTAGCACCCAATGGAGATGCAGGAGGCTCTTTGCAGAATTCTCAAGACAACTGGGGTAATGCAAAAGTTTCTGCTGATTCTTCGAATGTTGCTTCAGGCTCATGGGGTAAAACCAAAGATGCATGTGACAAAGGGAAGGACATTATTGGAAACTCCAGCAACAGTTGGGGTGATGTAGCTGCTGAGAAAAATAAAATGGATTCATGGGGTAACAGTAAAGATGGTTCAAGTGGAAGCAAGCCTGACTGGAGCAAGTCAGCATCTGCAGCAAATACAACTGTAAGCTGGGGAAATGCATCTGGAGGCTGGACCCAGCAAAAAGGAGAAAATACAGACGAAAGAAGTGGCTGGAAGAAAGATGATCCTGGTAATCAGGATCAGACAAATGGTTGGAACAAACCAAAGACCGGTGGTTCTGATGGGGGATCTTCTTGGAATAAACAGGGTATAGGTTGTCCTTCAGATATACAAGATGGAGGATCTTCATGGAGTAAAGAAACTGATCAACAGAGAAAACAAGATGGAGGATCCTCATGGGGCAAGCAAGATGGAGGGTCTTCATGGGGAAATAGAGATGGAGGCTCTTCGTGGAATAAACAAGCAGATCAACAAGACAGTCAAGAGAAGCTGTGGGCATCTGATGGAGGTCGTGGATCAGGTGGGAGATGGGGCCGGGGAGGTGGCCGGGGAGGTGGCCGAGGAGGTAGACTAGGAGATAGTGTTCAATATGGCAGAGGATCATTGGAACAGGCTTCAGGTTGGAATAAAGAAGGTCCAGGAAACAATTGGAATAGCAATGGATCATCATCTAGGAACCCATCAAGTTGGAAAAATGACCAGGAAGGCACCGCCAAGACTTCTGATGGACATGGGGCAGATTGTTGGAAGGAACCAAATGCTTCTGGGGTTGATACTGGATCTGGTCAGACCAAAGAATGGGGCACAGATAAAGAAACTGGGGGCATGGGAGATCAAGGAACTGGTTGGAACAGTGGAAACAAGGATACTAATTCGGGCCTAAAAAGCACTTGGAATTCTGGATCTAGTGACAGAGATGGAAATAATGGTTCTGGTTGGGGCAAGAAAAGTAACTGGAACTCTGGTTCAAGTGGTGTTGGGGAGAGTAATGACTCTAACTGGGGCAAAAAGGGAAATTGGAACTCTGGATCCAATGATGCAAACCAGGAATCTAGTTCGGGGAAACGAGGTTCTTGGAATGCAGGATCAAGTGATGGGAACCAGGAATCTAATTGGGGAAAGAAAAATGACTGGAACTCTGGAAATGATGATCAACCTGAGCCTTATAATAACAGGAACAGCGGTGGGAGCTTTAGAGGTAGAGGGGGTCCTGACAGAGGGAGCTTTAGAGGTAGATGGGGTTCAGACAGAGGAGGCTTTGGAGGTCGAGGCAGATCAGACAGGGGAGGCTATGGAGGCCGAGGCAGATCAGACAGGGGAGGGTTTGGAGGTAGAGGTGGTTCGGATAGAGGAGGCTTTGGGGATGGGGGCAGTTCGTTTAGAGGAGGATTTGGAGGTAGAGGTCGCGGAAGGAGAGATCAAAGTGGTGGTTGGAACAATGACTCCGGTGACTACAAGTCCTTTGACGGCAACCAAGGGGCCAATAATAGTGGTGAACGGTCTAGGAGTAATGATGGAACTGGCAGTTGGTCCCAAGGAGGAGGTAGTGAGAAGGGCCAGTGGCAGAGTTGGAAATCTGGAAATGGTGGATCTAGCAGTCAAGCTGGTGGTTGGAGTAGTCAGGGTTCAGGATGGAACAATTCTAACACTACAAATGAAGTTAAAGGACCTAGTGACCAAGGTGGTGGATGGAACAAGGGAGCAGGCGGGAATGCTCAATCTGGTGGATGGAACAGTGGGACTATAACTGAAAACACAGGCAGTGACAATTCTAACATTTCAAATGAAGTTAAAGGTCCAAATGACCAAGGTGGTGGCTGGAACAAGGGATCAGGCGAGAATGCTCAAGCTGGTGGCTGGGGTAACCGAGGGTCGGGTTGGAGTGGTGGAACAAGTTCAGGAAACAGAGGCAATGATGGTGATCAACCGAAGTCATGGAATCAATCAAATGCCGCCACTGATGGACGAGGACAGTCAAAAGATGCTGGAGAAGGCAGCAGTGGAGGTTGGGGTAAAACCACTGGAAACTCTTGGGGCAAGGGAAGCGATGGAGGTGGCAAAGGAGGATGGTAGTCACTCCTGATAATTAATAACGTTAGTATATACAGGTTGTTCTATCCTGTTTGAAGACAGCTGGGGGTCTAAAACTACAATTATCTTTCTTTAGAACCCAAATATCTAAAGACTAATTTCCTGCAACTCCTTTTGTGCAGAGCTCCTCGTTGGGCATATGCAGAAGCTGGTATGTTTGTTTTCCTTAGATTGGAGTGTTGATCAAGTAGACTTTATATTATGCAATTGTCGTATGAATTGCTCTCTGTTTAATGTTGCAGCAAATTAAAATATTTGTCTCTGATATTTGACTGCATTTTGGATTGGTTTTGAAGTTCCTGCTTGTGCGTATTTTTGTTTGGTGGTTTGCGTTTAGTTTAATTTAACCATCGTCCTTGGTGATGCTTTTTTCGTTTTTCATTTGCATACCAAGCTAACAGAAGCAGATAGATACCCTCAACACAACTTCCCACTATGGCAAAGGGTTTAAGATTTGATTGTCAAGTTCTGAGTTCGAGTTTAGGGAGTATATTTTTTGTAACGGTCTGCGACACTTAAGGGTTTTACCTGTTTCGTTTAAGCCGGTGTCAGGTGATTTGAAACTTCCTACTTGTATGTAATAATAACAACAGTGAAAAGTATTTGGCCAGTACTGACTCAAACGCCACAAATTAATTCAGAAAAATCAGAACATACTCTTGATTCTTAAAACTAGGTCAATAAAATCCTATGAATTTAGTCAAATCAAACACTAATTAACAGTAACTAGTGCACTCTCTAACTATCACGGGACAAAATTATTAAAAAAATATTAAAAGTTTATATTTTTTATTGGTTGAACATATATTTAATTATAATTTCATATCATAATAAAAATTCTAATATTATTTTAGGTTTTGAACTTATAAATGCTCAAGATCTCATTAGTTTTATAGTATAAATAAGATAATTGATTTATTTATACTTAATAAATATATCCATTTATTTGTATTTCGGTTCTCAAATAATATTTCTAATTCACATTAGAGTCTCTCTCTTCTTTCTCTACCATTTGAAATCATATCCCTATTTATAAATAATCTTAAAATATTTAATTTTCTTTCGAATGAATTCCAATAAAATTTAATGTAATTTATACAATTTGAGGTTAAGTTTTCTTATCGAACTCGAAATTTTAATAGTCATTGTACAAGAGTTAATAGTCAGATTTTGCATCTTTAAGCACAACAAATAATAAAAAGTTCATAAGAAAAAACTCATAGAAATAATTTAAAATAAAATAACAAATAACAATAAATCTGAAATCTAGAAATTGGTTAGATTTCATGGGCGGCTACTATTTAGGTCTTTTATTTTCATAGAATATTATAATATGTTTCTTATTTCAATTTTATAATTTAATAATAAAAAAAATTACAGAGATTATGTGCTACTTATGTCTTTTTATTGTAATAAATAATGAAAAATTAATTATAAAAATTAGGTGACACATATAATTTTTTTTAATGGGAGATTGTAATATGTCTTATTATAACAAACTTCTTATTTTTATAATTTATTATTTTAGTTTTATAATTTAATAATTTAAATTACTGAGTTTTTATTTTAATAGGAGATTAAGTTTTTATATTATAATATGTTTCTTATTTTAATTTTATAATTTAATAATAATAACATAACTATAGAGATATTTTAATTTTTAATTTAATAATAAATAAGAGATTCTATTTTTATGTAATGAGTTTCTTATTTTAATTTTACAATTTGAAAATTAAAAAATAATTTTAAAGATATTTTAATTTTATAATTTAATAATAATAAATTAATTATAGAAATTATGTGTCACGTATTAAATTAATGGATGTCTTATTTTAACATGAGATTATATTTTTATATTATAATATATTTCTTATTTTAATTTTGTAATTAATATAATCTTATTATAATAAAATTATATATATATATATATATATTATATATATATATATAAAGTTAAAAACATAAATGAATAGGTTTGTTTTTCTCACCTAATGCCAAATTTAAGATAAAAGCATCTTGATGGGATTAAACTTAAATTTTTATAAAATATTTAATAAAATCAATAATAATATATATACAGAAAAGTACACACCATATTACTTAAAACTATTAAAATATATTTCACTAATAAGAATACAAATATAATTTTATCTATTCTGCAATGCGATATACAAGTTTACGTGCGTTTATTATTTTTCTAATAAAATAGTGAGTCTTGTGTGCTTTTTCTACGCCGATCAATTATCCGTTTTGGATTTCCACCAAGATGTTCAATGCTATTTTTCGAACAATTTCGTATAATTTTATCCTCGTAGAGGATTTCACCCACACGTGGCGTGATTTTAGAGGTTCACTACTCCGTCATAGATTTCCATAGTCTTAAGATTATTGAGTGTGGTGTATTCGTTATGATTTGAACTTAAAATCTCATAATCCTTATAAGATTTTCAAGTGACTTTAATTCCTAAAGTTATGAAAAATCACTCTTATGGATGAAATCTCTTATGAGGATACGTCGTAGATCTGAAGAACACAAGAATAAACGCACTTTCACTCGGGTTTTGTCAATTTTCTCCTCCAAACAAACATGCCATGTTAGATACATAATTTATAATTATTTAAAATAATAATAAATAAATAAATTTTTTAAAAAAAAAAAAAAAGAAAGAAAAAAAAAAAAAAAGAAGATAGAAAAGCACCAATCAGGTGAAACTGACTGGAGATTCCAAAATTCCACCTCAACCACCCATATCCTATCTTTTCACAACCTTTTTTTTCCTCTCTTTTCGTATCTTTTTAAAGTCAAGAAAATAATAAATAATAAATATATACATAAATGACCTTAAAATATGGGCCTACATATGTCAGAAATGCATCACCTCTCAAGTTGTTGAGGCTCTATATTAAGTAGGCTATGATAATAATGTAATTTTCTTCAAATTTTTTTTTTCCCTATCTTGTTTTTAATTTTCTATAGCAATAAATAATAATTGTAATGATAATAGAGCACCTTGGCTGGTGATAGTGTACAAAATTAAAATAATTATAAGAGACAAAAAGATTGAGGTTGAAGATGAAGGTGGTGGGAGCTGTGGTCCGCCGCTCCCGAATATCATTCCAAAGTAGTCGTCATCACCGTTGTGGCTGGTGCCGCCGCTCCCGCTCCCACTCCCGGACCCACCACCGTTGAATCCGGGATAAGAGTTGCCCTCACTGTCATCCCTGTGACAGAATAATTCAAGAATCCAAATTAATGCATGTCAAAAAGATATAACAATGACACATTACTTGACAAAGGGCCGCATCTGTCCAATAATTTATATATTTTCCTTTTAATAACAATAACTAAAATTGGAGTCTCCATATGGGTCACCAAGGAAAGTGCAACTCAAAATAGAACTAATCTCACTATGTTCAAGCAAGTAATATTCAAAGATGGAGGAAAATTTTTAGAATAATTAAGTTTCTTCAGAATTTTTCTGATCAAGATAATTCTGTAATTTATAAGAGCCAATATATTCCTCCAATTATCAACATGAAGGAATCAATCAAAGAGAAAGAACTTTACTTTTGAGTGCTCTATTAAAGTCATATTAATGTCTAGCTAGCAAGCTGTATTCGGTGATGATGGGTCGGAAATTTAGAAGAAACAAAAATGAAAAAGAGATGCTTACATGAAAATGGTAACTAGAAAGCGACTAAACCTAAATTGTAGTAACTAGTGGTCGCAATAGATGAAGATAAAAAGTACTTGGGAAATTATCAATTTGGGCATTTTCAAATTCAAAATATCAAATTTGGACACCCCATATTTTTCTCTTTAGAAATAAGCAAATTCACTCCTGATGAACAAAAAGGCCATTCTTCTTCCTTTTGAATTTTTTAGCTCAAAGAATGTGTTTTTTTTTAAAAAAAAAAAATATGTCTTTTTGTTAAAAATTAGGAATATGCTCATTTCTTGAGTTTGAAAATGCCCAAGTCTGATAATTTGGCAAAGTACTTAAATGGTAATAGCAAAAGTCAATTGTAGGAAACATCAAATGGGTCATATGGAAGCACTTTTTTTTGTTACTGAAGCTAGTACTTGTACATTTATATAGTTTATGTCATATCAGAAATGGAGCCCATAATCTTGAAAATGCATATAAATGACATCCCTTGCACTTGCAGCTTTCACTTTTTTACTCTGTTAACCCACATGCATGCACATTTTCTTGTAGTTCTCATTTTAATAGGCATTTTTGAAAATAATAATAATAAAAAAATAGACAATCAAAGCCTATAGAAACTAGAAAAATGATAATCACACAACTCCAATCCGACCTAAACCCCACTCCAAAAGTATGAATGACCTCTACACTAATATTGTTTACTTTTAAAATGATTTGACTTTCAAAACACAAATATAGAGGTGTTAATTTTGCTTTCAGTTGGGTTGGAGGTGGGTAAGTATCATTATTCTATAGACTACGAGAAACACCTAAGTGTGTCAGGCAATCCTGCTCTATCATTTGACAGAATATGTGAGCCCCTAGTTCAGTGGGTCTTACAATTTTAATTTTAAAATATACTATGGGACTCACATCGGCCCACTTGTTCTGTCAAATAAACATATTCAGACAAATGGCATAACATGATTGATCTGACACATTTCTCATTAACTAATCATACACCTCTATTCAGACCAATTTCTTGCAGGAGTGCTTACACGCGCCCATCTGCCAAATGCCAATGGGTCTAAGGTAAGCTGGTCCCATGAGGTCAAGGAATATGATGAAATCATAACAGGATCTATGATGAAATTGCAGAACAAGGCATACACAACAAAATTATGAAGATGGATTTTAAAAAGGGTGGAACTGGAGGACCAAGACAAATGAACTGTAAGGTTATTTGCCTGTTCTGCTCAGCTTTGCTACAATCTCTATGCACAAGAAACATGATCATTGGACACTGATCACGAACTACCCATTAATAAAGCCAAAAGAGAGTAAACTAATACGGCACTATTCCAAGAAAACAAACTGTCCCTACTTGCTTATTAAATGTTGAAATCCTTTTATTTAAAAAAAAAAATTGCATTAAAAATGTCAAAAAGACCAATAATACATGAAAAATGATGCAAATACAAGATATTTTTGGCTCGAATTTAACACTTAGAATACCCTAAGACTCAAGTAACATAAAATTTCTTGCACTACGTTTTCCCCATAATTGATCGGAAGTCGAATTTACACCTAAAAACTAATACCAAAGGAATTATAGGGACCGGTCTGATCCTCCCACCTCGACTACAGAAATACACAAATCACAACGTAAGACTTTTATATCAACCTATATACAATCTATTATAAGTAAAAATTAATAAATATATTATAACCGTACAAACGCCCAGGGATTACCCGTATAACTACATTGCTCACCATCTTCACCATTAGTATTAGATTTACTAATTGTAACCCGAGAGATTATCTAAATGTTGATGCAAAAACCCTTATTCATGCATCAAACAGTTAAAAAAACAACACAAAAACACCCAATATAAAGTAAAGATCTGGCAAACTTAACAACCACCATATAAGGGGTGAAACCATAGATCTAAGATCTGGGTAATCAAAACAAAACAAAAATAAAGAGAAATTCATAACATCGGAATAGAGAAGATACAAAACATAGGAGAAAAAAGAGAGTTAGAAATTAATAGAAAAAAGGAAAAAGAGAAGAGAGAGAGAGAGAACATGGAGGAGAAGAAAAGAGAAAGAAGGAAAATAAAGAAGCATAGAAGAGAGAACAGGGATGTGGTTATTTTACTGCCACCGACCACACAAGAATTTTGTAATTCGCGGCTACTCCAAGCTTCTAAGCAATTAAGGTTGCTCTAGTTGAGAGCGTTTGAGAGCTTGCCCTGTATGGACACAAGAAAACCTTAATTTTTTGACAGTTTGAAGTAGTCGCCGACCACACACCCCTTGTGTGGTCGGCGACAGAAAAATAACCCATTTCCCCTTCATTTTCCCCTCTTTCGTCGCCCCTCCGTTTTCTTACTCCACCTCTTTCCCCTTTCCTTTTATTCTTTCTTCTTCCTCCTCTTTCTTTTCTCTTCCCTTTGCTTCTCCTTTTCTTTTCTTCTCACTTCTCTTCCTCTCTCCCTCTCTTCTTTTCTCCTCTAGTTTCTACCTTCTTTTGTATGGTGTTTTAAATTTCATTTCTTTTGTTTGACTACCCAGATCTTAAATATGTGGTTCCACCCTCATGTGATTGTTGATAAATCTTACCATAATATTTTCCCTATTTTAAGTAGGAATTGTGGTATTGTACCAGGATATAGAAGATCTGTTAGGTGTTAGGTTTTAATGGGTAAATCGAACACTGGAAGTGTGGGCTGAGCAATGAACCTCTACGGGCAATCCATGAGCGTTAATATGATTCTAATAGATTTATCGATTTTGCTTGTAATAGAATGTATATGAACTAATGTAAAAGGTATTATGTTCAATTTTGTGTTTTATATTGTTCTGTTTCTAGTTATGAATCTGTATTCACCAACACTACACTGAGGTGGGAAAGCCAGACCGGTCCCATAATTCTTCTTGTATCCAAGTAGTAATTTGTGTGAAGCTATTTTTCTACCAATTACAGGAACATGTAATGCACGTATTATTTTATGTTATTAGGTTTTGTGTTAATTAATCTTGAATCTTAATTATGGTTGAGTAACCTTATTTATTCGAGGCATCGTAAAAAGACAAAAAAACAAAAAAAAAACAAAAAAAAAGAAGAAGAAGAAGAGGAGGAGGAGGGGGAGGAATACAACTCTAAATGAACAAAAGTTTATAAAATACCCTTACATAACAGTAAAAAGCTGACAGTTATTTCTGTTAATAAAAGGAGAAGGGTAGACAAGGAAATGAACAGGTACCTGGGCCCACCGAAGACGCCGGCGTTCATGGTAAGCTGGTTAATGAGAGCCGCTGATTTGGGCTCAACACTTGAAGCCTTGGCGTACTGAGTACTGAGCCCCGCCCCTGACGGTACGAAGAATGCTCCATTTACCATTATGTCCCCCTCCGTTCTCCAATTCCAACCTTCCCATTCTCTCTCGTCTGTTTCCACGCGCTTCGTCACCTGAATTAAAATTTTAACAAATATAACAACAGAAGTTACAGAACCATATGAATTACGTACGATAATGACAATCGCACACCACGCGCTAAAAAACGCGTCAACAAATTCGAAACTAATGTCACTAAAGTCTTAGAACAATTTTGACGTTGTCAGAGGAGATTCAGTACAGAAATTTAATTATTTTTTCATGAAAAATGATACACTCACTAACAATCTCACAAACAAATTTACAAACCTCTCAGCTACAGTGATCTACTGTAGATCACTGTAGATCACTGTAGCTACAGTGAGAGGTTTGTAAATTTGTTTGTGAGTGTATCACCACTTTTTTTTCATTCATTTTTCTTATCCTCTCATATATATCACCCCAAAAAATAGCCAAAAATAATTTTATTTTCTTGTATCTATCATTTTTGTTAAATTAAACAAAAAGTGCACAAAAATATTTTAAAAAAAAATATCACACAATAAAAAAAAAAAAAAGTGACCTCTTTGGCATTGTCGTTGGGCGGAGCCGTGTAGCGATTCCCTTGACTGTTAATGGTGGGGTTAGCGCTACCGCCGATAGCATACATTTCCCAAGCAGTGAAATCATTATTGACCACGTGTATATAGCCGCGTCTACACCGTGGCATACGCTGCACCAGCGCCTCACCGAAGTGATTAAACGCGATCGTAACTTGCATCCCTATATCAAGTGCGTACTTATCGTTATGCCCCAGCAGCATCACTTCATCGTGATGGGAAAAATAACTATTCGAAATCGTTATCCCCGTGGACCCCATTATGGCGTCAATCAAACCGTCCGTACAGTAGCTCAACGAGCAGTGATCCACCCATATCTTTTGCGACCCGAATATGGAGATCCCGTCGCCGTCGGATTTCCCCCGAAACCCTACGTGGGTCGGCGACGAGGCTATCATCGTGTTCCCCGACGGCTTGCAGTGGTGAATGTGGATGTTGTGGATTATGACGTGGGACACGTACTGTAAGGTCAGGCAGCCGTTTCCGGTGATTTCGACGTTGGCGCCACGGCCGTCGAGGGTTTTGTAGCTGTTGATGATGAGTTCGTGTTTCAGTTTTATGAGCATGTTGGAGGCGAAGGTGATCCAGATGGGTTCCTCTTGGATGACGGCGTGACGGAGGGTTCCCGGCGTTGGGTTCGCCGGGTCGTTGTCGGAGGAGTCGGTGACGACGTAGATCTGGCCGCCTTTTCCGCCGAGGGTGCCTTGGCCGAAGCCGATGATGCAGTCGGCTAACCGTTGGCGGTTTGCAGCCCAGTTTGGGTCGCAGCGCCAGCAGTCGTCGATGGGGTTTCCGGTTTGGCATTGGTCGTGAACAGAAAGAGCTCGTCTTCTTGATAGTGATGCATTAACTCTCCTGCAAGAAAATGAGAAGAAAGTTAGGTTTAAAAGCAGGGGAAAACAGAGGAATGCTCTGTTTGTTTCCTGAGAAAAATGTGGGGGCATAAGGCGAAAATAGCAAATGTTTATAAATGAGGGGGAAAAAACATTTGTCAAAATGACAAAATGAGCAAAATGCAGAAGATGTTTTTTGTGATTTGAACAGTAAAGAGTTTGAAGTCTTACTTCTTCTGCACAACTGAAAAAAAAAATCCAAAATGGGATTTTCAGTGTTTGAAAATTTTGGAAAAAAGGGGAAAACCCTTTTGTTAAAAACACATAATGAGCAAAACCCAGATGGGGTTTAATGCAAAGTCTTACCTTTGCACATCTTGAACAACAGCTTCAGGGTCAGGATGCTGATGGGGTAAAGTCAGATTGAGGGCAAAAGTTATAGCAGAAGAAGAGAAAATGAGGGAGAAGAAGAGGCATTTTAAGAAAATGTAGGTATTTAGAAGCATTATGGAAGAGAATAACAATAATGGTGGTGGGTATTTATTTGTTTGTTGGTTGCCCTTGCTTGTGTAAACTTTGAAATGTCTTTCTTGTTCTTGAATGAACAGCAAAAACAAACTCAGGAAGCTGCAAATTTTGGGAAAATGTGAAGTGGGTTTATATAATAAAAACAAATAATTACAATAATGATGGTAGAAAAGGAATGAAATTGTGTTTTACTTTCATCGTTGTTTATTTCAACATGAAGAAAAGAAGAGAAAGTAATGGTGGCTGTGATGGTGACATGAAGAAGAGAGATTGATTCTCTCTCTAATTTCTTTGCAAAAATCTCTCAATCTCTTCTTACATTACATTCCATTCCTAGCTTCTTCGTTAGTTATGCTAAAAGGTGAATATCTAGAGAGATAGAAAGTACTTATCCAAATTGCTTAAGCACTTGCTTTTTCTTTCTTATAAAACTTATTTATTTGGTTTTGTCTGTGGATTTAGATTTGAGATTCTTTGCGGGGAAGGTGAAAATATGTATGTATGTTCTTATTAGCACTCCTCCTGTGCAGACAACAACTGTTCACTTTAATTTGTTTGGTTGGTGAGAAAAAGATTGAATATTAGATTTAGAAATTAATTGAGATTCTTAGACAGCAACCCAACTTTCAGTAAAAAATTTCTTGGAAAGTTTTCTTTCCACGAAATAAAAGTAGAAACTATATTTACCGGAAAACAAATTATCTTTCTTTGTTCTGTTGAAAATAATATTTTCAACTAAAATCAATTGCTATAATAAATTGCACAACTTTCTGTTGCTTAAAAATAAAAAGAAAGTTTTTTTTTTCACACGAGCATTTGCTTCAAGAGTTGTGTAGCTGGTAGCAATATTGACTGGGAATTAAAATTTCTGACTACATTATTTTTCTTCTATTTTCTTAGAATTTGTTATATAAAGTCAAAATCCTGAGTAATTTTATTGTCTTCTTTACGAGGAAATCGACTTGCCTTGTTCCAAATTGTTTTACTCTCCTATAATGTAAAATTTGTAATCTTAAACATTAATTTTGTGATCTTCTATTTAGGGAAACAAAACATTAAAAAGTTAAAAATCTCAAAGTTTGTTTAAATACACAAATAGACCGTTTATTTATGTATCAACTAAAATCTTATTAGTTGTATTAGGTTTTTTTTTAATAAATAATAGATTGTATAGAAAAAAATCAAAATAAGTCAAAAATACAACAGGTTCAAAGTATTGTATGATTAGGACAATACTTAATAACATAAATTAATATTTTCGAAACCAATCGATAAATTCAATCCAAATCCCTTTTAGATCGGTTTTAGTTGAACCGACTTCAAAATCGTAAACCCGACTGATTCAACTATGGCTTTAATAAATTTAATAGTTGATTTTCAACCATTAAAAAAATCAGTTTCCCGTTTCCAGCTGCAAACTAACAAACCAATTGAGAATTTCTTTAAATCCATATTAATTGGCAGTTCACAAAACATGATTTAATTACGACAACGCACAAAGCAATCACCAAATAAAAAAACTGACACTAAAATGATAGGAGTAGCATACTTTTACAAAAAGAGACAGTAGAAGGAATGGCTTCTTCTTGTTGATCAGTAGCAAATTAACTTGGTGGTGGTACCAAAACCAAACTGGTAAATTTCTGCATGCAAATTTTATTTATTTTATTTATTATTATTATTATTATTATAGGGGATGAAAAATGAAAATGGAGAATAATTAACAGCAAGACCAGTTTGAAAGTCCAACACAAAATAAACCAACATTTGGCCATTAAATTACATGCACCTTGCCACGTGTTTACTAAGTGTTGTGTTATTACTTTGACACACAAAAAGAGAAATTGGCTACAACGCTTTTAGGAGAAAATCTTATGAAACAGTGGTGTCACGTCATCTATGTAACAAGTCAATCATCCACATCCACAGCCACGCGTGTTAAAAAATTTAAAAAAAATTAAAAATTAGGTGAAGAAACTCTATATGTCATTTTTTAATTCGCTTGTGGTACCACGTCACTCATACCACTGTTGCACCAAAGAATCTCTCCCTTTGAAGGTCGTTAACAAATCATCAATCATTCATTTTTTATTAATTTTTTTTTATAGAAATAATAATTTATTATCGTTTACGTACCCATATCAGTCATAAGATGTCTCGCCTTTTGATTTTTTTTTTAATCATCGTAAACTTCACCTTCACCGTCAAATCATTTATTTTTGGTTTAAATTGAATAAGTAAAATATCCAGTTGTCTCAGGTTCTTACAATAAACGAATTATCTGGATTCGAACCCAAAACATCAAAATAAGATACTGAACCCTACACCATCAAGCCACGTCTTATGAGGACAGTCTAAACTTTAGACTCTCTCATCCTAAATCGTTAAATTGGGCCGGATTTTAAAATATTGACAAAAACACAACATTTAACGTTTTTGTTTTTTTGAAGTCATCGAAACAACCAACATCAAAACGTAATGAGATTAAAAAAAATATTATTACAAACAACTGTTAAACTAAAAATATAATAGAAATTTAAAATAAAAAAGTGAAAAATTATTCTACTTTTTTTTGTTACTGGGGAGGAGGAGGCTTTTTGGGTGCTGACGACGACGGCTTTGGGCTATTAGGTTAGAATTTGCAAAATTAACTATGTAATAATGAAACCAAATTCAAGTATTTAGCTAAATTGCTGCCAAAAATATTGGTAACACTGTAGTTTTTTAAAAAAAATCTCCATTATTCTTCTCAATTATATACACCTCATTTTTAATCCATGTAAAAAAAAACAAAAAAAAAAAAAAAAACAACAACAACAACTCATTTTTAATCACATGCTAGAATAAGCTGAAACCTGTTTTTGTTTTTGCTTTTATTTCTATTTTTTTAAATACTGAGGAGTATTTTTTATAAGATAGCTAATCCCTAGTTACTGTTAAATCCTACAATTCCGTGTCTCAATAAATTAATTAATTGAACTGTTTTGGGACTCCACAACTTGCGGGGATTTATAAAAAGTAAACAAAAAAAATATGTTAGCTTTTTTTTTTTTTTAACGTTAAATGAAATTCATTTATAAAAACACCACAATAGTGAAATTATATTGTCAAATAATAACTTGAAAATAAACTTAAAATATCATAATATTCAAGTTAATTATGATAAAATCTAAAAACATGAGATAAAATATGCATTATGTATTTCCTGTAATTAATAAAAATATATATTTATAATTAAAATTACTTAAAATATGAGAAATTACAGGTCCGACCTATTATTATGTTTTTGTTTAACAATAATCTCCTGCAGCTAACTCATTTTCATGGCACAACTCGTCTCTCAACCAAATTTGTTTGCTTCTTCTTATTCACACCCAACTCCAACATCAATATCATAAAAATACGATCAACAACTTCTTTTTCTCTCCACAAACATCTAGTGTCCTCAAAATTCCATATATAAATCTCCAAAAATTATATATAATTTTTTATTTTTCTCATTCTTTTTTTTTTTTTTTGTTCTTACCTTTAATAATTTCCAGCAACTTGCAGATATAATAATATAATTTTTACTTGAATATAGTTGAAAAATGGTATGCCACTAGCAATAATTATGTCTATCACCATTAGAGATTTAGTTGGATAAGAAATGATTTACAGAAAGAATGTCTGTCAAAATAATTATTCTTATTATCAAAAGAGATTTTGGTTTTACAAATCTCATTTTCACATATTAGCATGGCGCAGTTAGGATCTCTTAATTTATATTGATTTTTGACACGTTTCTAAATTTATATACATATATACACACACATATATAAGTTTTTTACTCTGTTTTTTTTGTTCCTCATTTAATATATTTTAAATAAAAGATAATATAGTCCAACTCATTTTTACTTTTAAATTTTGGTTGCATCATCTTTATTATATTAAAAAAAAAAAGACAACAAAATTACTCAAATTTATCATATAAATTTCTTCATCTAAAAAATTACCTTTATAGTTGAGCTAAATTTTATTATAAAATTTATGTTCATGTACGTGTCTTTATGAAACATAAATTGATAAATAGCATGTATGGTACAAATTTCAAGTAAAATACAATTAAACAAATATTATTATTTTTTTGGAATGGTTATAAATCTCACCACCAAATTATCCCTTTCGGACTTAAGCAGAGCGGGTAAAACCCCAACTATCTCAGGCTCTTATAATAAATTCACTCTCTGATTCGAACCCATAACCTCAAGATAAAATCTTGAACCTTACACCACCAAGAGGTAGGTTCGATAAATTTTCAGGCTCCAACTCTGCTAATATTTGCGAAATAAAACAATATTAAGAAATAAAACATTTAAACATTAAAATAATAGGTGGTTTGAAATTTCTACGAAGCATATGACATATGTGAACAAATATATGTTGTAATTTATTTTCTTTTTTTAAATTTATACACCGTTGGCGGGGACAGAATTTTATTTAAGGATTGTTAAAATTTATTTATTTGTGTAATATTAATGGACTAAATATTTTATTATTTTTTAAAGAAAAATATAAAAAATTATGGGATCGATATCAGGACTTGGACATGGATAGTTAACTCTTGATGCCGTGTTGTATATGGTTAAAATCTTAAATTATATAATGTATGGACATCTGTATTGAAAAATACTGCTTCGCTTAATGCGTGTATAATTAATTAAAAATAACAAAGAAAAAACAAAATTAGATCTATCTCAATTTCGAGAATTATAAAATATTGACCGTCTTAATTTCGTTGATTGATAATATATATATAAAAGGCAAATTATGGCTGAAATTTGATGCTTAATTCAACATTATCGGCTGCCAAGTGAAAAGAAAAAGACATAAATTAATTAATAATTACATCATCAATACTGTTTTTATTAAAATTTTGGTGAAAATGAAAGAAATACTATACATTTTTGCAACTACTGGCGGGCCATAAAAATTAATTTCATGGACTTTAAAAAGGAAAAAAAAAAAGAAAAAAAAAAAGAGAAGCATTTGGCTATGAATAATATATATATTTATTAAAAGTTATATTAATTTCAAATTATTCAATTGAATGGAAAAATCAACTTTTAAGAAGTTGGGAGAGGTATAAGTGCTTTTCGTAGGCTGGAGAAATGCCTTTCATAGTGAGAAAAGTGAAAAGTGCTTTTTTGATCTACAATTTATGGCCAACTTGGAGCTAACAAACAAATTATAAAAGCATTTTTTTATTTCATTGATTTTGCTTGTTGAGAGGCACCAATAGTGGGTTGTCTATGTTAAAATCTAGTATTGTTTCATAATTTTTTTTTTGTATTTTTTAAATAAATAATAAAAAAATATTTAGTATATTAATATTATATGGAATTTTTTTAAAACCCATAAAATAAAATCTTACATCTGCTTTTTTTGTTTGAATCGTTGAAAATCCCGTAGTCAAATCATCCATTTTGGGTTTAAGCAGAGTAAATAAAACTCCGATTGTCTCAAATTACTAATTGAATTCAAAATCAGAACCTTAAAATTAAATTATGAACCTTACACCATCAAGACACGCCCTATTGAGACCTCACATCCGCCCTTTGCTTTAGCGTATTCTCATCCTTCTCCTTTAGTGGTTTTTTTTTTTTAACTAGTGGAAATTATAATCTTTATTTGTTTTTTCCCTCTGCCTAACTAGTGAAAATTGGAATATGAAATTGAAAAGGTAATAAATTTTCATGTGCAACCTAGAGATATGTTGATTCTTGAATCTTGATACAACAACCCCACTAAAAAAAAGAGGTGAAAATGTAGCCTATGATGATCAAGTTTTGAACATGAATTTTTGTATTAAAAGTAATATTGATTGTATTTATGATATCTTAACTTTTAAACTACCATCATTGTTGGTGTTTTGGACCCTAATCACATCACACATATGCAACATATTTGATTTTGAAATTATATTTATGGCAGGATTTTCAAAGTTTAAAAAAAAAAAAAAAATCGGACAAACTTTATTTATTTATTTTATTTTATTGGGGTTTATTTTAATTTGAACCTAACATTTTCTACGGATACACCAAAATTAAAATTCTTATAATACTTCTTCTGTTCTAGCTCATGCTCGCCAAATGAATATTTAATACAATTAAGCTTAGCTTATCTAATTATGTGCTTAGATTTTTAATACTTAAAGCTCTATTAAGCTAAAAAAAAAAATTAAGGGAGATTGTCACGTTCTCTCTTAATATTGTTTGCTTTAATTTTCATAATATGTTAGTTACCCCTTAGATGTTAAAATTTTAAGGGGAGGGGGGATTAAGATTCGCAATGAGCTGGGTCGGGTTTTGGCCAAGCCCTCGTCCTAACCCATAACATATATTAAAGTTTAAGCTCTCAAAAATATTGTTTATTTATAAGAGGGTCCAGCCCGAACCTAGCCCACTTGATATTGGGTCAAGCCCGATCCTAAATTTTTTAAAAATATTAATTAAATAATAATATTTTTTAAAAAAAATTAACATAACCTCACTATAAATGAATTTTCCAAAAATTTATACCTTGTAAAATACAGTTCTAAATATTAAAAAAAAAAATTAAGAAAGTAACAAGTAATACTAATACAACTTAAACAAACTTAAAAAATAATAATAAACCATAAAACACCACGCTAATACATTAAACAATACTAATAATAAATAATTCTAAACTGTAAAGATATAATTATACGAATATGTATAATTTTGTTTACGTAACAAAGGATCAGACCGAGACTTTTATTTAAAAACCCTTATCCGATCCTTTAATTAAAAACATCGTTATTTAAGAGTCTAGCTCCAACCCTTTTCCTAAGAACCGAGCTAAATCCTTGATTGTCTGGGTCTAATTGACAAACCTAGGGGACCACATGCACTGATGCACATAACAACTATTTTATTTTGTTAAAATATTTGTGTCAAGTGAGCTTGAAGCTCAAAAACTATATTTCACAATATAAGCACAATTTGTATATATTTTTTTTCCTTTTATTATTGTTCTTATCCTTTACCTTCAATATGATTGAAGCAATTACACCCACAAATTTTATCGTAAGACTTTTTTTTTAAATTATTGGAAACTTCGTCGCCAAATTACCACTCTCGGGCTTAAGCGGAGTAGATAAAATCTCCAACTGTCACAGACTCTTATAAGAAATGCACTCTGTGAATTCTAATCCATGACCTCAAGGTAAAATCTGAAACCTTACCCCACCAAACCATGTCCCTTTATGGTAATTTTATTGTAGGACTTTAATTGATTTTCTCACAAATCAACCAATGAGCAAATGCCAATTACTCTGTCATGAAAATAATGCAAATAATTATTGAAAAAAATATATCGTATCGATTGAGTTGAATGATCGAACTTAAAATATAAATATTGGACATTCTTATACCCTCAAGTTATATTTTTAGTTGAATTATGCTCATAAATTTTCACCAAAATCAACTAACATATTTTCACATTAAATATTGAACAAATCATTCCTTAATTTAAATTATACTCATGGTTTTCCCAATACCGGAGATGGAAAATTAATTTGGACTTTACCCAATCTCCTTACTTAAAAAAAAAAAAAAAAAATCCATACTCAGTATGAATTCGATTTGTGTTTTACGGGATAAGTATTATACATTTTAGTTAGTGCCCATCTACTTGTAAATTTTTGTCTTGCTAGGAAGAAAAGTTTTGATGCATTTCCTCAAGAAAGGGAAAGATGGTTGAAAATTTATATAGCAGCCAATTAAAGCATCAAAATCAGAAAAAAAAAAAATTAATTATTTGCTTTACATGCATGATTCTGACTCATAAAGTCTTTTTTGATAAATACTTCATATAAAAATTGGGGATGCATGAAAAAAGGAGATTTGATCTTAATACAAAAATTTATTATGCATCAAAATTATGAAGGAAAAAAAAGAAAGAAAAGTTACTTACGTATTAGAAAATAGGTTCATCTATCAATCCCCACTGTACATGTATTTAAAGTTATTTATTATTAATTTTGTTTCTACAAATTAATAATAACTCCAACAATATTAATTACAAAAATATATTTCTACAAATTAATATGTCAGATTTTAAAAGTGAATATCGAGAGAAATTAGGAGAATTATTGAGAGGGACCTTTTGAAGTTTGATGAAGTTAGCAAAAAAGAAAAGATTCGAAAACCAACAATGAAAGAAATTAATTTGATTGGATAAAGGGGGGGCATGAGAATCAAAATTATATAAATTTTGTTATCCAAGTTGTTAATAAAATTTAAAAATGCCGAAAGACTTGTTATCTTGATGATGCCCCCAATACTTGACTTATTGACGAATATGGATCCCACTTTGATTTTCTTTGCCTTTTTTTTCTCTTCAAATTTGATGTATTCGGAAAAGTATATGTTTCATAATTCGTATATAATTTTTGTTTTTAAATAAATAATATAAAATGACATTTTTTTTAAAAAAGAGTAAAATGCCAAAAGTTAGATGACAATACAAGGCATGTCATGAGTTTTTGTAGCATTTTGTGAATATATACAACACATTGTATCATTTGTATATAAATATTTCAAATAAAATATTTTTTATAGGATAAGAGAGTGCATGGTATTAGGTGTTAACTAGTGGTAAATTTGGTTGAGTGACGGATAATAAGAATTTTATGGTTCGAACTTTACTCATCATCATATAGGTGAAAAATCATTAGAGTTGCGATAAAATTAAATAATAATTATTATTATAGGATCTATGTCCATATAAGTAGTGTTCGAGTCCCTAAGAGGCATGTCTTAGTGGTGTATGACTCATTATTTCACACTAAGGCCCTGAGTTCGAATCTAGATAATGTGTTTATTGTAAGAAACTGGGACAACCATATGGTTTTACCTGTTTCGTTTAAGATCAGAATGAATGGTTTGACGGTGAGGTTTCTAACGATAAAAAAAAAAATCGTGTTCGAATTTAGAACATAGAATACCAAAGATATTAAAATCAAAAGCCTAACTGAGAGTTGGTGTTGAAAATTGAGTATGTTAGTTTGAGTATGCTAATGAGGGGTCTCAAGGGGGCGTGACTTGGTGGTGTAGAGTTTAAGATTTCACATTGAGATCATGAGTTCGAATATAGAGAGTGTGTTTCTTCTTGTAAGAATTTGGTACAGCCGGAAGTTTTATTTTCTCAACTTAAATCCAGAAGGGGTGATTTGACGGTAGGTTTCCAACGATTTAAAAAAAAATGCTGATAAGGGGCTCGACAAATCATATCTCATAAATAGAGGAAAGAGAATATTTGAAAATACAGATTCACTTCTAAAAATTTGAAAAAAAAAATATATACTCGTACATATGGAGCATAAATGAGTATTGGGAATGCCTCCATTTAATCCGAAATTTTCATTTGGAAAAAAAAAATTGAAAAAAAATCACATGGTTTCTTTTAGGTGAAGAAATTCCCTTATAAATTCCACCAAGTTGTTTGTTTGGGTCAGAATTTGAGTATACTTATAAGGCCCATTCAGGACAAGAGACTCATTATTAATAATTCAAAACACAAACACAAAACTGCTCTATTAAAAAACAATATAATTAAAATCAAACTAATTTTGAGAACGGTTTAAATTTTTTTATTAGAATTTCAATTGTTGATTTTTTTTTTAAAAAAAAATTAATATTACAATATAATTCTTGTGGTATTATAAGTATGAGTTTGCCGAGTCCTATATTAAAATTCAGTTGGAAAATTTATTTCTGAGATGGATATATCCAATTTTATATTAGAAGAAATATCATTCCTCTAATTATACAATACGACTTGAACATCGACCTCATTTAATTTTGATCGTTGAATTACATAATTTTTAATAAATGTTTAAAATCAAATTTAACAAAACAAGATCACTCTAAGACCATCAAAATCAATTTACATCTTGTGGTTGATTTAGTTTTTTTTTTTTTGGAATAGAATTTCTAATTGTTGAATTAACTGATAATTTCTAGTAATTTTTCAAAAGACAATTTTTAGAAAAATGAAAATTTGGAGGAGTTTCTTAACTACGTCATTGAAAATACCATTAGGATGACAAATTATATTATTTCAATAATTATACGGGAACATTTTTTTTATAATATTTTAATTACATTCATACTTCAAATCATTATACAGTATGATATTTCTCCAAAATATATAACTGGTTGAAATTGAAATGTCATTAAAAAATATCTCAATAGAAATATCGATATTATTTTATTTTATACCGCGAAAGTCAAATATTTGAATAGGCTCGGTTTTTGGTTCGGAAAGCCGTTGTCCCAAGCCTCCTCTGAATTTTACCATTTTACCCTTATTTACTCATTCACCAATTAATTCATTTTCCCTCTCTCACGCGACAATCGAAGAGTTTTTTGCGCGAGAGAGAAATTAGGGTTTCAGCTGAGTGTCGTTGATGGAGCGTCTCAAAGTTCTTGATACGGAGAATCGCACTGTTTTTGCAGGTAATTTTTTTTTTCTTTTCAATTTTTTAGTTCTTGATTTTCTTTTTAATCTCTTAAAATCTCCTAAATAATCCAATTATAGTATTAACAGACTGGGTTTGTTGCGAAATTAGTTTTTTTTTTGTTTGATAAAATTGGTTTATGCGTTAGGGGTAGAATTTTAGTATTGATGTTTCTAGGGTTACGGTTTGGAAATTTGACGACATTTAGAGTGAAGTGTGTTATGTCGAATTTTTTCAAAATAATTGTTTGTTTGATGGGAAAATAGGGGAAACGGGAAAGAAATTAGTATAAATAACTTCTTAATTGGGGTTATATACAGATGTTTATCCGAATTTAGGTGAGTTAGTCCACTAATTTTGAGGTTTTTATTGTTGCTTAGAATATTGTTGGAACCAGAAGAAAAATTATGCCATTATGTTATGCTTTTGAATTGAATTTGATACACTCATGAGTTGGCAGTTGTGTTGTTATTATGGGCAACCGGATGAGATTTGGATTTGTCGAATGACTTGATGAAAAGTTGTGGATATTTTAGATAATAAAGCTAGAGGGGAGAAAAGGGCAAAAGGATCTAAAATGAGTAGTTCCCCAAGGAAAAAGCTAGCTGATATAAGCAACTTGCAACAGCTGCCAAGACCATCAAACCAAGAAGCAAAGCCACAGCAGACCTTTTCAGATGTCTCTTCAGACTATATTGACAAGCTTCATAAGGTATACTATTATGGTTTAACTTCTCTCTCTCTATGTCTTCTTCTATATGTGGGAATACCTGAAAGCCTTACTTTTCGTTTACTCATTGGGATATTATTTTGAGTCTCTCTTACAGGAAAATATGACCCTGCTGAAAGTTCTAGTGGAAAGAAAGTATCCTTTGTGACCTATTCTATTCTAGTTTTTATTAATTTATTTTCTGCACATTTACACGTGATTCAGTGGACCAAGAATTTCTTCATGCCATCTGTCATGAATCTTTTGATGACCTTTTCGGTGAGAAGGTTGTACTATCATGGGAATAAGTCAAATTGAGCAAATTGAGCTTCCCTCAGTGTTGTTAGAGGCGCACAAGGCGATTGCTGATGCGCATCCAACTGGTCGAGGCGAGAGGCGGGGCGACGTGAGGTGCAGGGAGGCATGATGCGACAAGAAGCATGTGCATCATGGTTTTACGGTTTTTCGTCAGTTTTTTTACTTCTTTTTTTTCCAGTTCTGTTTCTTTCTTCATTTTTTTTTCTTTTTTTTCTCATTTACTTTATTTACGAATTTTTTTTACATTTGTGTTTCTTTTTTTTTTCCTTTTATATTTCTGTTATATTTTTATTTTTTACTTTTTTCCAGTTCTATTTCTTTCTTCATTTTTTTCCATTTTCTTTACGATTCTTTCTTTTACATTTGTGTTTTTTTTTTTTTTTTTTAGTTCGGTTTCTTTTCTTCATCTTTATTCTTTTTTTTTTTTTTTCCGTTTTCTTTATTTACGATTCTTTATTTTACATTTTCTTTATTTACGAATCTTTTTTTTCAGTTTTATTTTTTCCATTATATTTTTTTAATGCTTGTTGTTTTTCATTTTCTTGAATTTGAACTTTGCATATTTTGTTAAGAATATGATGATGATGTTTCTCTTGACTAGATACTTTTTAATTACGCTTGTTTTTATTATTTTCTCGAATTTGAAGTTTTGAACTGTGCATATTTTTTCAAGTATTATGAATTAGACAAGTAGAAGTAATATAAAAGTAGACTATATGTCAAAATATTACTATCTATTTATTTTTTATTTTTTACATTTACAAGTTTATGATGTATATATTACAAATTTAAAATTATTATTAATAAATGTGCGCCTTGTGTTTGTGAGGCGTGCGCCTCTCGCCTCTTGCCCCTCGCTTGCTTTTATGGCTCTGATTGCCTCAGTGCGCCTCTCGCCTTTAACAGTCTTGGTTTCCCTTGGGTTTTTTGTGTCATCAGAATTAAATTTACTTATTTGTCTTGGGAGGCAGCAGTCCTTGAGATCAAGCTTTGGACTGGGTTTTGTGTTTGTGCGTGTGGATGGGTGGGGAGTACGAGGGGTACTGTTGGGGAGATCTAAGTTTTGATTAAAAGAACTCTGTCATAATTTCCATTTTTTTGCCGTCACCTACCATGTTAATAGTTTTCTCTATATGTAAAAACTTATATGGTTTTCATATCAAATGAATGCTAGGACTTTTGTTACTTTTACTTTGTGCATTGTTCTCCTTCATCCGGGTGGCAGTAAAATAATTGAGTTGAGTGGGATTGAGCTACAGAAGTTGAGAATCAATCTGCAGAAAGTGCAGCAGCAGAATTCGCAGCTCGCTCAAGCAAACAGCCAGATGTTGGCGGTACCTTTGCTTTTGCTTTATGATTTTTTATTTCTCAGTTTCACTTAGCTGTTTGGTAGTTGTGTAAAGACCTTATGCACAGGAGTTTGATATTCGACTCTGATTTTGCAGGAACTTAATTCAGGTAAAGACAAGGTATGTTTTTGTTCTTATCCATGTTCTATCTTTTTTGTATTTTCTTTCTTTTGGATCCTATAGTTTCTGGACATTGACTATGTGCTCCTGTGAATTTCAGCTGAGGGCACTTCAGCATGAGCTTGGATGCAAAAACGGCTTGCTTAAAGCAAGAAAAATTGTATTGGAGGTCATTTTTGTAGTAATCTCCTAATTTGATTGCATATGACGGAGGTAATCATTAATCAGATTAGACTTTATTATCAACTGACAATTTCCTTTGTCTTTTGTGCAGAGTAAAGCAAAAACAGTGACATGTGTTACTTCTGAAAACCAGGTAAGAATCAAATAAACTTATATCATTAATAATCTGAATTTATCTTTCATCATAATTATGTTCTATTATTTTCACATTTTCTCCCTCTATTTTAAGGTAGGAGCAGCTAAGCATGATGAGGCAGGCAAATTCATCGAAGCAGAGGAGGCGGACAAGAAACCAAGTAATACCAGCAGGAGGGGACGGCCATCCAAAAATAAGTGTAGCTTGCTTCTTCTTTTATTCACAATTTCAGAAACCTTTTGACACACTGAATCATTTTCACTTATGATTTTGCATGTAGCTTTGGAATCTTCTACTATTAAACCAGTCCAATCTAAAGAGAAGATCGATAACAAGAGGTGTGTTTCTTCTGCGTATATACTATGTGCAATTTAAATTTATAAATCCTTATTCCCTTTTAAGTTTCAAAATGAATAAAAAAATTAAGAGAAACAAATGAAACTCTAATCTATGTTGTAATAACAGGCCTTGTTTAAGAAGGCAGTCTGCTAGGTTTAATTCTGAAGAGGCAGAACCAACAGAGGAGAGGCTTTGCTTAAGAAGGCAGTCTGCTAGGTTTAAATCTGAAGAGGCAGAGCCAACAGAGGAGAGGTTTTGTTGTTGTGCAATTTGAATTTCTGAGTGATACTTCCTTTTTCATGCTATCAAAAATAAAAATAAATAAGGGTTAGTTTGAGAGTGCTACTTAACTAGCGCTTTTGAACATATTATCAAAGGATTTCAAACAATTTTAATCTTGAGAAAAGTACTTTTGATATGATTTTAAGCACTCCTAAACAGACACTAAGTGAGATTTTCATCTGTTTTCTCCTTCTTTTAACTTCAGGGCTGTTTTCATTTTAAGAGTCGGGAAGTAAAAAAAAGTTTATTTTCTCTTAATTATATTATTGATAATTTTTTTGTAACAGGATTCATACACGAAGGCAATCTGCTATGTTTAAATCTGAAGGACTGGAACCTACTGAGTATTTATTTGAGATAGGTGACGCTAAATTTCCTGCTTCTTTGCATGATGAACTTGTACATGAGAGTTGTACAACATATTCGAATTTATCTGTCAAAAGAGAGCACGAAGAGGGAAATTTTGACGTAAAAGATGAAACTCAAGGAGCTAGAAGACATTCTGGAAGGCCCTCCCGTCAAGCATCTGTGAAGGTGCAATCCTACAAGGAAATTCCAATTAATGTGAAGATGCGCAGAGAAGAGTGAGTTCATCTTTTTATCCAATTAAACCTCGCATTGTTTTGAGTAGTATAGCATAAGAAAGTCGAGAAGCACTAATATCCGCTGCATGCTGCACTTTTCGTGCCCCGTGTTACTGTTGTTTCTTGTACCACATGTTGTAATGACTTTCGTTCTAGCATACATGCTGCTAACTCACTGTAAATTTCTGTGCTAGTATGTCTTCTCTCTCATCATCGTCGATAGATCAGTAAGAAATGCAGAAAATGAACCTCGATTAGTTCATTATGTTGTATCTGAATAGACTCAACTTCTTTCCAAGCTTTTGATTAGTTAGTTAGTGCATATATGAAGCTCATATATCTGCCAAAATTAGGGCTTGAAATTCTTCAAATCAATTTCCTACTGTTGATGATGTTTCTTTGATTGCAATGTCCAGATGATGAAGATATTTGTTGACTCGGCACAATTATAGGTTGTAATGTACAATCGTGATTGGGAATAATTTGTATGAATATCAATTCAATCGTACACTTTGAATCCTTCCCATTATTGATGTTATTGTATCTCAACACTTTTATAGACTAAAAAATGTTAGATTTATCAAGGTTTTGTGAGAAAAAATAATGCCCAAAGTCAATTATTGACAAAAAAAATTTGTCACCGGAAAATTGAAGTTAAATAACATAACCTAATTGTACAAAATTTGCATTGCAAAATTACCAAAATCATAATAAGATCATGTGGGATCAGAGATAAGCAAAGATAGAACATGATGAGATTATGATCTGATGATTATTCCACAAATAATTCATTTAAAAAATTATATATTTTTTAAATTTATTAACATATTAGAGTTTGCATTTTCTTGTCTGGACATCATAAAAAGAAAATGAGCACCAATACTTATATATATATATATATAAAGAAAAGGGTCAAGTTGGTCCAGCATCCAGCAGAATCTCACATGCAAAGAAGAAAAAAAAAGTACTTAAAGGTGACCAAAAAAAGTGATTTTCACATCATTTTTTTTAGAAATATTAAAAACCCCGCAGCTAAATCATCTGGTCCGGATTTAAGAGGAATATTGTAAAATCACTTATTATTTCAGGTTCTTATAAGAAACACACTCTTTGAATTCGAACTCATAACATGAAGATCAGATTTTGAACACTACACCACTAAACTACGTCCATTGAGGACGATTATCACATCACTTTCTTACAACTTTTTCTAACTATAAAACCGCGTTTCAGCACGAAACTATTCATTAGATAAAGAAATTATATATTTTATATTTGAAAATGGTCCCTAATCACACTTTTGAAAATTTCTGTGAATTTTAAACCGTGTTATGCACTTTAAAATTCCATTTTGTCACACACTATTTTTCCATCCTAACATTATAAACATGACTTTTTTTTTTTTTTTAAGTATTATCATAACATGTACATATCACAAATTATCTTCTTCTTTTTTTTTTTTTTTGGCATTTGCTTTAGTATTTTTAAGATTTGGTCTCCTGTTATTTATTTTTATTTGATCCTCCAATATTTAAAAAAAAAAAAAAAAACATATACGTAATGTGTCACAATGTGATTGCACCAACAAGGGACCCCACAGAGAAAAACACAAAATAGAAAAAATAAAAAAGAAAAAGGAAAATAAATCTGAAAGAAGTGGAGTGAAAAGAGAACATGTGAGCGTGGGGTGCACTATAATTTTGATTTTGTTCGGGTCCACACGCAAAGTGCATGGGATGTGCAAATCTTCTAATTTGTTTTTGTTTTTTGTGGGGTCAAGTTGAAAGCAAAACAAAACAAACCAAGCCGTTAAACTTGTTTTATGTTTTGTAATAGTTTTTGGAAAATGTTTTTTTTTTAAAAATTAATTCGGTGCTGCTCGTTATGTCCCAAAAATGGGTGCAATAATCACGATAGGTTATTTCAGTGATAAAAATCTTAAATTTTAGTGATTTGTTTTCTCTCAAATTCAATATTCGAAATCCACTAGATATATTTTTATTGGGATAATGTTTTATGGTGTAAAAAAACCAATGATTTATCCTGATATGTGTTGAGAAATTTATGAAAACATGAGACACAAATCTCGAGGATTAAATAATATGCGCGTAAACTGATACGTACACCCCGATAATAAAAATAAAAATAAAAATGGGTCCAATAAGACCCCACCATTTTCTACTTTGCCACCATTTTTGGTGGGAAAATGTTTCCTCCCACCGCGCGTTTCTCTGACTCCTTTCGAAGAAGTGTGATTTAAGATTCTCTTTTTGTTTTGTTTTTAAAATTTAACGTTATTATCATTTTATTATTTAAAAATTAAAAAATAAATACAAGAAATATTGGGACATAATATTTAATTATAATATTTTTATATTTTACTATAAAATATTATATTTTATTATAAAAAATATTGAGAAAAAAATAAATAAATAAATAGAAGAAGTATTATTGTGTAATTTTTTTATTATTATAGTTAAATGTAACTTTTTGAAAATGAGTATTACTTTTTGTAAATTGCATCAAATATGCACGCATTATTATTAAAGATTAGTGCCCGTTTTGCAAAATCTTGCATGTCAAAAGAAAGATTCAGTAGATGCTACTAAATTAAATTTAATAATTCAATCCAAGACAATTTCCTCTTTAGTGGTAAAAAAGAAAACCTAATCTTTGTTCTCTCAACGGCCGTAATCATTCATCCAATGCTACTTTCAGGGATAGCCTTAAAGTATATGTCTCTTACTCATAATATAGATTTTTTTTTCTTATTACATTAACTATTAACTTTTTTTTTTTTAATATTTGAGAGTCGTAATTTTAACAAAAATTTAGAGGATCCAACCGGCCGTCTATGTGAGCGGCCCTAATAACTTTATTTTTAATCTAACGGAAATAATAAAAATATTATATATTCTTATTCTTATTATTATAAGACACAATTCTTCAATTTTTTCAGTAACAAATCGGTTAGTATTTCTAAAAATGGATTGCATATATGTTTAGGAATATTAGAAAATAATTTATATGTATTAACACCGTTAACATATGATACACTGTTGTTGTAAATTCCTCAAAATTCATTAAATATGAGATGTATATGGATATGTATATTATTGGAATTCCCTAGGGGTGTATGAGAGGTTGCAATCATTGGAGGGTTGCAACCCACCCCAAGGGGTGCCCTATTGGCACCCCTCCATGCCTTATATAAGAAGGTTTTAATTCCAATATTATATATAGAAAAAAGACATATACAGAAATACACCAACTTTAAAGGCATTTATGTTTTCCTTGTTTTGAGAGAGATTCACCATTGATTCCAAGTTCGCATACTTGTTAAGGAGTGCACCTTGAACAAGAAGAATCCAAGTAATCCTGGGAGAACGTTGGCAAAACGAATCCGTAAAGCACCCGTGACGGAGCCAATAAGTTCTAAGGACAGAATCATCTCGACTTGGACAATCTGTATTCTCCATTTTCTGGTTTGTTTTAAAGATTTTCTGGTTTTAGGGTTTCATGCATCTAGATCTACTTTTGTTGTTTTGATCTGTTTGATTGCGAGTTATATTACTGTTTGATGACACATATTTACAACAATCTTAAGAACTTATTGCTTTAATGTTATTAGATAGTAATTCGCATGTTAGGGTTTGAATATTTTCTGGAAAATACGAACTGTGCATGAAAAACCCGTAAGGCGTTCGAACGCCCGACGCACGCGAAGGCTAAATATTTGAACTTTCGTTCGAACGTTCGAACGCGTCTTCAAACGCAACTCGAACGCAAGCCTTCTGCCTTAGAACGTTCGAACGCGTCCTAAACGCAACTCAAACGTAAACTCTCTGGAATCGTTCCGTTCGAACGCGTTATCAAACGCTACTCGAACGTGAACTCTCTGGAAACACTTCGTTCGAACGCGTTATCAAACGCTACGCGAACGTAAACTCTCTGGAAACACTTCGTTCGAACGCGTTATCAAACGCAACACGAACACACACACTGGACAGTCTCGTTCGAACGTAGATACGAACGTGACACTAACGACTTTGTCCTGTAAGTATTATAAACTGCAAACTTTAATTAATATTAACTCGGTTAGTCATATACTGTAAACACATTAATCTTGGTAGTATAGATTCAAGTTATTATTAAGTTGTTCAATTATCACAAGCATACACATAGTGATAAAGTTGAAATTGATTGGTGTTGCATAATTGGTTGAGAATTTAAAGTGTAATTTGCACAAGTAATTCCATCCAATCTTGATTGACATTTATATATCTACACCTATCGTAATAATTGTGCTATTGGAAGAGTGTAAATCTCGGTTGTGAATTGCTAAAAGATCCCATTGGAAAAGGTGTTCGAAGAATATTCGTTCGTTCAATTTTCCTTAAGCATCTTTAGTTAAAATTAATGACTTGTGTTTATTGGAACTTTCGTCCATTAAAACAACAAGTGACTACCTAGTACATCACTTTGAACAAGATCATTCGTTGATCGTTGTGCAATTCGTCTTTCGTAGACTGATTGAACCTGTTGAATTCCAGTTACAAATGGCTAGCGGAAATATCAAAGAATACCGGTCTCACGGAGAAAAGCCGGAGAAATTTGGTGGGGCAAGTTTCAAACAGTGGCAGAGCAAAATGCTGTTCTACCTAACAACTCTTCAGTTGGCTAAATTCCTCAAAGATCCTCCGGGTATGTGGAGGGTGAATCTGAATTGGCCAAGGAAGAGCGAAAACAGACTTGGTTGTCTGGAGACTTCCTATGCAAGAACTACCTTTTGGGTGGTCTTGACAATACCCTGTACAATGTGTACCAAGACATGACTTCTGTGAAGGTTCTCTGGGAATCTCTCGAGAAGAAGTACAAAACCGAAGATGCCGGACAAAAGAAATTTGTCGTGGGTAGGTTCCTGGACTACAAGATGGTAGATTCAAGGACGGTGATGTCTCAGTTGGGTGAACTGCCATTGTTCATTCATGAAATACTGGATGAGGGAATGAAACTTTGTAAGATGTTTCAAGTTGCCGCCATAATTGAAAAGTTGCCTCCATCATGGAAGGACTTCAGGAGCTATCTGCAACACAAAAAGAAGCAGATGAGCCTTGAAGACCTTGGAGTTCGATTGAGAATCGAACAGGGCAACATGATGTCCGAGTAGGCCAGCTACAAGATTATGGAGTCTAAGGCCAACATCTTTGAGGATGTAAAGGGTAGCAATAAAAGAAAGAACAGTGAAGCTGATTCTTCCCAAGCGAACAAGAAGTTCAATGGGAAGTGCTACAACTGTGAAAAGAGCGGTCATATGACAAGGACTGCAGAAACAAGATATCTCAGGACAATGGCAGGATAGATGAGGCCTATGTCACTGAAGATGAGCAGTTAACTAATGAGATTTCAGAAATGAATCTCTCAACAGTGGTAACTGAAGCCAACTTGGTTGAGAATCCGAGAGAATGATGGGTAGACTCTGGGGCTACTCGTCATATCTGTGCTAATAGCAAGATGTTTTCCTCGTATCAGAAAGGTCGATGGCGGCGATCATCTGATAATGGGAAACTCGTCTACCTCTAGAGTGGTTGGACAAGGCACATTAGTTCTGAAAATGATATCCGGAACGGAGCTTACATATAATAATGTTTGCATGTTCCAGATATTCGGAAGAACTCGGTCTCGGGTTTGTATTTGTTTCTGACAAGATTGTATTGACCAGAAATGATGTCTATGTAGGAAAATGATACCTCGCTGAGGGTCTTTTCAATGACTGTCAATTGTGCTATTAATAAAGCTGAAGCTTCTGCTTATATTATTGAGTCACAAAATGTATGGCATGAGAGTTAGGACATGTTAATTATGATACATTAATTAACATGGACCTTATACCTAAATTTGCATTGATAGCCAACATGAGTGTGAGGCATGTGTTGAAGCAAAAATACATAGAACATCATAGAACGAAGTTCTGAACCCTTGGAACTTGTACACATTGACGTATGTGACATGAATTTTGTGCAAACAAGAGGCGGTAAAAAGTATTTTGTCACTTTTATCGATGAACGCACAAGATTCAGTTAAGTGTATTTGCTGAGGAGCATAGCTGAAGCTATTGAGAGCTTTATACACTGAGAGCGAAGTTGAAAATCAACTTGGCAAGAAAATCAAAAGAATCAGGAGTGATAGAGGTGGTGAATACGTTTCACCATTCGGTGAATATTGTTCTGTGCACGGAATTATTCACGAAACCACTGCTCTTATTTTCCTCAACAGAACGGAAGTGCGGAGCGCAAAAACCGAACGTTGAAGGAAATGATGAATGCCATGTTGACAAGTTCGGGTCTGCCCCAGAACTTGTGGGGGGAAGCCTTGCTTTCCGCGAACTACGTTCTGAACAAGCTTCCTCACAGAAGACTAGACAAGACACCATATGAATTGTGGAAAGGTTTCGTACATTCCTACAAATACCTCAAACTGTGGGGGTGTCTTGCCAAAGTAATGGTTCCTAAACCTAAGAAGGTTAAATTAGGACCCAAAACTGTTGACTGTATATTCTTCGGATATGCTTGCAACAGTAGTGCGTATCGATTCTTGGTACACAAGTATGAGATTCATGACATCAATCTGAATATGATGATTGAGTCAATGAATGCAATATTTTTGAAGAAACATTTCCTTGTAAGGAAAGACAAAGAAGAGAGTCTCTCAAAAAGAGCTGTTGATACTGTCAAGGACAGTGATCAGGTTGACCAAGAGTCATATCTGTTTTTATGACATATTTGTTAGAAAAAGAGCCTCGAAGCTATAAAGAAGCAATGTCTTCTTTGGAGGCACCTCTTTGGAAAGAGGCGATAAACAGTGAGATTGATTCAATCCTACAGAACCATACTTGGGAGTTGGTTGATCTTCCACCAGGTTGTAAGCCACTGGCTACAAATGGAAAGATGAAAATGGATGGATCAATAGATAAGTACAAGGCGAGGTTTGTCATAAAAGATTATAGACAGAAAGAAGGCCTTGTTTACTTTGACACATATCCACCAGTGATTTGTATCACATCAGTAGAATGCTTATAGCTATAGCAGCTATATTTGGTCTTGAAATACATCAAAATGATGTAAAGACGTCATTCTTGAATGGTGAATTGGATGAAGAGACTTACATGGAACAACCAGAAGGGTTTAATGTTCCTGGATAAGAACAGAAGGTGTGCAAACTTGTAAAATCCTTGTACGGATTAAAACAAGCACCTAGACAATGACATGAGAACATTGACAAAGAGATGTTGTCAAGTGGGTTTAAAACCAATGAGTGTGATAAGTGTGTGTACACCAAGTCAACTCAAAAAGGATATGTCATTGTGTGTCTCTATGTAGACGATATGCTGATAATTGGTAGTAATCATGAAATGATTCAGTCTACCAAAAACGTGTTAACCAGCAAATTTGATATGAAAGATTTGTAGGGGTTTTAGGGGCTAAATCCGGTAACGCAGCGGAAGCGGCGGAAGATCGTATCTTCCGATTTCAAAACTTTTTCTCGGATTAATTAAATAACATATTTATTTAATTATCCAATAATCAAATTATGAAATAAAATTCAATAAATCATATTTAGGTGAATTTACCAAATTACCCTTACTTTGGTATTTTGTCCATTTTAGTCCGAAATTGATCTAATCAATTTTGAATGATTCTAAATCATTTCTAAGATGAACTTAGCATGTTCAAAACATCAAAACACCAAAAGCAACCAAATCCCCAAAATTCTTCATCAAGGCCGAATGCACTACATTAGTGCCATTTGTGCACTTTGTCATTTCATGCATCAAAACACATCAAGATGTAATCCAATGAACATGAAAATTTATATGCATCATATACACATCCAATACACAACATATATGAAAACCCCCAAATTTGGAATTGGTCAGAACCCTAATTTTTCAATTTCTTCAAATTGGACAAATTAGACCAAATTGGTTAAATCCAACACTTCAATCATCTTTCTTCCATCCAATCAAAGTCTCAACACAATGAAACAACTCAAGATCAAATCTAGGTCATCTAAGAGTGGGTCAACAACTCTAGATTAGCAACAAGGTTTCCAAAACCACAAAAGAACACTTATTACTACAATAGCCATAAGCTTCCTTCATCATACATGCTCTACACACTTTCACCAAACTTTTATCCATCAAAAACACAAAGAATAAAGAATAGAAAAACTCAAGAACATCACAAGATGTTGCCCACAACAAGAGGAACAAATTACTCTCTAATGGAAGGTTGGAAATACTTACTATTTTCCAAGCTTTTCTTGATTTTCCTTTCTTTTCTCTCTAGCATCCTTTGCTTACTTTAATGGAGTTTTCTTTTAAAGTGTATTAGGTTATCAAATGAAAGTGAAATGAAAACAATTTATACTTAGGACAAAGAATGCCCTTGGCCGAAATTGTGTATACAAATATACCAAATTTCATTTCAATTTCATTTAACTTTACATTTAGTCAACTTGCATAAATATCTTAATAACACTTTATTAGATAATTAATTAAGTCAACAAATGCAACTAAGAATAATATAACTCTTATATTTAAGTGTATGGCCGAATTTATAAAGAAATAAAGGAAAAAAATATTTTTATTTTTCAAACAATTTGAACAAATATCTTAAGAAGTCAAAATCAATTTGACAACCTTTTCCTTTAATGTAAAGTCAAACATTTACATTTATAATCATTTCCTAACTTTATCATTTGGTGATATATTTATATTTTAATTATATTAATCATTTAACAATTAAATAATTAAATAATTAATTAAATACAAATATATCAAATATATGTATTATATTTACTTTAAATATCTCAAATACATATATTGATGATATATGTCAAATACCTTTATTTGACTATTTATTAATGTGTATTTAATAATATCATATATTAAATACAAATACAAATTAATTAGGAAATGACGGTTCAGCCCGTTCGCATGTATTTTTCGTTTAACGATTAAACGATTTATAAATAATCATCATTATTCATAAATGTTGCTCTAGTGCTCTACGAGTATGTTTCATTATTGAGACTCTCTAGATTCAGGTATATCAGTCACGAAATCCAATTTCATGTGCATAATCTATCCACCCGTAGATTATGACGATCACGGATAAACTAGCTGAATCATACAGGTCGAGGTCATTGCATACGTATAATCCCTCCATCACAGGTATCCAGATAATCCCAGAGATATAGATGTGAACGTCAAATCTCTATAGGTATTATCTCGTCGACGTATCTATTAGCAATCTTTAAATAACACTCGGAACTTACTTCCGAAGTATACTGTGGCCACAGATTTAACAGACTGCTAATTATATATGGACTACCTATGCTCTGTACACAGAACTGACGGATCCTATCTTGACACATACATGATATCCTGAGGATCGATCCACACCCAACGAACAGGCGGAGGTCTGATCTAAATAGATCGGTGACGTGACTGCCATCTAAGTGTGGAGGATGTCTCATACATCCACAGTGGTGTCTCAAGTCGAAGGACCACTATGCTACTCAACCCGAGAAGATTCTTATTGACGTTGGTGTACCATCCATTAAGAATCTTCGGTGAGCCGTTCAGTGTTTATCCATTATAAACACCTACACGTCTATACGAGTCTCCCTAGACTCATGGTTCATTGGGATAAACCATCGGACCAAGTCTCGATATACAACATGTACTGGTCTCAACAGATTTGACTAACCGACCCGTGTTAGCAAATCTTGACCAGGAACTATGTTTGATAATATACATATAGCAGTGACACTTCCCAATGTCAATTACAAACTAACTTTGTAACTGTGTACTGCATTATATATTATCGGGCCTTTGTCTAATATATACATATCACTAAACCACATTTAGTTTCAATCTAATCATAATCAGATCGAATACGTATATAAGAACAAGAGGTGCAACCATAAATAAGTAATATTATGGAATAAGGGGATGTTCGTATTCATGAATCAGACATAAATACGGCCCGGATTGGCGTTCTGAGCACCAACCCCAACAAGATTTGGGAGTAGCTAACCTAACTCTTCCTCTATCAAAGAATACTGGCTTAAGCATATCGCAATTAGAGTATCCAAGGGTCATCAGAAGTCTGATGTCTCTCACGAATTGCACACGAACTGATATCGCTCAAGCTGTGAATAGGCTTAGCAGATATACTAGCAATCCAGGACATAACCACTGGAAAGTCATAGTAAGTGTTTTGAGGTATAAGAAACTTCAAAATATGGGCTACATTACGAGAGATATCCTGCTGTTCTAGAGGGATACAGCGATGCTGGATATCTGATATAGTGGATTCCAAATCTACGGTTGGATTTGTTTTCACACTTGGTAATGCAGCCGTGTCATGGAAATCCTCGAGGCAAACATGTGTTGCCCGGTCTACTATGGAATCAGAGTTCATAGCATTAGACAAAACAGCGGAAGAAGCATAATGGCTTAGAAACTTCCTGGAGGATATTCCTAGTTGGCCCAAACCGGTGCCAGCGATTAGCATACATTGTGATAGCCAATCGGCAATTGGGAGAGCCCAAAATACAATGTATAATGGTAAGTCTCGACACATACGTCGGAGACATAATACCATACGTCAACTGCTCTCAAGTGGCATAATAACGATCGATTATGTCAGGTCGAAGGAAAACCTAGCGGATCCACTAACTAAAGGTTTACCTCGAGAGCAAGTTGAGAAGTCATCGAGGGGAATGGGCTTGAAGCCTATAATCTAAGAATTGTCACTGTGGAAACCCAACCTAGTTGACTGGAGATCCCAAGATCTAGGTTCAAAAGGGACAACAGAAACTTTGTGCAATTCAAAACAAGCACTGAAGAGTTTCGTACTCTTTCCCATTCCGATAATGACGCTGAGTGCTGTCTGTCATTGGTTAGGATAAGCTAAGGCTTTTAATGATCACTATATTAGGAGATGAGTCCTAATGGGGGTAAAGACAGATTACCTCTTCATAGTAGATCACCTATTTCAAGTAAGAAGTGTGGCCGCTTCCATGGGAACCTTTAAAGGCGGGTTACCCTAAAGTACTTGATGAATCCATGACCGTTGTTCATGGCCAAAATGAACACAACCGTAGAACGGGAAAATGGTCGAATTAAAGCTGTGTGTTGGCAATTGTCTTGGTTTACACCAACGGCAGAACAGTTCAAGACTATGGGTCACTGGTTGCTAAGTAAATCCGATTGTCATTCACTAGGAAAGGTTCAAGGCGAAAGCTACCTATTTCGATGCAGCTTTAGCTCACGGTATCTCTCTCACATGCCTGTATGAATATTTGAAGAATTGTGGGGGATTGTTGTAAATTCCTCAAAATTCATTAAATATGAGATGTATATGGATATGTATATTATTGGAATTCCCTAGGGGTGTATGGGAGGTTGCAATCCTTGGAGGGTTGCAACCCACCCCAAGGGGTGCCCTATTGGCACCCCTCCATGCCTTATATAAGAAGGCTTTAATTCCAATATTATATATAGAAAAAAGACATATACAGAAATACACCAACTTTAAAGGCATTTATGTTTTCCTTGTTTTGAGAGAGATTCACCATTGATTCCAAGTTCGCATACTTGTTAAGGAGTGCACCTTGAACAAGAAGAATCCAAGTAATCCTGGGAGAACGTTGGCAAAACGAATCCGTAAAGCACCCGTGACGGAGCCAATAAGTTCTTAAGGACAGAGATCATCTCGACTTGGACAACTCTGTATTCTCCATTTTCTGGTTTGTTTTAAAGATTTTCTGGTTTTAGGGTTTCATGCATCTAGATCTACTTTTGTTGTTTTGATCTGTTTGATTGCGAGTTATATTACTGTTTGATGACACATATTTTACCAACAACTGTTTAACACTGAAATATTTAAGGTTGAAAAACCAAAAACAAAATAACAAAATATTGTTTTAGATGCAAATAACACATATATTTGGCATTTAAGATTGGTCACAATAACTTAGTTAAAAATAATTTTTTAAGTGAATTAAAGATTGGCACCTTACTAATCCGTGAATAATGTGTAGAAGTTAAAATGATAAAAAGACTTTTTATTGAAAAAAGATTTTAGAACCATTAGAACTTATACGGATATTAAAATAAAGGGTGTTGTAGTTTATTTTGATTTATATTCATGGGTATAAAAATAAGGTTTCATATTTTTTTTTTTTTTTTTTTGAAATCGTTGGAAACCCAACGCAAAACCACTTATTTTGGGCTTAAGCAGAGCAGTTAAAACCCCCGACTGTCTCACGCTCTTACAAGAAACACACTCCATGGATTCGAACCCAATACCTTAAAGTGAGATATTTAGCCATACACCACCAAGACACGCCCCTTGAGCACATAAGGTTTCATAGTGATTACATAAAACTACAATTTTTCTTAATCTTGATTTCATTTTAACATAAATATTATATTCAATAACCACCTCATTAATTAGGCAGTAACCTATTTCCCTTCTATTCAAATCATCCATGTATAAAGGACATGGTAGATTTTCTTCTGAAAGTAGATTCTGCTTATTTTAAACTCAAATGATTGGCGGTACAATTTTAATGTTAGTAAAATTTGTAACGTAGTGTTAAAAAAAAAAAATCAAATCGAATCAAATACGATTCTTATAGGGGTAATGTATGAGATAATTTTGGATATTCTCATTCATTTACTTTTGATCTCCTTAAAAGTTAAAACATTGTCCTCCATTCAGTAACATTCTAAGAAAATTTACCTTTTAAATTTTGCACGTGCATATACACACGTGTGGCATGCAGCTCGTACTTTTTTTTTTTGAAATCCTGCCGTTAAATTACTCGATCCGGACTTAAACGGAGTATCTGAACTCGAATTCAGGATCTGATAATCATATTTCAAGTCATTTGCCACCAAATCCCACTCGTGAGTGACGAAAATGTTCATACTTAGCTACTGCGATTTCACATTCATTGCAGTCCTTTATGGTCTACATGGAAATCTAGTTTAACTTGTGAAGCCCTAAAAGCACTTAGAATTTAGAATTTTGGCTTTTACTGTGCTTTTGGCCTTATGTGTGTTTTGGTCCAACTTCATGTCCCATGAATGGGAAAATAATAAAAGCCAAAAGAGAATGACTAAAAGGAAAGTAAACAGGCCAAAAAAAAAAAAAAGTGCTTAAAATTTTTCTCTTATAAGAAGTTCAATGATCCTCTCATAAACAAACACCCCACTTTATCATTTAGCTGAGTGTTCACAAAATGGAGGAACAATGCAGCCCTCTTAGCTGGGGATATTGCTACCAGGAAGAGGTATGTATGGCAGAAGCACTTTTATAAAAGCTGCTTTTTTTTTTTAAAGTGCTTCTCTGTTTTGTTATGCTATAATATTGTTGATTTTATAATGAATCACAGGGAAATGAAGATTCTTTAAAGTACTCATTTTTGTACACTTTGGAGCTAGAGAGTGCAATTGTATCTGCAAAAGATGAACTTGCAAAAAGAGAATTTGAGCTGATTTGTTTCAAAGATGCATTAACTAGAACTATCAAAGAAAGAGATGAAGCTCAAACAAAATGCCAAAAGCTGATGCTTGAAAATCACTTACTCCAAAAGCAGCAGCTGCAGCAGCAGAAACAACAAGAAACTGAAGATGAACTGAAACCTGCTGACCCCAAGAAGCACTTTTCAATTTCCCATTCTGTTGAGTGTAACAAAGACAACATTGTTGCAACTTCACTCACAAGTCCAAAACCCCAACAACCATTACCACAAGCACAAGCAGAAGCAGATTTGAGTTTATCAGCTGAGAAGCCACTGCCAGAAAAGGGCAAGCTCTTGAAAGCAGTAATGGAAGCCGGTCCGCTGCTGCAGACCCTTCTGCTGGCTGGACCTCTGCCTCAATGGCAACACCCTCCTCCCCAGATTGACTCCATTGAAATACCACCAGTTTCCATTTCTTCCTCATCGCCGCGTCTCTCGAATCAAGCCTCATTCAGTAGCATCAACTCTTGTTTCAGCAACAAAAGGGGCTTAGAGCTCAATGAAGACTCAGATTCTTCACCTAATTCCAAGTATCAAAAGCTTGCAACCTTCCATTAATTAACCAAAACTTAATTAATTAGTACTACTTTTAATCAATTCTCTAGCTTGTATCCATCTTTTTTCATAATGGGTAAGTCATGAAGGTACTAACCATAATGAAATGGATGTGAAATCAGTTCAAAATTTGTTAACCAGTCTTAGGCTCCGTTTGATATTGAGATGATATTACAACTTAACTTAGCGGTCAATTTAGTTTCTTGAACTAAGTTTCAAGACCAAGTGAAGTGTTTACTAAAATCAATTTTCAGCTTAACAATCCAATGTGAAATGGGATTGAAATTTTCCACAATGTCAAATTTTTTTATTTTTTATTTTTTTTATTTTTTATTTTTTGCTTTTGCTTTTTTCTGTTACATGAAAGTAGTAGATTAATGATAAGCACATATGACTAAAATCACAAAGATGTTGCTTTCAATGAAGAGCATTACCTACCATTCATGTTCATGTCTGCCATTAAAGTGTACAAATTAAAAACTTTAATTGGATGTTTACAATCATGGCTAATAATTTTCATTAGAGCTTGCCGCCATAAAGGGTTCATCATAATTGAATTCATCATCATCAAGCTCTCTCATTTGGTCATGGAATTTAATTTCTAAAATATAATTAGTCATTTTCAATGGGTTTGTTTTTTTTTTTTTTTTTAAAAAAAAAAAATAATAAACAAGTTCAAATTTGATAGTGCTTTTGAGTAGCCAATTTCATGGCTTGCACATGATGGTGAGCACAAGATTCACCCATTAAGGACCCACACGGCAAAAATCCTTTTAGGAGGACCAATTGATTTGTATCAATCTCTTTGATAGGTGATACAAATTAGGCCTTAGTTTCATGGTTGATTTTTTTTTTTTAGAATCGTTGTAAATCACATCATTAAATCATTTTTTACGGGCTTAAGCGGAGTAAGTAAAATCTCCGACTGTCTCATGCTCTTACGAGAAACGTACTTTTTGAATTTGAACTCAGGATCTCAAGGTGATATCCTAAACCCTACACCAACAAGCCACACCCTTATTGGGAATGGCTAGATTTTTACATTTCTTATATTTAACATTGATTTTTGGCTAATTTAAAAAATATTTGGTGTCAATATTTTTTTTTGAAGTATTATTTCAAATTTTTTTCATCTTTTAAGTGATGTGATGTTTATTAGTTGGTTGGTAAGTATTCCTGATTTAGAAAATTATTTTTGTTCATTATTTGACTACCCAATAAAGGGTGAAAATTTTATTTGGCATGTTCTGTTTGTGTCATATTTTATGGGTGCGTGTGCGTCTCTATTTATTAATTGTGCCAATAATTTTTAAATTACGACAAATAACATAATTTTGTTAGATACATACTTATAATCTAGCAAATGTTATCTAAATTTTATTGATTTTCTGATCATCTAATGGTTGCAAAATTATCGGAGTCTGGTACCCGATCATAAATGCTTTTGAGTATGGATTTATTGATTAATAAGATTTCTGTATAATATAAAGAATTTTACCATCAAATTCTGCTCACATTATAATTTAGGCGAGATTTGATTAAAAAAAATTTAAAAAGTTTAATTTTCATTTTGTTTTAGATTATTGGGTTGGGCCAATAAAAGGTGCTCATTCTTTGTCACCGCGGATTGAGCCCAGAAAAGGCCCAAAGACACTTGATTTGAAACGAGAGTTTTTAAAAGTTTTTTTTTTTTAAGGAAACTTCATACTACACGTTAATTATATCTTATCCCTATATATTTTATTTATTTTTAAAGTATCCCATTCAATTTACTGAAAACATTATCAGAATTTCATTTATTGATGAGTGATATATTGAATACAATTTTTTTATCAATATTTTTATTTTATGAACCGGAAATGAGAGTGTGTTAATAATGTTTTCAAATATGTTAGAAGTGGATTAGAAATAAGAAATGAGTGTGTGTTGTTAATATAATAATTATAATTACTTAATTTTATTTGACTTATTATATGATTGTAGCTGTAGTTGCTTGAAATTATACTTGAATACTACTATATTTATTATTCTATCATATAAGACTTTTCTCCATTTACTCAAGTTACTTTTCTCAACCTTATTCAATCCGTATTTTTTGGGTTGATTTTTTTTTTATTTTAAAAACCTTAAAATAATCAATATATTAGGAATTAATATTGATTTAGAATCTACCATTTAAAACTTGGAAATAATTTTTAGATTAATTTTTATATTTATTTTATGTATTATATTATTCGTTTTTAATTAGATACATATATTCACCAAGTGGGAAAGATTAAGAGTGTGTTTGGTTCGGGGATTTTGGAGGGCAGGGGAGGGGAGGAGAGGGATTATTTTGAATTTTGTTTGTTTGGTTCAATTTTTTGAAGGGGAGGGGAGGAGAGCAAAATCCCTCATAAGCCAATTTTAGCTCCCCTCCAAAAATTTGGAGGGGAGAGAAAATGATGAATTAAAATTTTAAATGCAATGACTAAATTATCCATACTTATATATTAAAAATCCTAAATTGTCCTAATTAAAATCCTAATTATTTCACCACTCAAACCCTAGTTTTGCTTCTTCTTTTTTGCAGTTACGTGCTTCTTCAATCTATCACTCAGGTATGTATTTTTTTTGTATTGCTCTCTGTATGGTTATGATGTAATTGTTTAAACAATTACAACCCTTAAGTTCAGTATAGGTTTTGTGAAAGGTGATTGTAGTGTAATTGTTTAATGTTTGTTTAATCGAGACATAGATGATGCAGCTCAGTAAATATTCTAATTACCGAATTTTATATTTTAATTTTATTTTAACCATACAAAAATTTTATTTTAATTTTATAAATTTTTTTATATTTTAGATGGATCATCAAGATTGGAAAATTATCGTCAATAGATGGTTTGATTTACGCCGAAGAGCTATAACTCAACTCATGTGTGCTATTGTTCATTACTTTATTATTCGGATGTCTCGTAAGAGAAAATTGAGTTATAATATGAGCTCCGAAAGAGAAAGAGTGCGTGAAGAAATAATGGGTCGAATTAGAAATAGTGAAACTAGTAGAAATATATTAAGAATGGGTCCGGAAGCTTACTTAACATTATGTGATATGCTAGAAAGAGATGGTGGCTTACAACCAACCAGATGGTCAAGTGTGGAAGAACAAGTTGCAAAATCAATTTACATATTGACACATAATGCTAAAAATCGTGAAGTCAACTTTTGGTTTCGTCGTTCTGGTGAGACAATTAGTCGTCATCTTCATAAAGTGTTGAGAGCTATTCTTGAATTGGAAGAAAAATTCCTTGTACAACCCGATGTACAAACATCAATGGTAAGAAGAACTTGAATTGGTATAGAGCCATGGACGATGCTCTTATTGATGCTTTCATGCACGAATATGAAAAAAGGTAACAAAGTCAATGATACTTTCACTACAACTGCATATGAAAACATTGTGGCTGAGTTGAATGCATTATTTGGGAAGAAAGTTGACAAGGAGAGGGTAAAAAATCGCTGGAAAACTGTAAAAAAAAATTTTACTGATGTTTATGATATTTTTAAAAATGGTATGAGTGGGTTTGCTTGGAATCCATATACTCATTTGTGGGATGCTGAGCCAGAAGTTTGGGATGCTCTAATTGAGGTAAAATTCTTAGATTTTGTCATTTATAATATGTCACTAATCAATACTTGATTAACTTATGTAGAATTTACATTTTTCAGTCAAAACCAAAGGCAACATATTGGAAAAATATCCCTATTCCAAATTATGAGAAGATGGTGAAACTGTACGGGTATAATAGAGCTAATGGAGATGAATGTGAGACTGGAAATGAGACAAGAAAACAAGGGCATTCTACCACAGAGCAAGATTTCATTGAATCTATTGATGACATTGATAATAGTATCTCTCGAATGAAGTGCATTTAGAGAGCTTTGATACTTATTTTGATGATGGAATGCAATCACAAGATCTTTCACCCCCATCAAATGATGGCAGTAAAAAGAAGAAATATAGAGTGGCCAACAAAGACAAAAATAATGAATTTGTTGAATTAAAAAGACAATGCATGTGGTTGCAGAGGCTTTGAGAGAAGGGAATGCAGCAATAAGAGAAGGAAATGAAATAATGAGAGAACGCCATAACTATGAGCTGCCTCCAATTTATGGGGAAGAAGCTTGGAATTTAATCAATGATTGTGGATGTGATACAAACTCATTGCCTAAGATCTATTGCTCTTTAATGAAAGATGCTGACAAACTTAGAATAATTCTTCAATGTCTAGCGGAATCACGTAAGACAATGATCATGCAAATGGTTATGTAAAGCTTTTAATTTTGCAGTGTTTCTTTATCTATTTATCTATGTCAAAACCTAGCTACTGGTTTGATGTTTGTTTTATATGTAAAGCTTTTAATTTTAATTTTAATTCAAAGATAATATAAGCTTATATTGTTTTAATTTTATTTATAATAGGCTATAAGGATAAAATAGTAAATTAGTTTTAAAATTCCTCTCACCCTCTCTTGAAGCAAACATATATCTAATTAAAAATCCTTCCCTCCCCTCCCCTCCGCTCTTTTGAACCAAACATATATTTAATTAAAATCCCTCCATCCCACTCACCTCCGTTGAACCAAACACCTAGGTAATTTCTCATGTGACTAAATAGTTTTAAATTTAAATACTTTGGGGAAAAAGTTGCAATCGGTAGAAAGATCTACATAGGATCACGAAAAATCCAGAAGCAAAAAAAATCAGAGCAGAGCAGAAAATGATCTGAAATCCAGCGAACAAGAAACTGGCTTTCTCTGTAAGTTTAAGCAAAAGAAACGGGAAAAAAAATGTCATATCTTTTAAGATCATTATCGCCACTTTTTCTTTCTTCCTCTCTTTCAACGGCTAACGGTCATCTCCATCTCCTTTCGCCTCGTCCTGCCACGTGTCCCTCCCTCTCTCAACGACGTCGTTTCACAGGCAAACCAATTTTTCTCACTAAGACCTTCTCCAGAAAAGGAGCGCACCTTTGGTTTCGCTGCTCCTCCTCCTCTTCCTCCATGCCTCTTGAACTGTCCAATTCAGCTTCTCAGGTCTCCTCCCCCTCCACCTTTTTTTTAATTTTATTTATTTATTTTATAAATGCTGGTTTTGTAAAAATTGTTTTTAAATAGGATACCGTTTGATATCTTGTTAAATTAGCTGAAGAGCGTTTCTGTGTCTTCTGGATGAAATTATTCAAAAGCATTAGGAGTATTGTTCCTATAAAAGTTTACTGAAAGTTGTGTTTCTGGAGGATATTTCTGTTATGATTTTGAATAAAACGCTCATAAGGAAGTTTTTCCCTTTTTCTTTTTCTTTTTCGGTTTGTAAAGTGATTTTTACATAAGTAATTAAAAACTTTTCACCAAAAAGTTGCTTCATAGGATATAACTCATCAATTGCTTATGTAGAAAGCACTTTTATTTTTGGTTCTCCCGTAACAAATGACTGCCCAATGCATCCATTGCGTATATAATAAATGCAAGAGTAGAATGAAAGAATAAAAATTTTGCATTTTTAATTTTTTTTTATATTTTATAATGTATATACTGATATCAATTATTTGGCATGAATTGGTTTCCAATTGTATTAAAAGGATGATCATTTGCGAGATAGCTTGTTGTACTCAAGGGCATACTGGGCTAGTGAATCTATAATCGCCTGGAATGTGGACATCCCAGATGGCTCATGCTACTTGTATGCTAGTAAAACTGCTGCTCTATCGATTACATATGATGGGGTTCAAGGTTTTGATTCTGTTGACTGTCACCTCCATATTAAAGTAAAAGATTCTTTTTTTTTTATTCAAACTGAGTGAATGTAACTAAATGTTAACGAAATTCACATGTTTACAGGTGAAGAGATTAGGATTGAGCTTCAAGAAGACAGTGGTGGGCTTCCAGCAAATGTAATGTGATTAGTTTACTAGACGACTTGTGGAAATTACTAGACTTTCATGTCAACTATGATTTGACTATATAAACTCTAATCGGTGCTAAAGTGTTATGTGATGTTTTTATATATTTTGAAGGACTGATGGTTGGATTTTTTCTCCAAACTTAATGTTCTAGGTGATTGAAAAGTTTCCTCATATTCGAGATTACAAAACTTTTAAAGTGCCTGCTTCTTCAGATGCTAAATCTCTCCTCAAATGCCAATTAGCAGTTGCTACTTTAAATTGTAAGCATTTTGCTGTGTCCGTTTATTTTGTGTTACACAAGATTAATGCATTATTTAACAGAGAAATAAAGGGTATCATATTATTGGTGAATTATAAGCATAAATTGTCGAGATGTCACTGTATGCGGTGACATGACTTTTCTAGGATCGTATTGCCATTGTATAGAGATTTGATATCTATTTTTGTCTGGAAATTTGTTAACGAGAAATGGGATAAAATTTTAATTGTATCACTGTGTCTTTTAATCCATACATCTAATTCTGAGATGGTGTTTTATTGCACAAGCCGGAAACCGTAGAAATACTTTTCTCCCCTTACCTCTTTGGTTGCTTTGAGACTTAAAGTTATTGACATTCAATTTCCAGTTTGCATTATTTAAACACTATGCGGTTGCATGGGCATTGAAGCTCTTCATCACTGATGTATGATCATGGTAACTCTTATTCAATCTAAATATAATCTCCTGTTAACTATTTTCAACCTCAATCTCTCTCTCTCTCTATTTTTGGGTTGCAGCTGATGGTAAATGTAGCGATGCTACTGGGTTACAGTTACCTGGTGTTCTGGATGAACTATTCTCTTATGATGGTCCTCTCGGTGCACTTTATGCAGAAGAAACTGTGTCACTCTACCTTTGGGCTCCTACTGCTCAAGTATATTATATTCCAAAGATAAGGTTTATTATATAGTTTATGATGCAGTAGAAATTGTCATTCCCATAATTAATCACGTGGTTTTTTCTTTTTCTTATTTTGTATTAAAATAGGCAGTATGTGCTTGCATCTATCGAGATCCATTGGGCCGGAATCCTCTAGAAATTGTTCAGCTCAAGGAGAATAATGGTGTTTGGAGTATTAAAGGACCAAAAAGCTGGGAAAGTTGTTATTATGTATATGAAGTATCTGTCTACCATCCAAGCACATTGCAAATTGAGAAATCCTATGCTAATGATCCATATGCTAGAGGGTATGCTGTTGTCTCAGTTAGCCAACAATTCTCTGAAAATAGCCAAGGTCTTTTACATCTAAAGTTAAAACCTTGTTTCTTTCGCTATATAATTTTATGTGTATTTGATGGATATGCATGTGCGTCACCCATGATGTTCACATTGGAGCAGGCTCTCATCAGATGGTAGGCGAACATTGTTGGTCAATCTTGATTCTGATACTTTAAAACCAGAAGGATGGGATAAATTGGCACATGAGAAACCTGATATACCATCTTTCTCGGACACAAGTATTTATGAGTTGCATATAAGGGACTTCAGGTAAAACAGAATCCTGCCCTCTATTTTCCTTATCTAACATATCCTTTTTTCTCAAAGCACTGCGATAATTTTTTGAGGCAAAACATTTTATTTAATGATTGTTGGACAGTTTTCAAATAGTTTTTTCTTCATGAATGAGGGAAAGGTCTGGTTTCCAGGTTTAAATTTTTAAAATTGCCATTCTCACAACTTTGGGGTTTGCTTCCTCTATGGTTTTCTTCATTTTCTTGTGACAATGCAAAATCTTGAAGGGATGGGATCTTGCTCTTGGTGTGTTTTTGACTTTGGGAGACCTGAATTATGCTTTCCTTGCTAAATTTTTGAAAGACCAAATTTTATGGTTATAACCTAAAGTAGGTTTTCTTGATTTTAATATATGTTTTCCCTTTCTGCAGAGTTCTATGGTCTCTTTTCCTTATAATGCTCTGTTTTGCAGTGTCAGCGACCACACTGTACATCCCGACTGCCGTGGTGGTTATCTGGCTTTCACTTTGCAGGTAGTTCTGTTTTATGATCCTTGCTGTTAGAACAATTTATGGAGATTTTTCATCTGCCTATTCTGCAAATTAATGAAGGAATATCCTTGCCGTGCTCTATCATAGATCCTCAGGACAGAGATTACATATTTGTTTTTTTTTTTTTGATAGGAAACAAGAACTTTTATTAAGAAAAATGAGAATTACAAAGCAAGTGGATCAGGAATCCACTAAAGTAAAAAGGAAAATTAGCTTAAAGGCAATAGATTACATATTTGCTTTCATTTCTATTTTATGGCGATAACCTTTTTTTTCCTTAATCAGAACAGTCATATATTTGATTTGATTTATAATTTTTTGGTAATAGCATTTATTTTAATATTTTTTGGATATGTGATTGGTCTTCATTGATGTAACAAGAATCAAAGTTAAGAATTTTGTTTTTAAAACTTCTATTTTAACTGAAGACATTATAAATGAGTATGCTAAATACAGTGTAGTAAGTTCTCTTTGATTGTCTATGGAATGAACTTTTGTTTTTTGTTAGAAAAACATTTACTTGTATAAGTAAGTTCTCTTTGATTGTCTATGGAATGAACTTTTGTTTTTTGTTAGAAAAACATATACTCGTATAACTTATTATTTAGTTTTTATATTATTTAGTTTTTATGTCTGATGATTGGCTTGTTGAGAGATAGCTTTAAAAATTCTCAGCACTGAGAAATATGATGTTGTCCCAGATTGAATATATGTCACATAATCTACTGTTTATGAGTTGGACCATGCACAATAAATATAAATAATTTTTTTAGATAGAATAATCGATTTCATATTGTTTTAAAATAGAATAATCATGTTCATCATAATTATCATTTTATTGTAAGGACGAAAAATTGCATGGATTTTATATGATTTAACAGTGATCATTTGCTACTTGAAGAACTCCGCAGGTGTATGTCATCTAAAGAAATTATCAAATGCTGGTCTCACTCATGTCCATTTGCTTCCAACCTTCCAATTTGCTGGTGTTGATGATCAGAAGGAGAACTGGAAGACTGTGGGTAAGAGTGTACTCCAACCTTTTATAAGTTAGCCTCTTATAATCCACTAAATTTCCCCTCATCAATCCTCACAAAAATAAAAACATGTTTTTATGGTGATGTAGGATCGTTTTCGGGATTGGTTGTTATATTATACATGTTGACTGGTCACGACCAGGATTTAGGAGAAAGGTTTATTTTTGCCATGCTAATTCATTGGGCATCATAAAAAAATTAAATTGTGTGCATTTGATTGGACAAATTCAGATGCAGTAAAATTAATCATTGTGAAATAGAAATCTAAGAATTTTGCAACAAGATTTCTGAAGATAATGCATATGCTTATTAATTCTATTCTCGAGAAAGATGAATGACTTTTTGGTATAACTCACGCATGTAATGTAGTATGCATTTAAAGTTGTCAAATATCCTCTATTTTGAACGAAAGGGGGTAGTCCTTAGTCCCAAACTGTTAATTGAGAGGAATTGGAGTACTTACTCTCTAGTCATGTTGAAAGAGACACCTTGATATATGTTGATGTCAAAGGTGCATATTTCGTGAATCAAATTTCAACATATATGACATTGAGGTTGCTTCAACTATTCTGGATTTGTATACAACATTTTTATTTCAACACATTATCACCCAGATCATATTTATTGGTTCTCTCATGTCTCTATGTTTCTAAAATATGTCCTAACCATTGGATTTGTAAGATCTATATGTGTATCTTTCTTGCTTTTTTCTATAATTAGTCAAGTTTAATTCCCAAAAAATGATAATTAGTCATCTTAACATTTTATCATTTTTATGGTCAATGAGATAATTCATCAGATGTAATCATGTAAGTTTATAATTTCTGACTTCTTTATGTGCAACAACTATAGCGCATCATTTTGTTTTGTACAGGAGCCAGTATCTGATCTCTTTTTCTGTAGCTCAGCTTTAAGATTATGTTTTTCTTGGCTCAGAATACCTTCTCATCCTGGTGGATTGTTTGTCCATGTGACATCAAATCTTTTGCAGATACTGAGGTGCTGGAAAAATTACCACCTGATTCAGCAGAGCAACAAGCTCAGATTGCGGCAATTCAAAATGAAGATGGGTATAACTGGGGGTAAGCTCATGAAAGCTGGTTTTTGTGAATAATAAAAATTTATTCTCTCATTGAATAATAAAAATTTATTCTCTCATTCAAATTTATAATTTTTTTATTTGTCGCCTTATATAGATACAATCCTGTTGTGTGGGGAGTTCCTAAAGGAAGCTATGCGAGTAATCCAAATGGTTCTTGCCGAACAATTGAGTTCAGAAAGATGGTTCAGGTTGAAGTTTTTTACATTCCTTCTGTAAAAGGGCCAATAATGTCATTAGTCCGTGTTGTTGATGAAATATTTTTGGCCTGTGTTGTGTATACAATAAACTGAATTCTACATTCTTTTGTTCTCATGCAGGCACTTAATCATATTGGCCTTCGTGTTGTGTTGGATGTTGTCTACAATCATCTGCAAGGAAGTGGGCCTTTCGATGATAACTCTGTTCTGGATAAGGTCATTTTTTTAATTGTCTGTGCTGACCAATGCTTCTTGGATTGTAGTTTGACTGTGGTTGTAGAATGGCTTTCTATAGATAACCGCGGTTCTAGCCAATATCTATAATCTATAAGGTGACATATAATTTCTCCATAGGTTGTTCCGGGTTATTATCTGAGGAGGAACACTGATGGTTTTATTGAGCACAGTACATGCATGAATAACACTGCTAGCGAGCATTATATGGTTGAGCGTTTGATTCTTGATGACCTTTTATCTTGGGCAGTTAATTATAAGGTAAATCATTGCGACATGCTGCGTTTTCTTTATCCCAAGATGCAGCTTCTCATGGTTGTTTGTTGACAAGTGCTACTTTCCTTTTCTCCTGTAGTTAACAGTAATATTTTATTTTATAGATATATTTTTTTGGCATGATAATTTATGCATTTTTGCAGATATTTTTTTTAGTAAATTATTTATAGTTTATGTTATTATGGTTTTTTCAGGTTGATGGGTTTCGGTTCGACCTTATGGGCCATATTATGAAAAGTACAATGGTATATGATATTCTCTAACACCGTACTTTCTGATTTGACTTATCAAATATTGACAGAGAAATGTTCATATTTTGTTTCTGAGAACCTATCTAAAAGCATCTGTTTAATTACTATTTTTAAATACTATCGCATATATTGTGGCTATTTTGTCAGTTTTGCTAGGTTACATATCTACTGCTAATGAACAAACAGGATTGAGTGATTGTCTGCAATGTCTGTGAATGATTGATGTTAATTTCTGACTTGATGATGTGGGATGAAAGTTGATATGATTTGATTTGTTTGTTCTGACTATTTTATCGTAACCATGTACCTAATAGATAACTTATCTGATCTGTGCTTAGATGAAAGCAAAACACGTGCTTCATAGCCTAACGAAAGAAATGCATGGAGTTGATGGCTCGAGTATCTATATGTAAGTATAAACTACAAAGTTATGGTTTCTTATTTCACCAATTGTAATTTCCTAGTTTTATTTATTCTTGGATTTCACAATAAGCGTTGCACTATTTTTCCTTCTTTTTTTTTTCCTCATACAAATTATCAACGACATAATTTTAGCTGGACACTGTTCCTCTTTCCAGATATGGTGAAGGATGGGACTTTGGTGAAGTCGCTAAAAATGGACGTGGGGTAAATGCTTCGCAGTTCAATCTTTCAGGGACTGGAATTGGAAGGTACTCTTCCGAATTATATGTTCTCTAACCCTCCTCTGGTTTCCTACCAAAATTTCAGAGGTTCAAATCCTTGGAAAAACAGACTTAGGATATTATATTCCACAAGTTTCTTGACTAAACTAAGACATTGTTATTTTCTATGTTGAGAAAAAAATATTAAGATTTCTTCCCTTCAACTTTTCATGATTGGCTTGTTGAGAACTGAGAGGATTCTACAGCATCTGTTGCCATTCGGCTCTAGCTTGCATAGACAGTAACATCTTCCCTATTAGGAAAAAACAGAAACAATGAAGTATTTTGTGTTACATTTGAAAGCTTTGTTTGGTACGGGCTTTCTAGTTTGATAGAACTAAATGAAAACCATATATTTGAGCCCTTACTGACCAGCTTAAGCTTCTAGGTCAACTTAACACTTCTATCTAATAAGAGTACCATCTTGACACTTTTGTTGTTTATTATTTGTTTAACTTTGAGAGACATTTTTCTTTTACGGATGATTTTAAAATTTGCTTCAGTTTTAATGATCGAATTCGAGATGCAATCCTTGGCGGATCTCCATTTGGCCCTCCTCTTCAGCAGGGATTTGTTACAGGTTTATTGCTACAGGTATTCAAATTTGTTTCCTTTTTCCATTTCAATTATTTTTTAGGGCTGTGGGTGGCAGCTTCAATTGGTAAAACCTTTTGGGGTGTTACAAGAGAGGGTTTAAACTCTGCTCACATGGATGGGAGGGGATTTAATTGTTTGGGGTGAGGAAGCATTGAACTTATGCATGTACTGTGTTGTCGTATGGCACACATTTCAAATGGCAACTTGCTATGACCACTAAATTGTGATAGCCACTTGAACTAACATTTTGACATGCTCTATTCTTTCAACAAAACCTAAAAGAGGAGGAAAATAACATTCTCAATAAAATCAAAATATGACACGGTAACTAACCATCAGTTCTGAAGTGCTAAGGGTTTCTGAAGGCATCTGTTAACATGATCTGCTGGTTAAGAATTAATATTAAATTTTGGTTGATATTATTAGTTCTTGTCACCAATTTGTCACTGCAGACCAGGTTTGTTTCTGTTTCTCTTTGATTTTTATGCCCTTGGCTGGATTTTGCAGGTCAATGACTAGAAAACCTTTTTCTAACGGTCTGGTTGGCCAAGCTGTAATTTTTGACATTGGGTTCAACTGTTTTAGAAAATAATTTTATAGCCTTTATTTAGAATAATTGGTGATGAACTTCCTAAAATCTGTGAAATGAGATTGGAAAAATAGTATTTAATTTTTGGTCGATTTTTTAATCTTAATTTTTCTTGATTTAGTCAAAGGTCTTCCTAAACGTATCTCACTTTTCTTGAATGTGTTAAAATATTGACTGTTGAAAATGTAAATCATGATTTGATAAATTAGTTTTCGTTAGTTGTGGCAATAATGTTATATGTTAAACTTTAACTCTTCTTCATGGAAAAGGTGCTTTCTATATATAGTTTCTGTGTGACTATTGTTACAATACCTCTAGTTACAGTGCTTATTCATTTTCTGTCTGCAGCCTAATGGTCATGACCATGGTACGAAAGCTGTTGAAGAACAAATGCTTGCTGCAGCAAAAGACCACATCCAGGTAGATTCTCATGATGTATTTGCATATTTGATAATGTCAAATAAATAGTTTCCAAAGTCAGACAGTATTATATTCGTTTTTGTGCTCTCCACTTGGTGGAAAATGGATTTGATTCTCTACCATCAAGCCTGAAATAAAAGAATGACCGAGGATATCAGCTACTTATTTTCTGGTTGGTAGTTTAGATAAATGATTGGTAGTTTAAAATTAGGTAACGCACAAATGGAGCATTTAGAAATTTATTATTTTTGGATCCTTTGGGTTCCTGATTATTCTAATTGATATATTAGTTAGTTTCAGATGCCTACATTTTTTGTATAATTTCAAAGCTGCCATCATACCTTTTACTGCTAAATGATAGTTTCATCTGGGTTTACTTAGGAACTGGACATGTATAACGTGACATATTTTTGTATGTAAACTTCATCTGCTTTAACATGCATAAATCCATTGTCATCTAATGAACATGCATCTGTTCTGTGCATGGGCACAAATAATGTTTTCTCTGTTGCCTTGTTTCTCTTAGAGAAACTAAAAATTTAAGTTGGATTCGATAAACCATCGTGATTATTTCTCATTTATACAAAACTTTGCTTTCCACCTTCGTTGATAAACTGTTACCCGTTTTAGGTCCATTCCTATATCCTTCCCTCATCTTCAAATGATCTCAGGGTTTGGAATTTTTCTTGGATATATCTAAAAATTGAAGTAATGTCGTGTTGCAGGTTGGTTTGGCTGCAAACTTGAGGGACTTTCAGCTAATCAACTGTGAAGGAAATAAGGTATGTGATTGAAAAAGCAGTTTGTCTGTCTCTGAAGTTGTATTTATTCATCTAGAAGTTTATGATGATAGAATAATATGGTCCCACCTATGAAGTTTTCTACTCATTTTGCTTCGGTAGTTTTTGACAAAGATATTTCTCTTCTCATCTAATTTAAATTGAATAATTTTTCTATGGATATCCTCTGGTTTATGCATGTCATCTTTTATTAAGAAAGTAACCCGTGCAAAGTATATCGTTTCTCTAAAATGTTAATATTCACTGAATCTTTTATTTTTCGTGGAATGCTATGACCGGAATATGTTCCTTATCCAGCTTAACAAATTTTTATGGTGCTTTTATTAGGTCAAGGGATCAGAAATTAAAACTTTCGACGGGACACCTGTTGCTTATGCATTATGCCCTACAGAAACAGTAAGATCTCTATAGTTGTTCTTCTTATGATTTTACATCCATACTTTCCACTTTTATATGCTTCTTATGATTTTACATCCATACTTTCCACTTTTATATGCTTATGATTTTACATCCAACATCATTCTTGCTGGAAATATCCTGATACTTGGATTTGAGATATTGGAAATATGAAATAATTGCTGCAGAAAAACCGTACTAGTGTGACATAACTATACTTGCCCACAGTGTGTGTGAATCACTTTCTTAGCTCCTCCCAAGTTCTTAGCCATGCAGGCATAAAGCCATAGACATTGACTCAACCAATCAAGGCCCAAGTCAGAGCATAACCCCATGTGACTTGTCTAAGGTTCAAAGACGTAAACTTATCTTTTTAGATTTTTAGTTTTTAGTTTATTCTACGATTCATAGGAAGTTATTTATTATGGGTCTGTTGCAGATTTCGTGATATCTCATATTTGGGAAACAATTTGTTATCCAAACTATCTTCTTTAGTATCTAGAGATTTTCAAACTTCACAGTTGTTTGACAAATGAATTTTCATATTCGCTGTCAACATGTTTTCCTGTTTTATCTAGGTTGGTGATGGAAGTTTTATTACTAAGAATATAATGTTATATGGAGCTTGTGCTTTGAAAGCATTGTATGAGCTGCGTCTGGGTTTATTATAAAATATTCATTAAATTGCTGCAATGACGTTCAATGTAAAGAGGCTATCATTTTATGCTGCTTTGCCCATTTAATTACATCCTGCTTCCATGGGCTGGTTATCTAAAATTTTATAAAAGTATGTCTTTAAATATCTATTAATGTTTCTGTTGAAACATCCCAAATTTTCCTATAAATTCCCTGTTTTTTTACAATTTTTCTTGTTCTTTTTTATGGGATTACTTCATGATTATTTGGAAATAAGGTTACATACTCTCGTATGCATATGATTTCTTAAATCCGTGTGATTGACATCTTTGATTGCTTTTCAGATTAGTTATGTTTCTGCTCATGACAATGAAACCCTATTTGACATTGTCAGTGTGAAGGTACGCTCAACATACTCTTACAACTTCTTGTGTACTTGTAACTTCTGATCTAATTGAGCTGATATACTTGCAGACCCCAATGGAAATTTCAGTGGATGAGAGATGCAGGATAAATCATTTGGCGACAAGTATGATTGCACTCGGACAGGTTTTTTACTGATAATATCAGAACCATTTTTTATGATTTTCTTTGTGATGTCTATTTGAATCAACTGTAATCATGAGAGACTTTAAATTTAGTTCATATTTTCATTGCGACCGCGTTAGTCAACATTGTGGACTAGATCTTCGAGGTTTTCCAGGATATGCAGAAAATTTATGACGTATTTGAATTTGTATAGAGAAGCTGTGATTCACTGTGTAATTGTAAGCAATCTTATTGTTTGTAGATGGTACTTTTCCTTTGCATACCTCTCATCTTTAAGTGGCTGGGTCACCCATACTGCTGCTCCATGGGGGTCATTCTTGAGTCTGTTGTAATTTTTGGATGAGATATTGTTTAAACATATGAAAGGTTAGAAAGAAGCATAAATTTCGAGGTTAGAGAAATAATATTTTCTAATAATTATTATGCTGTATTTGTTTAGCATTTTTCAAACAAATGACTTTCATTTGATTTGGTATAATGTCATTCTATCTATGAATGTACATTTGGTTATGGCATCCGACATCTGTCATGATACATTTGAAAAAATCACACATCAAATTTGAGAGATGATAACAATATTAGCAAGTATGGTCCAAGAAATTTTCATTTGGAGATTCTAAGTTTTGATATAAACATTCCTTATGATTTTAAATTGTAATAAATAGTTGATATGAATGTTAATACGTTCATTGACATCCCTATATACGTTAATAAATCAGTCGTTCTACTATGGGGGCATCCGCCTGAGAATGTACATGTACCTTCTCATGTCGGGGAAAAAACACGAGAAAGTGCATGTACTTTCCCTTGCGTCCGCATGAAAATTGTGTGGACATCTGCATGGCAGAATGAATATATATATTATATTATAACAGCAAACATTCATCATGATTTGACGAGTCACATATTTTATTTTTGGCTTTGATTTTTTTGTAATCTACTAGGAGTGATGATTTTCTATTCCTTAGGGAATACCATTTTTCCACTGTGGTGATGAGATCCTGCGCTCAAAGTCACTTGATCGTGATTCATACAACTCCGGAGATTGGTTCAACAGGTCCACTGTGATTCTCATTGAAAATTTATTGTTTTTACTGAAGAATGTTGAATGCTTTCTCGTTCAACATCGATTTTCTTTTCTAAACTGTTGTTCCCATCTTGACGATAACACTAAAACATAGTTATTTCTTGGGACCTGCCATTGATCATGACTGGGCATTTCAAATCCTATTATTTGAATATGATTTCAATGACTTATCTCAGAATCAGAGTTTGCTTGTCGAAATTTTCAGGATAGACTTCACTTACAATTCTAACAATTGGGGTGTTGGCCTTCCTCCAAGAGAGAAAAACGAGCAGAGCTGGCCACTGTAAGCAGCTTATTCACTCTTCTCATTATCATCTATTGGTACTCTTTTGTATTCCTGAGGTCACAACTTCTAGTACTTAACATAAGTTTGGTTAATTACTTTAAATCCTAGGTGTATTTTCCAGCATTCTGTCAAGAGCATCTGTGTAATAACTTATTTTCTGATGATCAGTGTTCTTTGTTCTTTTTTCAGAATAAGACCACGATTGGCAGATCCATCCTTCAAGCCTCAAAAGAGTCACATCCTTGCAGCATTGGAGAACTTTTCAGATGTGTTATGCATTCGGTATTCTTCTTCGCTTTTTCGTTTGAGGACAGCAAATGCTATCCAGGTGAGAACAGTATGCATTAGCAATACATTACCATTTCGGAGAAAGTATAATTATGACTTGAACGCTTCCCAAATTGTGAATGATGGCTTTATATAACTGAAACAGTTATTTACTCTTAAATTTTCTTCTACAGTAGTCTGGATCTGTCATACACTAAATGATATGGCTTATTTCTCACCCTTTTTTTCAGGAACGGGTACGCTTTCATAATACCGGTCCCTCATCGGTTCCTGGTGTTATCGTGATGAGCATTGAAGATGGTCATGAAGGTGTACCAGGGTTATCCCAACTGGATTCTAAGTGAGCAGACAAATAAATATCATTGTTTGTTCGTTTTTATGCTGATGGTGTGATAAATAGTGGAGTTCTTACCCTTTGTTCTTTACAGCTACTCTTACATTGTGGTGATCTTCAATTCTCGTCCAACCGAGGTGTCAGTTGGCAGCCCCGAACTACAAGGAAAAACTCTTCAACTGCATCCTATACAGGTAGATCTTGAAAAGTGAAAATTTAAGGATGTGCTTAGAAATTGCTGACGAAATGATTCAAATTTTTAGGAAGTTCATTAATCATGAACTGGATGTTACACTAAATGTGTCTTTTGTGACTGAGAATTAATGAACTCACGTTCTGGAATGAAAATCCATAATGCGAATATGTACTCCTACTTAGCAGATATTTCGGTCGGAAATTTATAGCCGTTAATTAATATTGAAGTACATAGTTTCATTTTTGTTACAACTTCTTGTCAATTAAAAGACACCATTGAAAGTATTTGAATAAGGGCAATAATACTTCAAAAACTGATTTGAAGTTATATCTGCACCTAGCGTTTGATATGTTTTTGTAAACCATTATTGATGATTTTTCGATTTTCATATGCAGGTGAAATCAGTTGATGATGTAGTCAAGAACTCATCATATGAAGCATCCTCAGGATGCTTCACCTTACCCCCGAGGACGACCTCCGTGTTTGTTCAGCCGCGGGCTACTTGAGCAGTTTTATTTTCTGGTAAAATTTATGGTTTAATCATCTCAAACTTCTCCGAGGCAGTTCCGGAGAGGGAATAAAAACACCACCACTGCCACTGAGTTCACTTGCAGCACCTAATAAATTTTGTTGCTGGTAGTTACTGCTGGACTATTGACTTATTGATTGATTATGCTTTTAAGGGAAATTTATAAAATTGGCCAATTAACTTTTTCTATTCTCAATTTTGGGAAATTATTTTATCGACTAAAGGAAAAAGTTTTGGATCAAAATGTGCTTCTAAATTGAATTAGAGAACTTAACTCACTAAATCACTATACAATTTATTATTTCTCTAATAATTTATTATAAATTCATCAAAATTAATCATAAAAGATATAATCATATGGGAAATACTTGTTATGATGAAATATATGAAATATTGAAGTTAATATGTTGATACAAAAAAAAAAAAAAAATTGATTTTCTTCGAAAAAGAAAAAATTGCAGGCGAGCGCTTGTTTCCCTGTGCGTGTCCGCTTGGGCACCTAGGGTTCGAATAGGTGCTTTCTTGGGCGCCCACGAGAGTGTCCAGGCCCCTCGCGGGAGTCTGCAGGGACGCATGAAACCAACGCCCATCTGTAAAAATTTCAGATTTGTTCTCGGAAAATTAGTTTTTTTTTTGGAACAAACTTCAATTTCTGTTTTTTTTTTCATCATACCAAATGTTATTTAACTTGATAAATCGTATTAAATTATCATAACAATAAAACTCAATCAATAAAATGATTGTTAACTACACAAATTCTCTTGGAAATAAAAAAAGAAGAAATGGTAGGTGGTTATGTAATTATTTGGCAATTTGGGAAGAAAAATTATATTTGATTATTAAACATATTTCTTAAAATGTGGGTTAGTTTTGAGAATGAAAAAAGTTGATAGATCAATTTCTGAAGCTTAAAAGAACATTCACATTAAACATTCAAATTGTATCTTGAATTTTGATATATGCACATTTCAATTGACAGGAAATTTTGAAGTTGCAATTTTGCATTTAAATGTATGGTTTCCAATTTTAATCCCGAAATTGTAATGAACCAAACTGCACCGGACCTATCATAAAAATATAAATGGGCCTCAAATTGAGGGCTCTACAGTTTGAAAGGCCTAGCTTCAACTTTCGGCCCATAATTAGCCCATTTGAGATTGAAACTTTGTTGCCCGTGTACGTGTTTGCATTTGTATATTTTTTATCCATCAACATAACAGAGTTTGATTCTGGAAATTGGAGAAATAATTACAAATGAAAATGTTAACTACAATTTTTCCCCCTTAAATTGATTCGAGGTCATTGGCCTATTGACCCAAACGCGGTTCCCTCCTCACTGAACTCACATAGTTCGTACAAATGTGAATAAGAAAATAAAGATGGAAAATAATACATGAACCGGAAGTGTGACTAAAACTATAATAAAGTACATGTATTATACATAAAAAAATATTTTTGAATAGTATAGTACATGTATTTTAAGATTAGCAGATGATGGCCGGACTTTTTCCGAACCCGAGCCCGACAAGTAGAATTTAGGCCCGGGTTCGGAAAAAGTCCGGCCATGGCTGTTATCAGGCCGGGCTGGTCCGTCTCTGGTTCGGGCTCGACCCGGGTTTTACCTGAACCATATTTTTTAATAAAAAATTATATATATATATATATATATTTTATTTTTTTTAAGCCCGGGCCGGGCCCGGACTTTTTTGCCACACTTATCTTGATTATATAATTATTATTTTTAGTTAGAGTAAATCAGTTACTTGATTAGTAAGAGAGTGGAGCAAAAGTTTTTTTTTTTTGAATTCATTGAAATTCCACCGTCAAATCATCTATTTTGGACTTTAGCGGAGCATGTAAAATCTCCGACTGTTACAGGCTATTACAAAAAATGCACTCCTTGAATTCGAACTCAAAACCTCAAGATTATATTCCAAACCCTACACCACCGCACGCCCCTTCCTCTTGGAATAAAAGAAAATGTAAAGTATAACACATAAAAGGAGGGAAACTAAACCTAATTAAATATTTAGTGGAGCAGGCATAAAGTCATTATCCCTTGAAAGAAAATTAAATAATATAAAAATAGTAGTAAGTTTCAATGTCATGCAACAAAGACCAATTGCCACTAGCACCAACACCACTCTCAAGTAACACCATCACACCATAATTAACTAAAAAGATTTCATATTCAAAACTAATTCCATATTTAAATAATGATTTTCATATATATATACAGTATTGATTGCTGTCAATGTTGTAGATGTTGTCATTTCCTTCACTAAATTCATATTGAACTATTAATTCCTTTAGAAAATGACTTGTGTTAGTGTCATAATTATGCACTGGCCATGAGCTTAATGTAGTTTTCATCTCCAATATTAAGCAAAAAATTATATAGAAATTTAAAAGAAAGGAATCATATGAATGTTATATTAATAAATATTTTTTTTTAAATAATGAAAATCTACCATTTTTTAAGACTTTGATCCTTTTGTTAACATGTTATAATTCCATATTCATTGAAAATAACTGTGAAGAGATATGTCTTTTCTTTGAAAGTTTAAACAATAAAATGAATTTTTAATTTAGGGAAATTATCAACGGTCTATCTGATCTTTAATAAAAATACGAAAAAAACATCTTGTTTTTAAAATTTATCAATGGTGTACCTTAAGTTTTTTAAAAAAGGATATTTTTTCACCCAAAAATTAGTAATTGTGAGTATTTTGCATCCAAAAATTAGTTATGAAAATGATATTTTACACAAAAAAAAAAAGCAATTTGGGAGGAAAATATTTATTTTAAAAAAAAATCGAGTGGACCGTTGATAAATTTAAAAAATGATTTATTCTTTCGAATTTTCGCTAAACATTGAGTGGACTACTGATAATTTCTCTGTCTTCTATTTATAATAAGCTAAAGTTACTTTTTAAGTTAAATATTAACTCATGTAAGGAAAGTAAATCATAATTAAACAAGAAATCAAAGTCTTAATAAATAAAAAGTATTAAAAACCTCTTAAAATAATTGAACCACATTTTGTCCTACACCATTTGTTAAAAGTAATATCTTGTATTTATATATATATTTACATACAATATGATAAACTAAAAGAGATCCAAAATTTTGGTCATAGGATTGCTTTCAACATTTCATTTTCTTTCAGTCAGCTTCCACATTGGTGGCCACACACAAAAGCCAACTGAAAATTTTACAGCCAATTTTGGTGAAATATATTATTATTTTGCCAAAACAACCCAACTGATCTTACAGAAAATGTCATATATAGCCTCAGTTGACTTACAAAAATGGAGAATAATTGGATGGGCATGACTACTGGCTTTCCTCACACACAAATATTCTATATAATTTAAGGTTATTTTATTGGAGAGAGAGGCTTTATTTGGGTGGTTGCTTAGTTGCACAAACATGTTACATATATTGAGTGGCTGTGAAGCTACTTAAATGTCTTGATATACTTTTTTTTTTTTTTTTTTTTTTTTTTGGAATCGTTAGAAATCTTACCGTTAAATCATCTCTTTCGGGCTTAAGCGGAGCATGTAAAATCTTCGACTATCCTAGACTCTTACAATAAACGCACTCCCTGAATTCGAACACACGTCTTGATATACTCTCTCTCTTTGGTGATTTTTGAAAACGTTGGAAACTCCGCCGCTAAATCACCCGATCCGAGCTTAAGTGGAGTAGGTTAAACCCCGGCTACCCCAAATTCTTACAATAAATACATCCATTGGACTTGAACTCATGATCCGACAATCAAATCCTATGCTATTTGCCACCAAAACACACCATATGGGGACCTCTCATTGGTGACTTGTGAAGTAGAAAATGGCATAATTTTTCTATAAAATATGAGAAGGTGGGTTGACACACACTGGCAGCTAAGCATACTTGCTTAAGGAGTAGCTCTTTTGATTCTCAAGCTTTGTAAACAACAAGCATTGTGCCAAAGAGACAATTGCCTGCCTCACTGTCAAATGATTGTTTCTCCGAGCAGAACGTTCGAAAGGGTTCCCAAATAGATAAGCATTGTAGCAATGCATGTCTGTTGAAAATTCTGATACACTTTTTGATCTTTTTATATAGATAAAGGTTAATTGAAAATATTGAATCCCAATCAAAATTTAGAATAATTGATATGTGATTAGGGATAATTTTATGTCTCGATCAAAATATGAATCTAGGATTCGAGACTATTTTTAGTCCCAAATCTATGGTGTATCCTAAGTCATTGCTTAAAAATCCAGATCAAGATTCAAGATCTCATATTGTTCGGTAAGATATTCGAGATGATTTTTTATCCCCTAAATCCAGGATATGTCTCAACTCATTGCTTAAAAAAATCTCGAATAATAATCAGGATTCAAGATCCCGTACTGTTTGGAACGTAATTCGAGATGATTTTTCATCTCGATTAAAAAACCTGATAGAAATTCGGAATTATTTTTTATCTCGATTATATAATTAGATCGAAATTAAGATTGGCAAATTCCAATCCAACCAGATCTATTACTAACCATAATTAATAAACAAGTTTGACAAATGAATAATGAACTACAACACTAATCTTAAAGTAAAAAGGTTGATATGTAATATAATGTGAGAAACGAGCATGTTGTAAGATATGAGGAAAACAAATGACTAATGTTGCCAAACAATATAATGAATTTTGGTCGTTTGCTCAATTAAAACTTCATAATGGGACGATTCCAATATAACAATCCAATAAAATCAAATTTTCTCACTTGTCTATTTTGGTTATTTTCAAAATATATAAATATATTGTAAGAATTTGTTAAATTGATGTATAGATGATGTGGTACAAGCGTGATTTTCTTAATTAAAGGAGGAGATTGAATAATTTTTTGTACCACTGTTGTATAAATAATATGATATCATTAACCAATAATTATATAACATATATGAATGTGTTAAACAAAACTGTGATTTATTTTATTATTTTTTACCATTTAACATGTGCGGCTACGTATTATTAGGTTATTGTATAGGTATCGTTATACCATCGGTGCATAGTAAATTAATTTGTTGGAGGAGATGAATGGAGGAAACCATGATTTGAAAGGATCTTGTTTTGCTTCACAAAATCCAGTTTCTTAGGCAGGATTTAAGCCATTTACGTGGCAAACACAACCTAATAAAGCTAATAGGTACCATTAATGATCATATGGATCAAGCAAAAGACTTGCCCTCCTTAACCCACCCATTATCCCATACAAAGAAGAATAAGAATATTGAAATGCCATCTTCTAATTAAAATACAATATCCAACAACCAAAATCACATGACAAGATTTTGAGATATTAATTATTATAAATTAATGAGTTTAATAATTCATTGAATACAAGCTAGCTAGCTATATATTGCAAGTCTAACAAGTGAGAGTCACTAAGTATATATATATGTAGAGCAAGTTTTCACATAAGATTATTAAAGAATATGTACTTATATATATATAATTACCTTATTTTGGTAGAGGTTAAATTCTACTTTAGTCCTTAGAGTTTGTATTAATTAATTATTCAGTTAGTTTATGTATTCTTAAAAATTATCCAAAAAGTACTTTGAAGTTATTTTAATTACGAACAAATCAATTTAAAACAAGCTAGATGATAAAACCCTTTTCAGTTTGATCATCATAATTTTGCATTGCCATGATTAGTACATATATAGGTCGATATATGTTGCAATTATTTTAACACCCAAGAAAATAAAATTCCAATAATAAATGCTATATGTATGGACCATTTACAGCTTTAAATTTGACAAATATTGGTCTATCATATTGTTCATAAAGCTGTTATCACTTATAATGTACATGAGCTTATGGTGCTAATTAATACATGCTTTTCAGTTTTTTTGACATATAAATTTGTACATATATATTTTCTTTCACCCATAAAATGATGACTTTATTTTATGGGTTTGTTGCCACCTCACTGTCTTTCTATGTTGACATTCAATTATATTTGGCATTTTTTTAATTGTTACACTAGCTAATACATCTTAGTTCCTAGAGTTCTACCAAGTATATATATATTTCAAAAATTTACACCAACCAAATGTGAGAGTCATCTACTCACTGACTCAAAAAAAAAAATATATCTCACACACACCAATAAGAGATCCTTTAATTTAGTAAGTTAATGGACACATATTATAAGATAAAAACATATATTTTAATATATTAAAAGATATTTTCTTTGTTTTTTTTTTTTAATATAATGTTCCTTAATTAGCTTATTAAGTTAATAAACCCCTCATTATATACTCAACTAAAATTAAATCATGTCCCCACTGGCCCTTATAATATTCCATAAAAAAAAAAAAAAAAAGAATTCCCGGAACTTCAAATTTGATCTATAATTGTAATTTAGAGGACTCGCGTATATATAGCTCGAAAATGTTGAATTGCTTATAAAACGAATAACATTTATATCCAATAAATTGGTGAATCTTAATTAATCATTGGACTCAAAGGTAAATAATTCGCAGGGCTAATGATTTGTGCTTGTTTGCTTGTTTAGTGACTAAATGGTGCTTAACCAGTAACCAATCAAAAGCAATAATAACAATAACAATAATAATAATAGTGAATCTAAACAGATAATGACAAATAAATAAATAATGTTTAGGTCAACAGCACATGAACTGAATGATTAGGCAACAAAATGTGAACATAATAATGGATTGTGTTAATACTAACTAAGATACTTATCCAAAATTTCAATATATAATATATATTCGTTCTGCATTATTATTAATTAATTATGCAAGTTCAGTGAGTGATAAGCAAAAAGAAGCTAAGCTTCTCTCTAAAAATCTAAATGATTGGTGGGTACATGGATACTTCGTGCAACCAAGTTATTGTTCGACACGTGTAAAATGAACATGAGCAAAAACAGTGATATGTCAAACTAAGTAGGCAAAATTTGTAACGTGGTCATTTTAATTTTCAAAAATGCTACACATAAATAAACTCTTACTTACAATTTCTACACCTCTCTTACTATAACTATAGCGATTACTGTAGTATCACTGTAGCTACAATAAGAGGGGTATAAAAATTATAAGTAAGAGTTTATGTATGTATATCATTACTCTTTAATTTTATATGAAAAAAGTGTCACATTTTTTTAGTGTTGAAATATATATATGCCTAAAAGTCTCTAGTGTTTACATGGGTTGTTTATTATTATTATTATTATTATTATTATTATTATTATTATTATTATTATTATTATTGTTATTTTTTAACACTACACTACAATCCTACTACATCAACCTCAAAGTAAAAGTATCATCTTATGCTTGAACTCATGATAACTACTTACTGGGGATTATATTAGTTGATATCTTAGAATCACAAAATATTTCCCGAAAAATTACAAAATATAAAATATAAATTGTTAATAAATTTGGAATTAATAATAAAATTAAGAATCTGTCTATTAAAAATTTGTCATTAATATTAGTATATCGGGCATCTAGTGAATAATTTAAGATTTTAAATTAAAAGGTTTACATAACATGGTATAAGAGTTAACTTTAAGAAAAATGTTGGGGCTATTTTAGCTTAAGCTAGATATTAAAATGTAGTCATTCATTCAAGTTAATAAAATAGTAGATATTTAAAGCCAAAATACTATTTAAAAATTCATGCACCGTTAGATTAAATGATATCAATGGTATAACTTTTAATGTATAGATTTAAGTTAAAAATTTAATTTGAAATAGTTAAATCATATAAGAGTCAGTTTTTTTTTCTAATTTTTTTTTTTTATATATTACGTCACTTGTTATATTATAATCACATAATACAATATAAAATTATGCAATGTCTTGAAGTATCAATTGTTGAAATTCAGTCTTAAAATAAGCACCTCGTAAGTCTGTATTTTGTAAGGATTTATCTCGATGTATCATAATTAAATACAAAATTGAGACTAAATTAATTCGATGTATCATAATTTAAGCCTAGTCCAAAAATATAAACTCTAAAGAATGAGAAAAATTGCTCCAAATGGGAAGACCCCAACCCTTAACCTCAAGAGTGAGGCGAGGAAATATTAACCACTTGAGGATTGGTTTGTACCAAATTTCCATGATTGAACCCTCAAATGCTAAAAAAATGTGTCATTAATTTATGTTTAAGTAAGCTTTTTTTTTTTTTTTGGGGGGGTGCCTATATCTCGTTTATTCTCTGACAAAATGAAATTAAGAGTAGTTAATATTAATGGGATATACATACATAAGTGAATTATAAATAAATAAATAAATAATAAAGTTGGTAAAATTGAAAAAAAATCCAAAGGAAAAAGGAAGGAGCACAAGAAATACATGGAATGGGAAGTGAAGGAAGCATGACAAGAAAAAGAAAAATAATGAGAGAGAGAAAGGAAGCACCGCAGATTCCGTGGGATCCAGGCTTGCACTCCAATCATAAAAATAAAAATGAAAGACGAATCGTTGAGGCAAAGTAATGCATCTTTTTTTCTTTGCTTCTTTTATTTATTTATTTATTAATTTATTTATTTCTATAAACTATTCCTTTCTTTATTTTCTCTCTCACTCAATTTATATAATCATTTTCACACAAACAAACTAACTTGTTTCACGTTTTTGATCGACTGCCTCTATTTCCTAAGTATCTTTTTCTTCCCCTATACGTATGTATGTATGTATGTATCTATGAGAGTAACTGTAGCTGCTGCCCACCATCACCACCCAACTTGGCTATAAAATGACCCCAATTTTTTTTTTAAAAAATTATCATTAAATTTTAATCTCCTGTTCATAATCAGAAATCTTAAATTTTAATATCATAATAGAATAATATAAAAAATGATCAGAAATGATTAAAAAATTACAACATATATATATATATATATTTATAAACTTTATTTATAGAATAATATAAAACAAATCAAAATTTTGCTAAGAATAAGAATCAATTGTCCAAGTAAATAATAGACATTTTTTTTTTTTTTTTTTTTTTACTTTCAAATGGTTGGTGGATGGTGATAACAAAACCACTTGTGTTTAATGAGCTATTCTAATTATTCTGTTATTTGCTTTTTATCCTTTAATCTGACAATTAGGTCATGAATCTTTATACAATAGAATAAAAAACAGGAAATAATTAAGCAACTCGTTTTCATTTTGATCACTAACAAAAAAAAACTTCAAATCTCTTCTTAGAGGATTCCAAATGTTTCTTCCTCTTCTTTTTTTCCCACAAGAATTCGAATTCTATTCTACCGATTGAACTAACTAACACTTATATATCGAAATAAATTTCAAACATAATTATTAATGAATAACAGGAAATTAATTTACTGCTTCAAAGGCCAAAAAAAAAAAAAAGAATAGTAATAAAAAGCTAAGAATAGAAGTGTGTTAACACAAGCCAGTGCAGCAAGTAGAGGATATATATGAAGCCAAAATTAAGCCAATGAGAGAATGGTGAAATCGTGCAACCACCACTAAGCAAGCTTAATTAGCTTTTGTATATATATTACGTGATGTTTATATTTTATTTTATTTAATAAATAAATAAATATCGTGAAGTGCATGCGTTGGCAAAGTGTGAGAAAGAGAGTGTGAAACGGACTTTACGTTTAACTCCCTCCTCAAAATGTTTTTACTCTAATCATATTTTTCTCTAATTTAGCAAATTTTCAGTTACATTTTAAAAAATAAAATTAGTTTTGTTTTTTTTTGGTCTTCTTTTCTTTGTTGTCTTTAGATGCTCTCCTCTCTCTTTTAACTAAAATAATCCAAATTTTGATAGACTATTTCTCACTTCTCTAATTTACACTTCTTTTGGGTGGCCCTTTTTTTTTTTTGACTCCAAAACTGACCATTTTTTTTGCTTAATATAAATATATATATACACACACCCTTAATCCCCCACTCTCATTCTTAGCTTATATTTTTTTCTTTCTTTCTAGTTTTTATATCTCATAATATATATTTTTCATTCATTCATTCAATCAATCAAAGACATGGAAGAAGCTCAAGAGGAAATCTTGATCAATTCTTGTAACAATAGCAAATTAGATCAACAATCCCTTATCGTCAAAGGCAAAAGAACCAAACGCCAACGCCCTCAATCTCCATTAATCCAAACAAACGTGTCACCGGCGGCAAGCTCTGCTGAGGATTTCTTCGACAGCACGGAGGAAGACGAAGACATGGCAAATTGTCTCATCATGCTCGCGCAATGTCAATCATCAAAAGAGTCACCACCAAAGCGAGTTCATTATGATCATCAGCAAGAAGAAATTGAACAAATACAAATACACAACCACAACAGCAGCAAATTTAACAGCAGAAGGTTTCTTGAAACTCCGTCTTCGGGTACGGGTACGGGTATGGGTGCGGGTGGATATTATGTTTACGAGTGCAAGACTTGTAACAGAACGTTTCCTTCATTTCAAGCGCTTGGTGGGCATAGAGCAAGTCACAAGAAACCTAAGGCTATGGTGAATGATGAGAGATTGTTAAAGTCACAGCAGCAGCAGTTTCTTGTTTCTAATTCGGATGAAGAAGATGGGAATTTTCGAAACGTTTCGTCTCTTTCTCTGCAACTGAGTAATAATAATAATAACAACAACAATAAGGGTGGTAATAGTAATTTGTATAGCAGCTGCAGCAACAACAAGATCACGAAGAGCAACAAGATACATGAATGTTCAATTTGTGGAGCGGAGTTTACATCCGGGCAAGCTTTGGGCGGCCATATGCGGCGGCATCGGACTGCGCCGGTTGCAACGACGACGACGACTAATACAACGCTGTCGTTGACCCCAATGGCCGTGGAAGTTGAAGAGCCAAGAAAATCAAGAAGCAACATGTTGTCTTTAGACTTGGATCTTAATCTTCCGGCGCCAGAAGACGATCTGAGGGAATCTAAATTACCCTTTTCTTCCAAGCAACAGCAGCAGCAACAAAATTCATCTCTTGTCATCTCCGCCAGGCCAACTTTGGTGGATTGTCATTACTGATGATGAAAGGTTAATTTTTTTTTTTTTTAAACTTTTGGGACGTTTAAAATTCCATGCAGTGATGTGAAGAGAAAATATTTTATCGATGGATATATGTTGAATATTTACCAAATTAACAATTGTTTTAATTCTTTTTACCATGGGTAAAAATTTATAAGATTCTTTTTGAAGTATATATATCTATATGTGGAATGTTTGTTACTTTTAGATCAACTGAGAGTTTGAGATTTAAAGCAATGAATATATATTGTTACTATTATTATTATTATTATGTGTTACTGAGAAGTTAGCCTCTAAAGTTCATGAAAGTTGCATGATGGGCATCTTTTTCTTTTCTTTTTCATTTGGGTTTTTTTTGTTCTTTTTCAGTTGAAAAGGGAATGTGTTACATACACTTGATTAAGAAAGAGAAATTATTTTGGCTTGGATTTGTCACCACCACCATCACCAAAGCCTACAAAATAAATTTTTAAAAAAACAATTTAAATAGCTAGGTTCATATAATTAGCTAATTAATTTGATGTGTTTAATTGTTAGTTAACTGGCATACTCAATACACCTCATCAAGCCTTAAATTGCACGACTGGGTTTCGGCGTTTCTCTGTTGCTTCTTCTATTATATCTTCAATGCATGTGCTCATAATTAAAATAGTGTTAAATTAGATCCCCATCTTAGTCAAGCAGTTGAGAGTAGTATTATCAAAGCTGATTCAGTTATGATCATGTTTCTTAAACAACTAATTTAATTATCACTAATTAATTAATTAATTAATTGTTGTAATTGATCACAAGTTACCATGTCAAGCATATATGTTTGAAATGATCATATTGATTAAAATCACACGATATCATCTAATTTCGTATACAACATTGATTTAGTTTTATTACCATTTTTTTTAAAGTAAAATAAATAGGAAGTACAAAAATCTAACGATTAAGAGCTAATTAATTCAACTGATAGCCTAATTTAGGAACAAGATTATGATGATATATGATCCAAGATTATTGTTCCAAACCACAAATCTATATATTTTTTTTTTGGTGACAAAAACAGGGTAGATAGCAGATGATTTAAAGTATAAAATTTTACAATAATTTTAATTTAACAGCTAATAAAATTGTGGCTGTGAGCTTTGTGTCAACTTTGCATTGTTGGCGATAATACCCATTTAAGGTTTTTGATTAAACAAGAAGACAAATTAAGAGCTAGCTAGCCTTGTACCAAATGCTTGGCCATGTTTTCTGGCAACATTTTTTTAAGCTAGCTGTTCTTTAAGTAAGGGGGTTGGATTCTGTACCGAACTGAACTTGTAACTAAGGTCTTTTTTTTTAAAAAAAAAAAAAAAATTTATCGGTGGTTATTAAATAAGAATTTATATATAATTGAATATTAACCGTTCATTACTATTAATGCACATGTACCTGGAAATTATAAAAAGTTTAGCACAACTCAACTTAATATCGAATCCAAATTCTTAAGAGTTAGTTAGGTGTAAATCTAGCTAACTCTCAAGACACAGAAAATTCTGCAATAATTTGTGAGATACCCATCGGCTGTGCTTAATTTTTAAGAGTTTGGTCAATTTTTTAAAGCGGAAAAAGAGGTGTAATTTGTGAGGTTAGAGATGAGTGTACAAGTTATATATGCTTATATTTTAATTAGGAATAATTTGGTCAATTTCTTGTAAGGTTTGGTGTGAGTGTGAGACAATTTTAAATCTGAGACTCATTCTAAGCTTTGTTTGAATTGTTGTAATAAATTTAGTATTGCTCACAATCTTAATCCAAACTAATCTAAATTAAGTTGAAATTGTTATAAAAGCTAAAATATCTTTGCAATACAATCAAACGTTGATATATAAGAATTCAACTTTGACCATATACATTTTTTCTTTGGGAATCATTGAAAATCCCACTGTTAAACCACCATTTCCGGGCTTAAATGGAGTAGGTAAAACCTCCGACTGTCTCAAGTTCTTACAAGAAACACACTTCATGAATTCAAACCCAAAACCTCAATATAATATCATGAATCCTACATCACCAAGACATGTCCGATAACCCTTTAACCATACAGTCACAAACTAAAATGAAATAAACATATTGCTTGTCGTATATATGATCGATGACAAATATTTATTTATTCTTCCTTTTTTACTCTGAAAAATATCATTTAAACACATAAAAAAATGTTACACGTCATTTATGTTTCGTGTGACAAAATTTTATAAATTATAAAATTACTTATTTAACCATAACAATGAATGAGTGCCACATTACTTCAGTTGAAATTTTTTGAGATACTACTCGAAAAGTGTAACATGAATAATCTGAAAATTATTTCTTAAAAACTTTAAGATAAATGAAAAATATACAGGAGCTGAGATTAGTATGACTATTGTGTAAATTTCACAAGTGTATAAATGAAAACAATAATGAGGCTTTTGGCGTTTGTTATTTTGTAGCAGGAGAATCATCTGTTTCTTGGAACTAAAATTAGCTAAATTATGTACATAAAAAGCTCCAATGTGCTGCTAAATTAGCTTCAGGAACATAGCTTAATTAGTTTTGTTTGTTAAAATCCAGTGGCAGGAGCTTCTCTTCGAGGGATGGCTTTAAGAGAACTTGTTTCATATAAATTATTATTATTACTATAGTTTGAAATCTCTTGGGAGTCTTGATATTTATATTACAGTTGAATGATGGTTAAGAATTTGTGTATAAATAAATTCCCATTAATATTATTAAATTATTACTTAAATGATGTTGTATTCTCATTATATTCTTAATAATTTAGGAGATAACTAGCCATATATCTAAACTTTTTGAACAAGGGGAAATAAGCATCACATGACTCTAATTTGTTTCAAACATTTCATTTTGGAATTTTAATTAAAATCATTTTTTTTTTTAAATAAACGCTAAAGAAGCCACGCTTTTGTGAGTGAATCATTGATTGATGCTATGATCATCATGACTTGAAATTTTGTCAAAAGTTATATATGTACCCATCTGTATGAACTATATATGAAGCATCACGCAAGTCCCACCATTAACAAAATGTTGGTTCATCAATATTGTTGTGATTAAACACACAATAATAGAGTTGATTGGAGAGAAAACTCTTCTTTTATTACACTAACAAAAGAATTACAAAGCTTACAAATCAAAGCTTTACAAAAAACTCTCACACCACTTTACTCTCTATTAAACTCACTTCTGGGATTTCTGGGGATGCTAAACATTGTGATTTTGGGCTCCTTATATAACCCCAAAGACGTGTGCTACAGTGCACACGTCTTTGGCAAAACGTGTGTTTGCACACAGCTGGCTTTGGTCCTTTGGTGCATGCATGTTGTGCATGCTTTCGGTGGATTTGTTTCTTCTGCCTTTGGACCTTCTGCAGCTGTGTTTACAGCTTGTTGTAGCTGTTTTCAACAAATCTCCCCCTCGGTGAAGATTTCCCCAAAATCTGAGCCGACCATTAATCATCCAAACCGGATCCTCAAAAGGATCCTCCCCTGGCTGCATCTGTATGACTGCCTACGTACCCTGAGTTGGGATCAAGCCAATCGTAGTTCTCTGAATCTCCCCACTTTGACTATGTGGAGAGTTTTGTCATCCCGGCTATGGCACGACAGATTTCAAGCTTTTCCTTCGGTAAAACCTTCGTGAACATATCGGCACCGTTGTCGTCGGTGTGAATTTTCCTGAGTTCTAACAGCCTTGAGCTCAGGACGTCCCGTATCCCGTGATACCTCACATCGATATGTTTTGACCTCGAATGAACTGTGGAATTTTTACCGAGATAGATAGCACTCTGGCTATCGCAGTACAAAATATACTTCTCCTGCTTGAAACCTAATTCCTGGACGAATGTCTTCATCCACAGCAATTCCTTGCAAGCTTCTGTAACTGCAATGAATTCTGTCTCTGTTGTAGAAAGTGCAACACACCTCTACAACCTTGACTGCCATGCCACAGCTCCTCCTGAGAGAGTAATCAGATACCCCGAAGTAGACTTTCGGGTATCCACATCTCCTGCCATATCTGAATCGGTGTAGCCCATCAACACTGGTTTGTCGCTGCTTCCAAAACATAACCTCATTTTGGATGTGCCTCGAAGATACCGCATGATCCATTTGATCGCATTCCAGTGTTCCCGTCCTGGGTTTGACATAAACCGGCTGACCAATCCAACTGCGTGTGCTAAGTCTGGCCTCGTGCACACCATGGCATACATAAGACTTCCCACTGGAGATGTATGGAACCTGTTTCATTTCCTCCTTCTCTGACTCAGTAGAGGGACTATGTCTCGTACTCAATCTAAAGTGGGTAGCAAGAGGAGTGCTAACCGCTTTAGCCTTATCCATCTGGAATCTCTGAAGTACCTTCTCGATGTACTCCTCCTGTGACAAATATAACTTCTTGGCTTTCCGATCACGACCGATCCTGATGCCAAGAATCTGTTTAGCTGGCCCCAAGTCTTTCATCTCAAAAGACTTACTTAGTTGCTGCTTCAAATTATCAATCCTTGATTGATTCCGACCAACTATCAACATATCATCTACATATAACAGTAAGATGATAAAGTCATCGTCAGAAAAATTCTGAACGAATACACAATGGTCTGAAGTAGTCTTCTTGTATCCCTGCTCCCCCATAACTGACTCAAACTTCACGTACCACTGTCTCGGTGCCTGTTTCAAACCGTAGAGGCTTTTCCTGAGTCTGCACACATAGTCCTCTTTCCCGCTGACTCTGAAGCCTTCTGGTTGCTCCATGTAAATTTCTTCTTCCAGATCCCCGTGAAGAAATGCGGTCTTGACATCCATCTGCTCAACTTCCAGGTCGAGGCTTGCTGCTAAGCTGAGTACCACTCTGATGGATGACATCTTCACAACTGGAGAGAAGATTTCATCGAAGTCAATGCTTTCCTCCTCTGATTGAATCCCTTGACGACTAATCTGGCTTTGTATCGGGTTGTGAAGTGTGCTCCTGTTGCTTCACCCTGTACACCCATTTGTTCTTCAAAGCCCGTTTGCCTCTTGCAATTTCACCAACTCAAAAGTGTGATTGTCATGCAAAGATTTCATCTCATCTTGCATGGCTTCCTCCCACTTTTCTCTGTCCTCTGTTTCCACAGCCTCCTGATAGCTCTCGGGTTCTCCCTCGTCAGTAAGCAGCACATACTCATATGCAAAATATTTGGTTGAAGGTCGCCTCTCTCTGTCAGACCTTCTCTGTGGAACTGTTGGTGGAACTTCTGGTACTGGTGGTTGATCATGATCATCATCTCTGAGAGCTTCATCACCTGTACCCTCATGTCTGGGAACCTCATCTTCAACTCGTACTGGCACCGGTGTATGAGGTTCTGGATTCACATTTCTGTATTGCTGGGGCATTATCTTCAATTCCTTCCGGATATCTTCTATGGTCTGGTCTTCAACAAAGACAACATCTCGGCTTCTGACAATCTTCTTCTCCACAGGATCATAGAGTTTGTAGCCGAAATCATCCTGACCATAGCCAATAAAGACACACTGTCGCGTCTTTGCATCAAGCTTGGATCTCTCGTCCTTTGGGATGTGTACAAATGCTTTGCACCCAAAGACATGCAAGTGTTCATAAGACACTTCTTTACCTGTCCAGGCTTGGTTATGAACATTACCTTTCAGTGCGACCGCTGAGGACATGTTCAAAACATGAACTGCTGTGATGAGTGCCTCCCCCCAAAATGTCTTCGGCAGCTTGGCTTGTGACAGCAAGCTTCTGATCCTTTCGCACAAGGTTCTGTTCATCCTCTCAGCTAGGCCATTCAGCTGAGGTGTCTTCGGAGGTGTCGTTTGATGTCGGATTCCTTGCGTCTTGCAGTACTGATCAAACGGACCTCTGTATTCTCCACCGTTATCTGTTCTGATGCACTTCAGTTTCTTGCCGGTTTCTCTCTCCACCAGAGCATGAAACTCCTTGAACACTCCCAGCACTTGATCTTTTCTCTTCAAGGTGTATGCCCATATCCTCCTTGAATGATCATCAATGATGTCACAAAATACAGTGACCCACCAAGTGTTCGTGTCTGCATCGGACCGCATACATCTGAATGTATGAGATCTAGTCCCCTCCGGTTTCCGTTGAGGCGGGGAGCTCTGGAAGGATACTCTGTTCTGCTTTCCAGCCATGCAGTGTTTCACACTTCCGTAAGTGTGAGTTCTTCAGTTCCGGAAGAACATTCCGCCTGCGTAGTATCTCCATCCCGTGTTGGCTCATGTGACTGAGCTTTTTATGCCATAGCTCGGCTGCCTCATTACTGTTAACTGTATTTATGCTACTATTTGAAAGCTTAGCATGCATCAAATACAGGTTGAGTCTTTCTTACCTCGTGCCACGACCATTGACCCTTTAGTGAGCTTCCAGCATCCGTCACTAAAGGTGCTGCAGAAACCTTCATCATCCAGCTTGCCTGTTGAGATCAGGTTTAACCGATATCTGGGATGTGCTTGACTCCCTTCAACACTAGCCTTGTCCCGTTCTCTGTTTCAAGGCAGATGTCTCTAATACCGACGGCTTTCGACTGTCCGTCATTCCCCATCCTTACAGCACCGTAGTCCCATGGAATGTAAGATGAAAAGAAGTCTCTGCAAGATGTGGCGTGTATGGATGCACCACTATCTATCACCCAACTGGTCTCGTGGCTGGCAAGATTCACAACATCTTCTTCATATATTATATGAAATTCTTTGGAGGTTTTCTCGGTGGTTGTAGCAACTCTTTCTTGGTTAGAGTCACCATCTCTCCTGGACTGCTCATTCTTCAGTTTGTAGCAATCCCGCTTTATATGGCCTTTCTTTTTACAGTGATAACACTCAATATCTCTAGTTTTTGACTTACCTCGGTTTTTTTCTTGATCTCCCTGGGCCTCGGCTTTTACTCTCCTCCCCCTTCTGGTGTTCTTCTCCGTCACTAGAGCTTCTGAGGTTGAGGCTGATGCTGACTCCTGCATTCTCGTCCTCTTTTCTCCTCGAAGATCATGGTCTTTGCCATCTCCATAGTGACTTTCCCATCTGCGGCTGAATTGATCACCGTAGATCTGAACGTTTCCCAGATTCTGGTAACGTATTAAAGAGTATTAAGCCATTTACCTCATCTCCGAAGTCTATGCCCAATCCAGACAATTCCTTCATTGTTCCGAGGAAATCGTTGATGTGGTCCGCCACAGCTGTACCCTCCTGGTATTTCAAACCCATCATCTTCTTGATGTAGTACAGCTTGTTGTTTCCAGTCTTTGCTCGGAAAGGCTCCTCCAGCTTTCTCCATAAAACACATGCATTTGTCTCTTCACTGACATGGTTCACGATACTGTCGTCGATCCACTGACGAATAGTACTGCATGTTTTCTGGTGAAGATTAGCCCACTTTCCATCGGTCATTCCTTCTGATTTCTCCTCCAGAAATACCGATCCATCATAGTCCTTCACATACAGAAGGTTTTTCATCCTTCCTCTCCATGTGAAATAGTTTGTACTGGTTAACAAAATCATTTTTCCGTTGCTCCCCTCCATCATAAAAATTCTAAGCAGAATTTCAAAAAACGGACCTCATCGTTACGTCCGGAATGGTCGAAAATGGTGGAAATGACACTTCGTTTGTCAAAATCCGACACAGAGACCAAATTGCAAATTCCAGAAATTACAGGGGTGAAAGTGCAATTTCCAAAAGTTCAGGGGCCAAAGTGCAATTACGAAAAATTTCAGGGACTAAATTGCAATTTACAAAAAGTTCAGGGACTAAAGTGTAAATATCTAAAAGTATATGGTCTAAACTGTAATTTTCAGAAAGTTCAGGGACCTATCTGAAATTTACCAGGCACCGCTGACGTGGCAGCTGACTGGGCTGCTGACTGTGCGCTGACGTGGCGCTGACTGTTCGCTGACGTGGCGGATGACTGGGCTGCTGACTGTGCGCTGACTGGACGCTGACGTGGCGCTGACTGTGCGCTGACTGGACGCTGACGTGTCGCCACGTGTATCGTCTTCTTCCTTGGTCTGCGCGTGAAGCGCGTGACTGCGACTGGGGCGCGTGGACAGCCTTCTGTTAGGCGCGTGGCGCGCGTGCGGACAATCTGGACCTCCGATCGATCGACGGAAAATACCACCGTGCTCGGCTCGCCGTGAAAAGTCCGATGGTATGCTCAAAATCGATTTTTGACAACTTTTGTTGGAATCGACTTTCCGAACCGAAACTTTGTTTCTGAGTTTCGGGATCCCTCCGTGGAACCGTAGCTCTGATACCACTTGTTGTGATTAAACACACAATAATAGAGGTGATTGGAGAGAAAACTCTTCTTTTATTACACTAACAAAAGAATTACAAAGCTTACAAATCAAAGCTTTACAAAAAACTCTCACACCACTTTACTCTCTATTAAACTCACTTCTGGGATTTCTAGGGATGCTAAACATTGTGATTTTGGGCTCCTTATATAACCCCAAAGACGTGTGCTACAGTGCACACGTCTTTGGCAAAACGTGTGTTTCTGGCTTTGGTCCATTGGTGCATGCATGTTGTGTATGCTTTCGGTGGATTTGTTTCTTCTGCCTTTGGACCTGTGGACAACACAGGACCTGGGCGACGCCGTTCCTAGGCTCGCGGCACTAGTTGGGAAATACTAAATAATATGGAGTCGCCACCCGGTGTGAACCGGGACAAAGATTTAAGGCCGCACTCACCCCTCGCAAGGGAAGACCTCAAACCGTTGGGTTCGGAATGGTCCCTTACTCATGTCACTTGTAATGAAAGGATTTATATAATAATTTAATTAAGCTTAAGTAACACTTATTTCCAAGGGTATCATGCTTCTAAATTTATATGCATACATCAACAAGTTCAACATGCTACATCACATGGCAATTTCATGAACATATTTCAATCCTATGGTATGGAAAACTAAGAGCGACCTAATCATGCTTGAGAACTATCTCATGAACCAATTAACCAAATAATATGCTAACAGCCTAATCATGCTTGAATACAATCCCAAGAACACATAGAATGGATAAATGCAGGGATACGAATGATATGGTTGGCTATATAACACAAGAAAGATCAACCAAGAGACAATTATGCATGAATATGATAAGACAGACTCAGTTCAGTGCGCGCGCGTTCGTGTAGCGTTCGTAAACGCGTTTGAACGGTAAACAGAAGGTTCGCGTTCGTGTGGCGTTTGATAACGCGTTCGAACGGAAATGAAACAGAATGCTCGCGTTCGTATGGCGTTTGATAACGCGTTCGAACAGAAATGAAACAGAATGCTCGCGTTCGTGAACGCGTTTGAACGTAAATGAGACCTGATGCATGATAAGGCAAAAATGCATGCGCGTTCGAGTTGCGTTCGTAAACGCGTTCGAACGGGAACAGACCTGATGCATGAAATGGGACGCAATACATGAACAACAAAATAAAGGGGCGCGGCGAAGTACTGCCGTAAAGGTGGCCTTTTGGGGGCTCTTGATCTCTCAATGAGAGGACCTTTAGACCAACATACTAAGCCCATACGCGTCGCATCACATCATGCATACAAACATAAAGACAATCATATTCAACTAAATATGCCCGATTGAGCGTATCTTGCATTCAAACGGACACACATCAACCGGCGCGGCAAATCATCGTGGTAAAGGGCTTTAGCCCCTCCCCATAGGGGATCTCACATCACACTTACTAAGCCCATGCGCTCGATTGAATCATGCATACGAAAATAAAGTTAATCATATCAAACTTAGTATGCCCGATTGAACGTATCTCGCATTCAACCGAACACACATCAATCGGTGCGGCAAAGCATCGTGGTGAAGGATTTTTACCCCTCCAATTAGGGAACCTTCCATCGCACTTACTGAGCCAATGCACTCGATCGTATCATACAGGAATAAGCAACATACATAATTTAAATGACGAGAAACAAATAAACCAAAGCAACACAAAACAAGAGAATGTGCCGTTTACTCAAGTGGTACGTGGAGTTGTATCCCAAGTACAGACCGCACTACCATCCATTCGGATTCGGCTACGAAATTTACGTATGGGTTTCCATCCTATATACCACAAGAGGCGACACTCTTTCATTCATCCAAGCCACAACATGCATCCATAAACGACTCTCATGCGAATAGAATTCGATAATAATAAGAACGAATATAAACTAATGAAAAAAGGGCCCTCAGGTCTAACCTTTTAAATCACCTCTCGGATGTACGGTACACGATCGTCGGAAGGGTGGATGCTCCGCAACTCTCCCGGTTCACTGGTTCACTATTCTCGTTCGTTGTCTCACTGTTTTGAGTCGTCGTTCTCCGTCTTTTGCAACTATTTCCTTGTGGTTTCGCTGTCGTTTCCTCTGTTTTACTGCTATTTTAGTTGCTGTTTTTGGGAGGTTTTGGCTACTGTTTTGGGCGTGATTTTCGGTGGTGTTACGGTGTGGTTCGGGGGCTGTTTTTATGTGTGTGTTTAGGGCTGCTGTGTGCGTGTTTTAGGGCTGTTTGGGATGTGTTTCCAGTGGTAGTTTCGATGCTGTTAGGGACTGATTTCAAGGGTTAGGGGCTGCTGTGTGTTGTTCTCGTTAATTTGGTGAGGGAATGGTTGTTGTGTGTGCTATTTTTGTATGAGCTAGGGACTAGGGACTAGGGACTAGCGTTGAGAAGGTTGGTGAAGGTTTCTTTTTATAGGCAAAGGTTGGGCTTGACAAGGAAAGGGAATTGGCTAATTAAAGAGGGATTTGATTTGGTGTTGGACAAGGAAAGCAAGGGATTTGATTTGGTTTGGTTTATGAATACAATATTTTACATTGGTAATTATCTTATTAGATTAGGAAGTCAAATATATGATTGGCTTTAATTGGTTGATTGATTTTAACTTGGTATGATTATATTTTTGATTTAGTATGTGATTTGTTTAATTTAGGCATTTAGTTTGTTGATTGATTTTAATTAGGCATGCAATTTCTTTAATTTGTGTAAGTATTTTATTTAATTTGGTATGTGATTTTTAGATTTGTTTTGATTTCACCATGTGTTAAATATGTGTTTTAAGTGGGCTTGGGCGAATTGGGCTTAATGTAAGGCTAGCAGCAAAACCAGAATTACCGACACCGTTCGAACGCTTACTCGAACGTGGCACGAACGTCCGCAATCTGCCTGACGTTCGAATGAAGTAACGAACGCAGCACCAACGAAAACAGTGAACCTTGTTTATTCTGAATTTCCCCTTCCGATGTCTGTTTCCCGTGACCTCCGTGACTTAAAAGGTAGTGTCTCCAAAATGAGACTCATCATAGGGACTTATATGTAAAAATGCAGTGCCTACAGTCGCCCCCACTTTGATGGGACTTGTGTAATGTGCAACATTGACAATCCTATCAAAGTTATGCAATGCATTTCTACTTACCTGGCTCGCCAGCTGCCACTTGACTTACCATGTGTTGAGTTGATTTGGGTGGTGAGGTGCTGCGACCCCTGGTTCATTCTTGAACCGTGCTGTGATGTGGTCCATTCCCGAACCGTGCTTCCATTCTTGGAGTGCCATTCCCGGCTTGTTCATTCTCGAACTGTGTTAAGATGAGGCTTTATTCCTCCCGAGCTTTATTCCCGAACTGCTGAGGTGAGGCTTTATTCCTCCCGAGCTTTATTCCCGAACTGTTGAGATGGGGATTTATTCCTCCGAGCTTTGTTCTCGAACTGTTGAGATGAGGCTTTATTCCTCTGAGCTTTGTTCTCGAACTGTGTTGAGATGAGGCTTTATTCCTCCCGAGCTTTATTCCCGAACTGTTGAGATGAGGCTTTATTCCTCCCGAGCTTTATTCCCGAACTGTTGAGGTGAGGCTTTATTCCTCCCGAGCTTTATTCCCGAACTGTGTTGACATGAGGCTTTCTTCCCCTTGAGCTTTGTTCTCAAACTATACTGACATGAGGCTTTTATTCCATTGGGATTTGTTCCATGACTGTGTTAACTGTGGGCTTTGTCCCCGAACTGTTATCGTGAGGTGGTTCATTCCCGAACCGTGCTTCCATTCTTGGAGTACCATTCCCGGCTTGTTCATGCTTGAACTGTCCATTCCCGGACCATATCTCCATTCTCGGAGTGCCGTCCTCGGCGTGCTCATTCCCGAGCTGTCCATTCTCGGACTATATCTCCATTCTCGGAGTGCCATTCTCGGCAGAACTGATCTGATGTAATGTGGGCCTCGACCCTGGGACTCATTCCCAAACTGTGTTTGATGTGGGCCTCGACCCTGAGACTCATCCCCAAAACTGATGTTGAAGTGGGCCTCGGCCCCAACTGTTACTGACATGGGCCTCGCCCCCAGATTGATGCTGATGTGGACCTCGACCCTCGGGACTCATCCCCAAAACTGATTGCTGAAGTGGGCCTCGGCCCCAACTGCTACTGACATGGGCTTCGCCCCCAGATTGATGCTGATGTGGGTCTCGACCCTCGGATTCATTCCAAAATTCTGCTGATGTGGGCCTCGACCCTGGGATTCATTCCAAAATTCTGCTGATGTGGGCCTCGACCCTGTGATTCATTCCCTGGATTCATTCCAAAATTATGCTGATGTGGGCCTCGGCCCTGGGATTCATTCCAAAATTCTGCTGATGTGGGCCTCGACCCTGGGATTCATTCCCTGGATTCATTCCAAAAATATGCTGATGTGGGCCTCGGCCCTGGGATTCATTCCCTGGATCTATTCCAAAATTCTGCTGATGTGGGCCTCGGCCGCAGAATGATGTGGGCTTCGCCCTAAACTGATATTGATATGGGCCTCGCCCCCAGACTGATACAGCTGATATGGGCCTCGCCCCCAGACTGATACTGATATGGGCCTCGCCCCAAGACTGATACTGATATGGGCTTCGCCCCCAGACTGATACAGTACTGTCGATGTTCTTGATTGGTTTGTCTTTTGACGCTTTTTTTTTTCTTTTGAAACCTGTTATTACAAAACAGAACAAACACAAAAAGGATGCAAATATGTTACGTGTATGCATGCATGCATGATTGGGTTTCCTATCCCGTTGGGCTAGGTCTTCTGCCAGTACTCTGGGTGGCTGCTTGGTCTTTTGACAAGTCTGTCCTCTTCCCTAACCAACATGTATCTATGATGGCTTTCAGAACACAAGGGTTAACATGATGTATGTATGCATGGGGTGCATGAAATGCATATGATACAAGGAATATATCAACTCATTAAAATTTTCACACAAATCGGCCCATCATCATTTCAGAAGCTTTTGGGCTAACTGTCATAGGAGTGAACTCGTCCCAGTTTAAATGGCCCAACAAGTTCACATCTCATGGCAAGAAGTCCAACCGTATCCAAATGATAATGTTCATAAACACAAACATATAATGAAGATAATGCAAACGTAATAATTTCTACAGTATGGCCCATCAACATTTCAGAAGCTTTGGGCCTAATAGTCATAAGGTACGAACTTGCCCCAGTTTAAATGGTCCAGCAAGCCCGCATTTATGACAATAGTCCAACTGCATCCAAATGAGGATGGTCCACAAGCACATATCCAAGGAAATAATTGTTACTTTAGCCAACCCGGTCTATGGGTGGGTTAGTAAGAGTATAGACAAAGGCTCTCACTGGCGAAGGATGGCCCACAACTAGGTCTCCCCACTCAAGGGTTCGAGCAACCAAGTGGGCGCACCCTTTTTTATACACTAAGGTACGTGCCAATGAGCTATGGTGTGTGACGGACTGTCAAATGGATTTCCCGTTGTAGATCCCCCAGAGGGAAGGTGGAGCGACGCTCACTTAAATACCCAAGCCTCTTAGGCTCTTATCGCTTGGTGTCAGGAATAGACAACGAGTCCTCCAAATTAGTCCATCACAAAGGCTACGAGTAGATGGCCATGTAGGTGTCCTCACAGCTTTTCCTTCTAGAAAGGTAGTGAGTGAAGGAAGACACCAAACCATTACCTAGCCTCAAAGTGCCCTTGATTAAACCCTCACTTATCCACTATAGACATGGCCAATTAAAAACATAAATCCACTCATTATAAGACAATATTTCGGGGCCAATTCTCATATCCCCAGTGGAGTCGCCAGACTGTGGACAACACATGACCTGGGCGACGCCGTTCCTAGGCTCGCGGCACTAGTTGGGAAATACTAAATAATATGGAGTCGCCACCCGGTGTGAACCGGGACAAAGATTTAAGGCCGCACTCACCCCTCGCAAGGGAAGATCTCAAACCGTTGGGTTCGGAATGGTCCCTTACTCATGTCACTTGTAATGAAAGGATTTATATAATAATTTAATTAAGCTTAAGTAACACTTATTTCCAAGGGTATCATGCTTCTAAATTCATATGCATACATCAACAAGTTCAACATGCTACATCACATGGCAATTTCATGAACATATTTCAATCCTATGGTATGGAAAACTAAGAGCGACCTAATCATGCTTGAGTACTATCTCATGAACCTATTAACCAAATAATATGCTAACAGCCTAATCATGCTTGAATACAATCCCAAGAACACATAGAATGGATTAATGCAGGGATACGAATGATATGGTTGGCTATATAACACAAGAAAGATCAACCAAGAGACAATTATGCATGAATATGATAAGACAGACTCAGTTCAGTGTGCGCGCGTTCGTGTACCGTTCGTAAACGCGTTCGAACGGTAAACAGAAGGTTCGCGTTCGTGTGGCGTTTGATAACGCGTTCGAACGGAAATGAAACAGAATGCTCGCGTTCGTATGGCGTTTGATAACGCGTTCGAACAGAAATGAAACAGAATGCTCGCATTCGTGAACGCGTTTGAACGTAAATGAGACCTGATGCATGATAAGGCAAAATGCATGCGCGTTCGAGTTGCGTTCGTAAACGCGTTCGAACGGGAACAGACTGATGCATGAAATGGGACGCAATACATGAACAACAAAATAAAGGGGCGCGGCGAAGTACTGCCGTAAAGGTGGCCTTTTGGGGGCTCTTGATCTCTCAATGAGAGGACCTTTAGACCAACATACTAAGCCCATACGCGTCGCATCACATCATGCATACAAACATAAAGACAATCATATTCAACTAAATATGCCCGATTGAGCGTATCTTGCATTCAAACGGACACACATCAACCGGCGCGGCAAATCATCGTGGTAAAGGGCTTTAGCCCCTCCCCATAGGGGATCTCACATCACACTTACTAAGCCCATGCGCTCGATTGAATCATGCATACGAAAATAAAGTTAATCATATCAAACTTAGTATGCCCGATTGAACGTATCTCGCATTCAACCGAACACACATCAATCGGTGCGGCAAAGCATCGTGGTGAAGGATTTTTACCCCTCCAATTAGGGAACCTTCCATCGCACTTACTGAGCCCATGCACTCGATCGTATCATACAGGAATAAGCAACATACATAATTTAAATGACGAGAAACAAATAAACCAAGCAACACAAAACAAGAGAATGTGCCGTTTACTCAAGTGGTACGTGGAGTTGTATCCCAAGTACAGACCGCACTACCATCCATTCGGATTCGGCTACGAAATTTACGTATGGGTTTCCATCCTATATACCACAAGAGGCGACACTCTTTCATTCATCCAAGCCACAACATGCATCCATAAACGACTCTCATGCGAATAGAATTCGATAATAATAAGAACGAATATAAACTAATGAAAAAGGGCCCTCAGGTCTAACCTTTTAAATCACCTCTCGGATGTACGGTACACGATCGTCGGAAGGGTGGATGCTCCGCAACTCTCCCGGTTCACTGGTTCACTATTCTCGTTCGTTGTCTCACTGTTTTGAGTCGTCGTTATCCGTCTTTTGCTACTGTTTCCTTGTGGTTTCGCTGCCGTTTCCTCTGTTTTACTGCTATTTTAGTTGCTGTTTTTGGGAGGTTTTGGCTACTGTTTTGGGCGTGATTTTCGGTGGTGTTACGGTGTGGTTCGGGGGCTGTTTTATGTGTGTGTTTTTAGGGCTGCTGTGTGCGTGTTTTAGGGCTGTTTGGGATGTGTGTTCCAGTGGTAGTTTCGGTGCTGTTAGGGACTGATTTCAAGGGTTAGGGGTTGCTGTGTGTTGTTCTCGTTAATTTGGTGAGGGAATGGTTGTTGTGTGTGCTATTTTTGTATGATCTAGGGACTAGGGACTAGCTTTGAGAAGGTTGGTGAAGGGTTCTTTTTATAGGCAAAGGGTTGGGCTTGACAAGGAAAGGGATTTGGCTAATTAAAGAGGGATTTGATTTGGTGTTGGACAAGGAAAGCAAGGGATTTGATTTGGTTTGGTTTAGGAATACAATATTTTAGATTGGTAATTATCGTATTAGATTAGGAAGTCAAATATATGATTGGCTTTAATTGGTTGATTGATTTTAACTTGGTATGATTATATTTTTGATTTAGTATGTGATTTGTTTAATTTAGGCATTTAGTTTGTTGATTGATTTTAATTAGGCATGCAATTTCTTTATTTGTGTAAGTATTTTATTTAATTTGGTATGTGATTTTTAGATTTGTTTTGATTTCACCATGTGTTAAATATGTGTTTTAAGTGGGCTTGGGCGAATTGGGCTTAATGTAAGGCTAGCAGCAAAACCAGAATTACCGACACCGTTCGAACGCTTACTCGAACGTGGCAAGAACGTCCGCAATCTGCCTGACGTTCGAATGAAGTAACGAACGCAGCACCAACGAAAACAGTAAACCTTGTTTATTCTAAATTTCCCCTTCCGATGTCCGTTTCCCGTGACCTCCGTGACTTAAAAGGTAGTGTCTCCAAAATGAGACTCATCATAGGGACTTATATGTAAAAATGCAGTGCCTACATGATCTTCTGCAGCTGTGTTTACAGCTTGTTGTAGCTGTTTTCAACAATACGAAACTGGGTCGCTGCTGTTCTTCAATTCCATTCCATTCCATTCAAGATTATGACATTTTACAGGCATTGATTTAATAGCATTTACACGCGTCCGATTTAGAACACTCGCCCTCGTATACACCCTGGGGGAGGAGCTGGAGATCGATTACTTTTTTCGCAAATTTGACAAATTATTGTTATACGTGACCATAACTCGACCTGATATGATATTAGTTATGTAATTCAGAATCTATCTCAGTTTATGGATAAGCCTACTGATATTCACTTAGCAGCTGCTTATAAGGTTATGATATACATCAAGGCAGCTCCTAGTCAAGGCATATTGCTCTCTAGTTCCTCTCAGTTACGTTTTAGAGCTTACTGTGATTCTAATTGGGCCTCTTTCCCTGATACTAGAAGATCAGTGCATTTTCATGGGTAATTCCCTTATATCTCGAAAATCCAAAAAGCAATATGTGGTTTCCAGAGTATAGAGCTATGGCAATAACCTGTGTAGAAAAATTTTCTAAATATATATGGTGTATAAATATATAGGAAATGAAATGATATGATCCTTAATGTGAAAAGACTAAACCTTTGGGTTTAAAGGAAATGATGTGCTCCTTAATGGGAAAGAACACAACCTTTAGGATTGAAAGAACTCCATGGAGGGTTATGACCCTTAAAGAATTACATTCATTAACATGACGGTATTTTTTTAAAGCAACCTTCCATGTCTATAAAAATGAGTCATTCGGTTCATTTGTTATCATCCTAAAAAATCATTCTTAGTTTCTTCCATTGTTAGAGAGTCTAAGGTCTAGATAAAAAGAGAAAATTTCCATCATTCTCAAGTTCAAATTCTTCAAAAAATGAATGTTCATTTTACAAGAAGCAACCAAGTTATTATGGGAGAACATTAGTCACAAAAAATCCGTAAAGCACCGAGGCGGGACTAATAAGTTCTTAATGACAGAGGCATCTCGACTTGATTTAAGTTTTTTTTTGTCTTCTTCAATATTTTTCTAGGTTTTTCTAAGTCTTTATCTTTATGGTTTATTCATGGCTTGCATGAGAAAATGTTGATGTTTTGACTGGATAATGCATGTTAAAATTGATTAATAACACATTTGAATAACAATCTTAAGAACTTATTACTTTACATGTGTTATTAACTCTGATTTTTGCATGTTTTACTATTCTTTTCTATGGAAAATGTATTATGTGCATGAAAATTACGCAATGGCGTTCGAACTCCCGACAAACGCATAAGGTAAACCCTGTATTTCGTATTTTCGTTCGAACATGGTGACAAACGTAACTCAAACGCAAGTTATCTGGAAAGGTTTGTTCCTACGCTGCACGAACGTGAGCTCTCTGGAAAAGTTCGAACGAACACGTTATCAAATGCTACACGAACGTGAACTCTATGGAAAGACTCGTTCGAACGACTGAACGAACATGACACTAACGCAAGTCACATCTGGGAAATTTTCAAATTTGAATTAATTTTGGTAAAATAACATACATAGTTTAGATTGCATAAATTCACAGATTTAGATAAATCTAGTACCTAATTATACACATAATTTGATTATAAAATTTGAAAATATAGACATAAGTTGAATATATACAAAGTGTAATATTAACTTAGTAAAATCTTATACTTAACCTTTGTAAATTTGGTAGTATATGTTTTAGTTAATATTAGGGTGTTCAATTATCACAAGCATACACATAATCTTTAATGTGATAAAGTTTAAAATTATTTATTGATTGTTTGTTGTATACTTAATTGAGAATTTAAAGTGTATCACAAAGACTTTGTCCGAGTTATACACAAGTAATTCATTCGAAGCTTGATTGACTCTATACCTTAAACAACTGCTATACTTAAACTTGAAAATTGAAGTGTAACACTAAGGATGAATGCTTAAGATTTTCTATTGAGAAAGTGATTAAGGAAATTCTGTCACCAATGTGATAAGAGCCTAAGTGGGCATAAATTTAAGTGGTTATGCCGGACCGCCTCGTCATTTGAGAATTTTCCTTTGTTCACCTGTCATAAGAAATTTTAGTCACAAATTCAAGAACTTATGTTATTTAGTACTATTGTCTAAGACAATAACAAATGGATTTTTAGTGTAACACATAAACAAGATCATACAATTGATCGTTGTGTGATTTGTCTTTTATAAAATTATTGATTATTATTTTATTTCCAGTTACACATGACCAGTGGAATTCTCTAAATAGGTCCGGATTTACTATTCATCAGAAATTTTGATTTGTATTTTTGACTTACTTCTGATCCGAATTTGGAAAAACATCCAACGTGAAAGTTGTATATCTCGATCTCATCTTTCCGAAGATATAAAATTCATAAAAATTAGAGTTCGTATGAGAAAGTTACGGCCCAAATACCATGGGCTATCCGTAGTAGAATATCGTAACGTCTAATATTGGATTCTCGAAGAATTTACCGATAGTCATCTCACGAAGGTATATATTTCCAATCATAATTTATATTATGTGACACTCATCTCACAGTGTATCATTAGTCAGAATTCCCGATCGTTACAGTATTGGTTGGACCGAATACTGAATGACTCACATGTGATTCATAATAGTTAGAAATACACACAACCATCAATAGAATTCTCCTCAAGTCGAGTACCATATGTAATCATTTGACTATACGATATCATTGATTTTGTGTGAGATCCTCCACAATTTGATGCCATGTATGTCAGAAATCTTTCATGGTCCGACCTCTAGATGTCTGTTGGGTGTGGACCGATGCACTCAGTAATCAAGTGCGAAACATGATAGAATGTGTTGGCTCGTATGTGTATCATAAGGGGTTTATGTATCCATGTTAGTAAAGTCACGATTCTTAAAGCTTTGGCTAAATTCGATCACCTAGGGTGGATCGCATCAGTTATGAAGAATCGTGGACATGTCGATATGAGATGTGCGCCTCGGAAACTTGACGGTATATTCTATGTTTGCTAAGAACAACTTGGATAGCCTACGATGGAGGGAATGTTAAACATATGTGATAAACTTGATTTGTATAGTTCGGAAAGGTCGTTCGTGTTCTTCGCGAATTCATAGGTGGCCGAATTACGTACATATTAGCTAGGCTTATATGATGAACGTGTCCGAACTTAGAGAGTCTCAATATTAAGTGTACTCATTGAGCACTTGGGTAGCCGATTAATTTTGATAAAAGATAATATTCGATATTATAATTATCAACCAAAATAATCAAGTGTTATTGGATAACATTGATTATTTACTTTGGCCTATTTGGATTAATTCAAAACTACACAAATGGCTTAATTATAAATTCATAAATATCTCTACCATTTGATGATATTTTGGTAATTCTAAATTTGTATTAATAGGTGTAAATCTATATGTCTTGATTTAATTGGATTAAATCAAAGTGATAGATATTGAACTAATCCATTAAGTAAAAATTATCTTGATTTAATTTACTTAAATCAAAGTGGTAGACAATGAGATTAGTCACACCCAATTATGAATATTTGGATAATTTAATTAAGCATACCTAATGTTTGATAAGACATTTATTGATTAAAAATTGCATAAGTTTTGCTATAAATAGTAAGCTTTAGGAAGGTTTTAATTAAGCTTAAGTAAGGTAAAAATTTTGTGAAAGCTATACATAAGTATTTCTTAGAGAAAATTAGCTTAAATTAGAGAAGTGTTTACAGAAGCTTGTGAGGTCTTTATAACATTTCATCTATGAGAAATCAAGATTGGATCTTGGAGTGAAGCTTGCTAGCATTGGAATCAAGGTTGGATCTTGAAGAAAAGCTTACAACACTTTGGAAGTTCTCCCACCATTTCAACAAAGAGAATGAGATTGGATCTTTGCTTCAAGCTTGCTAGGTAAGTTTGAAATTCTCTTAAGTTATGAAATATGTATTGGATGTATGATCGCATAACTTAATGTCGAAATAAGGCTAATAAATTGTGTCATGATACTTCTAAAGTATAAACACAACATACTTGTAAATTGTAATTAGGTCAAATATATTTATGTTGGACATGGAACAATTAATAAGAGTTTAGAACTCAAGATTAAAAGTTTAGAGCTAAGGCTACCATTCTAGAATCACTTGACCACCTTTAGGTGAACTAGAATTGTTCATGAGACATTTCCTATTGGAATTATAAAATTGGTTTATGATTAGATTTAAAAATTTATACAAGTGCGTATTTAGAATAAATTTATATTTTTGTAAAAATATTTGATATTTTGAAAAACTTAATTTTTATTCTATAATATGTGTTGATGTTGGTTTTGATGTTAAAATTAATTTTGGGTGTTTTGAAAGTGTTTAGGAAAAGCCGAAAACAATTGAGTTTTTGAGTTTCCGGACTCTGATTCAGCCCCGGTTTTTTCCTATACACTCGTAATGGAATGTAGTTTTACATAAAAATATTTTAAAAATACACTCATGCTAGATATCCACGAGTTAGACCTATTTTCGCTGCGCGGGGTACCGATCCGACTCTATGGGTTCCACAAATGTCCCAACAGTAAGCCGCTGAGCTATAAATGGATTTTCAAACGGAAGATGAAGTCTGATGGATCACTAGATAAGTACAAGGTAAGACCTTTCATAAAAGGGTATAGACAAAAAGAAGGCATTGATTACTTTGATATCTATTCACCAGTGACCCGTATCACTTCAATAAGAATGTTTATAGCCATAGCAGCTATATTTGCTTTTGAAATACATCAAATGGATGTAAATACGACATTCTTAAATGATGAATTGGATGAGGAGATTTACATGAAACAACCAGAAGGTCTTAATGTTTCTGGACAATAACATAAGGTGTGCAAACTTGTAAAATTCTTATACAGATTAAAACAAACACCTAAACAATGGCATGAGAAATTTGACAAAGAAATATTGTCAAGTGAATTCAAAATCAATGAGTGTGATAAATGTGTCTATATTAAATCAACTCAAAAATGATATGTCATTGTGTGTCTCTACGTAGACGATATGCTAATAATTGGTAGCAATCATGAGATGAATCGGTCTACTAAGAAAGTATTAACCAACAAATTTGACATGAAAGATTTATGAGTAGCTGATGTGATCGTATGAATTAAGATTTCCAGAACATTAGAGGGATAAATATTATCTCAGGCTTATTATGTTGAGAAAATACTTGAGAAATATAATAAATGAGATCTAAACGTAGCTAGAACTTATGTGGACCTAACTCTTTATTTGTCAAAAAATACCGATTCGAACGTATCACAATTAAAGCATTCGAGAATCATCGGAAGTCTGATGTATCTAACAAATTACACACGATCAGATATCGCTTAAGTTGTAGACATGCTTAGTCTATATACGAATAATCCATGACATAACCACTGGAAAAACCATAGTAAGAGTTTTGAGATATCTGAGAGAAACTTCAAAATATGATTTGCATTATACGAGATATCATGTTGTTCTAGAGGGATACAACGATGCTAACTGGATATATGATATAGTGGATTCCAAATCTATGAGTGAATTTATTTTCACACTTGGTGGTGGAGCTGTGTCATGGAAATCCTCGAGGCAAACGTGTATTGCTCAGTCTACTATGGAGTCTGAGTTCATAACATTAGACAAATCAGCGGAAGAAGCATAATGACTTCGAAATTTCTTAGAGGATATTCCAAATTGGTTAAAATTAATGTCAGCTATAAGCATACATTGTGATAGTCAATCGACTATTGAGAGAGCCCAAAATACAATGTATAATGGTAAGTCTCGACACATACGCTGAAGACATAATACCATAAGGTAACTGCTATCAAGCGATATAATTTCAATAGATTATGTCAAGTCGAAGGAAAACCTAGCAGATCCACTTACTAAAGATTTACCTAGAGAGCAAGTTGAGAAGTCATCGATTGGAATGAGCTTAAAGCCTATAAATTAAGAATTGTCACTGTGAAAACTCAATCTAACTGACTGGAGATCACAATATCTATGTTCAAAAGAGAAAACATAAACTTTGTGCAATTCAAAACAAGCACTGTAAAATTCTATACTCTTTCCCATTCCTATAATGACGCATAGTATTGTCTGTCAATGTTAGGATAAGCTAAGACTTTTAATGATAACTATATTAGGAGGAGAGTTCTAATCGGGGTAAAGTCTTATTACCTTTAATAGTATATCACATATTTCAAGTAAGAAGTTAGGCCGCTTCCATGGAAATTTTAAAGGTTGGATTCCCTAAAGTACTTGATGAAGCCATGATCAATGTTCATGGCCGAATTGAACACAATTGTAGAATGGAAAATGGTTGAAGTGAAGTTGTGTGATGACTATTATCTTGGTTTACACTAACAACAGAATAATTCAAGATTGTGAGTCACTGATTTACCAAGTAAATCCGATAATTATTCACTAAGAAAAGTTCAAGGGGAAAGCTACTTATTCCGATACAGTTTCATTTCAAGGAAACTCTCTTATGTGTCTACATTGATATTTAGAAAATTATGGGGGGATTGCAGGAAAATTTTCTAAATATATGTCTCTCAGCTTCTCTCTCAATTACGTTTTGGTAGCCAAAAACTGGCTATTGAGGCGAGAAGAAGAGATGTGAAGGCGAGAAGAATAAGAGAATATGTAAAGAAGAGAAGATGTGAAAAAGAGAAATAATGAATAATTTGAAGAAATTATGGGTCATGTGCGTCTCTCTCTCTGATGAGAGCATGACCCCTAATTTTTTGTTTAAATAAAATTAGGTTATTTTTCTGTTTAAATAAAAATAATTTTTAATTTTTACTCTTTATTTTTTTTTATATTATTACGATTACAAGAAATTAAATTAGGGGTTTAGGGTTTTGATTGCTGATTTTTACCCTAAAAGAATGAGGTCTAACAAATTCTTAGTTCTCTGTCACATTACTTATATATATTTTTTAAATTAAGAAGTTGTGATGTTTGATTAATTGATTAGTTCTCTGTCACAATGCTTATAAAATGAATGTAATTTGGATTTGTTGATGTTTTTATTATGCTAATAATATGATTTTAATTTTTGTTTTGATTTCCGGATTGAGGCGTCTGCCTCGAGGCGATCTGCCTCGCGCCTCAACGGCCGACCACCTCGAGGCGTTATCCGTATTTTTAAACATTGGCTCATTCTACAAGAAGCGTTCAAGTTATCATAGGAGAACATTAGCTATAAGAAATTTGCAGAGCACCGAGGCGGGACTAATAAGTTCTTAATGACAGAGATATCTCGACTTGCTTTAAGTTTTTTCGTCTTCTTTAATATTTTCCATATTTTTCCAAGTCTTTATCGTTATATTATATTCATGACTTGCATGATAGAATGTTGATGTTTTGACTGAATAATGCATGTTAAAATTGATTAATAACATATCCGGATAACAACCTGGCTGTTCAGATTCTGTTGGCTGCCAGCTGCGCCGAAAGCATGAAATTGCATGCAGGGCAGCTAATGAAAGTTGGCAAAACGTGTTTACACGTTTTGCCAACCACCAAGGCGTGTGCACTGTAGCACACACCTCTGATCAGTATAAAAAGAGCCCTAGAATCCATTGTTAGGCATCCCAAATGTGTGAGTTTAATAGAGAGTAAAGTGGTGAGAGTTTTTTGTAAAGCTTTGATTGCAAGCTTTGTAATTATTTTGTGAGTAATATAAAAGAAGAGTTTTCTCTCAATCATCTCTATTGTGTGTGTTTAATCTCAACAAGTAGTATCAGGAGCTAAGGTTCCACAGAGGGATCCCGAAACTCAGAAACATAGGTTCGGTTCGGAAAGTTGGTTCCGACGAAAGTTGTCGAAAATCGATTTTGAGCATATCATCAGACTTTTCACGGCGAGACGAGCACGGTGGTATTTTCCGGTGATCTATCGGAGGTCCAGAGACGCCGCACGCGCCAAACAGAAGGCAACCACGCGCTCCACGTGCATCAACGCGCCGCACGCGCCGCTTGAGGTTGAAGACGACCACGTCAGCCGCCACGTGTCGTCCAGTCAGCGCACAGTCAGTCGCCACGTCAGAAGGTCCTGCACAGTCAGCAGCCCAGTCAGCAGGACACGTCAGCAACACAGTCAGCAGACACGTGGCATCCAGTCAGCAGACACGTCATCTGCCACGTCAGCGGTGCCTGGTAAATTTCAGATAGGTCCTTGCACTTTCTGTAAATTACAATTTAGCCCCTATACTTTCAAAAATTTCAATTTAGTCCCTAAACTTTTTGTAAATTGCAACGTAGTCCCTGAAATTTTCCGTAATTTCATTTTGGCCCATGGACTTTCGGAAATTGCATTTTGACCCATGTAATTTCTGAAATTTGCAAATTGGTCCATATGTCGGATTTTGACAAACGAAGTGTCATTTCCACCATTTTCGACCATTCCAGACGCAACGGTGAGGTTTGTTTTTTGAAATTCTACTTAGAATTTTTATGATGGAAGGGGGCAACGAAAAAATGGTTTTGTTAACCAGTACTAATTATTTCACATGGAGAGGAATGATGAAAGACCTTCTGTATGTGAAGGACTATGATGGATCGTTATTTCTGGAGCAGAAACCAGAAGGAATGACCGAGGGAAAGTGGGCTAATCTTCACCAGAAAACATGCAGTACTATTCGTCAGTGGATCGACGATAGTATCGTCAACCATGTCAGTGAAGAAACAAATGCACTTGTCTTATGGGGAAAGCTGGAGGAGCTTTTCCGAGCAAAGACTGGAAACAACAAGCTGTACTACATCAAGAAGATGATGGGGTTGAAATACCAGGAAGATACAGCTGTGGCAGACCACATCAATGATTTCCTCGGAACAATGAAAGAATTATCTGGATTGGGCATAGACTTCGGTGATGAGGTAAACGGCTTAATACTCCTTAATACGTTACCAGAATCTTGGGAAACGTTCAGATCTACGGTGATAAATTCAGCCGCAGATGGAAAAGTCACTATGGAGATGGCAAAGACCAGGATCTTCGAGGAAGAAAAGATGACGAGAATGCATGAGTCAGCATCAGCCTCAACCTCAAAAGCTCTAGTGACAGAAAAGAACACCAGAAGGGGGATGAGTAAAAGCCGAGGCCCAGGTAAATCAGACAATAACCGGGGGAAATCAAGAACAAGGGATATTGAGTGCTATCACTGCAAAAAGAAAGGCCATATGAAGCGAGATTGCTACAAACTGAAGAACGAGCAGTCCAGGAGAGATGTTGACTCTAACCAAGAAAGAGTTGCTACTACCACCGACAATACCTCCAAATAGTTCTTCATTATATATGAAGAAGATGTAGTGAATCTTGCCAGCCACGAGACCAGTTGGGTGATAGATATTGGTACATCCATACACGCCACATCTCACAGAGACTTCTTTTCATCTTACACACCAGGGGACTACGGTGCTGTAAGGATGGGGAATGATGGCCAGTCCAAAGCCGTCGGTATTGGAGACATATGCCTTGAAACAGACAACATGACAAGGCTAGTGTTGAATGAAGTCAAGCACATCCCGGACATCCGGTTAAACCTGATCTCAACAGGCAAGCTGGATGATGAAGGTTTCTGCAGCACCTTTAGTGACGGAACCTGGAAGCTCACTAAAGGATCAATTGTGGTGGCACGAGGTAAGAAAGACTCAACTCTGTATTTGATGCATGCTAATCTTTCAAATAGTAGCATAAATACAGTTAACAGTAATGAGGCAGCCGAGCTATTGCACAAAAAGCTCGGTCACATGAGTCAAACAGGGATGAAGATACTACGCAGGCGGAATGTTATTCCCGAATTGAAGAACTCACACTTACGGAAGTGTGAACACTGCATGGCTGGAAAACAGAACAAAGTGTCATTCCAGAGCTCCCCGCCTCAACGGAAACCGGAGGTACTAGATCTCATACATTCAGATGTATGCGGTCCGATGCAGACACGAACACTTGGTGGGTCACTGTATTTTGTGACATTTATTGATGATCATTCAAGGAAGACATGGGCATACACCTTGAAGAGAAAAGACCAAGTGCTTGGAGTGTTCAAGGAGTTTCACGCCCTGGTGGAGAGAGAAACCGGTAAGAAACTCAAATGCATCAGAACAGACAACGGTGGAGAATACAGAGGTCCGTTTGATCAGTGCTGCAAGACGCAAGGAATCAGACATCAAACGACACCTCCGAAGACACCTCAGCTGAATGGCCTAGCTGAGAGGATGAACAGAACCTTGTGCGAAAGGGTCAGAAACTTGCTGTCACAAGCCAAGCTACCAAAGACATTTTGGGGGGAGGCACTCAACACAGCAGTACATGTTTTGAACATGTCCCCAGCGGTCGCACTGAAAGGTAATGTTCCTAACCAAGCTTGGACAGGTAAAGAAGTGTCTTATGAACACTTGCATGTCTTTGGGTGCAAAGCATTTGTACACATCCCAAAGGACGAGAGATCCAATCTTGATGCAAAGACGCGACAATGTGTCTTTATTGGCTATGATCAGGATGATTTCGGCTACAAACTCTATGATCTTATGGAAAAGAAGATCGTCAGGAGCCGAGATGTTGTCTTTGTTGAAGACCATACCATAGAAGATATCAGAAAAGAGATGAAGACAATGCCCCAACAATACAAAAATGTGAATCCAAAACCTCATACACCGGTGCCAGTACGAGTTGAAGATGAGGTTCCCAGACAGAAGGGTACAGGTGATAAAGCTCCCAGAGATGATGATCATGATCAACCACCAGTACCAGAAGCTACACCAACAGTTCCACAGAGAAGGTCAGACAGAGAGAGGCGACCTTCGACCAAATACTTTGCATATGAGTATGTGCTGCTTACTGACGGGGGAGAACCCGAGAGCTACAAGGAGGTTATGGAAACAGAGGACAGAGAAAAGTGGGAGGAAGCCATGCAAGATGAGATGAAATCTTTGCATGATAATCACACTTTTGAGTTGGTGAAATTGCCAAGAGGCAAACGGGCTTTGAAGAACAAATGGGTGTACAGGGTGAAGCAACAGGAGCACACTTCACAACCCCGGTACAAAGCCAGACTAGTTGTCAAGGGATTCAATCAGAGGAAAGGCATTGACTTCGATGAAATCTTCTCTCCAGTTGTGAAGATGTCATCCATAAGAGTGGTACTCAGCTTAGCAGCAAGCCTCGACCTATAAGTTGAGCAGATGGATGTCAAGACCGCATTTCTTCACGGAGATCTGGATGAAGAAATTTACATGGAGCAACCAGAAGGCTTCAGAGTCAGAGGAAAAGATGACTATGTATGCAGACTCAGGAAAAGCCTCTATGGTTTGAAACAGGCACCAAGACAGTGGTACGTGAAGTTTGAGTCAGTTATGGGGGAGCAGGGATACAAGAAGACCACTTCAGACCATTGTGTTTTCGTTCAGAAGTTTTCTGACGATGACTTTATCATCTTACTGTTATATGTAGATGATATGTTGATAGTTGGCAGGAATCAATCGATGATTGATAACTTGAAGCAGCAACTGAGTAAGTCTTTTGAGATGAAAGACTTGGGGCCAGCTAAGCAGATTCTTGACATCAGGATCGGTCGTGATCGGAAAGCCAGGAAGTTATACTTATCACAGGAGGAGTACATCGAGAATGTACTTCAAAGATTCCAGATGGACAAGGCTAAAGCGGTTAGCACTCCTCTTGCTACCCACTTTAGATTGAGTACACAGCAGAGTCCCTCTACTGAGACAGGGAAGGAGGAAATGAAACAGGTTCCATACAACTCAGCAGTGGGAAGTCTTATGTATGTCATGGTGTGCACGATGCCAGACTTAGCACACGCAGTTGGATTGGTCAGCCGGTTTATGTCAAATCCAAGACGGGAACACTGGAATGCGATCAAATGGATCATGCGGTATCTACGAGTCACATCCAAGATGAGGTTATGTTTTGGAAGCAGCGAACCAGTGTTGATGGGCTACACCGATTCAGATATGACATGAGATGTGGATACCCGAAAGTCTACTTCGGGGTATCTGATTACTCTCTCAGGAGGAGCTGTGGCATGGCAGTCGAGGTTGCAGAGGTGTGTTGCACTTTCTACAACAGAGGCAGAATTCATTGCAGTTACAGAAGCTTGCAAGGAATTGCTGTGGATGAAGACATTCGTCCAGGAATTGGGTTTCAAGCAGGAGAAGTATATTTTGTACTGCGATAGCCAGAGTGCTATCTATCTCGGTAAAAATTCCACATTCCATTCGAGGTCAAAACATATCGATGTGAGGTATCATTGGATACGGGACGTCCTGAGCTGAAAGCTGTTAGAACTCAGGAAAATTCACACCGACGACAACAGTGCCGATATGTTCACCAAGGTTTTACCGAAGGAGAAGCTTGAAATCTATCGTGCCATAGCCGGGATGACAAAACTCTCTACATAGTCAGAGTGGGGAGATTCAGAGAACTACGATTGGCTTGATCCCAACTCATGGTACGTAGGCAGTCATACAGATGCAGCCAGGGGAGGATCCTTTTGAGGATCTGGATTTGGGTGATTGATGGTCGGCTCAGATTTTGGAGCAAATCTTCACCGAGGGGGAGATTTGTTGGCTGCCAGCTGCGCCGAAAGCATGCAATTGCATGCAGGGCAGCTAATGAAAGTTGGCAAAACGTGTTTACACGTTTTGCCAACCACCAAGGCGTGTGCACTGTAGCACACGCCTCTGATCAGTATAAAAAGAGCCCTAGAATCCATTGTTAGGCATCCCAAATGTGTGAGTTTAATAGACAGTAAAGTGGTGAGAGTTTTTTGTAAAGCTTGGATTGCAAGCTTTGTAATTCTTTTGTGAGTAATATAAAAGAAGAGTTTTATCTCAATCATCTCTATTGTGTGTGTTTAATCTCAACAGATTCTTCATGCACAAGCAGCCTTACTTTTCTGTGACAACAAAGTTGCTTAACTTATTGCAGCCAGTCCTGCTTTCCACGAGCTCACTAAGCATATAGAGTTGGATTTTCAGCTCACTAGAGACAAGATCCAAGAAGGCAGTATTCAAAATTCTCAAGTCACCACCCATTCACAACTCGCAGAATTAATCTTCACCAAGGCTTTATCCTCTTATAATATTCTTAATTCTCACTTGTCCAAGATGGGCATAGTGAAATCTCAAATCTCTTACTGTATCACTTGTTCAAAACCAAATTTATTAATTCAAAAATCAGTCAAATCTTTGATAAAAATTCATCAAAATGGATGGAAATAATTAATCATATGCCATATGCCAATCATTTGCCTTCAAATATTTACTTGATGATTACCTACATTTGTTTGCAGCATTATTTGAAGGCTAAAACTAACTATAAGCATAAATAAGCTAGATTTTACAAACAGTTTGAATAATATAAAATAATTAGATAAATTTTAACGAAACAGATATACAACAAATATCTTTTAGATTATTTTTAATCTACAAAAACTAATTGAGTAATCTATAGGATTTCCATCAAATGATACAATCATTTATAAATTAGCTAGAGAACCGTACAAGTTCTCAAAAATAAATCAAGCCTCGATTTTTTTGATTTATGGTTGACCAATAAATAGCTTCGTTGCAATGTAGATAATAAGAATCTTAATCCTACAATGGCAAATAACAAGAATAGATTAATTAATATACTAGCAAATGAAATGAAAAAAAAAATTACAATAAAATCTTGATGCTTTTAAAAAAACAAATAAATTTATATATTTTTTTAAAAAAAATTAATAAAGAGTGGTAGATACATCTACGGATCTACAAACTATTTGTATGTATATAGACTATATTTGGATAAAATAATAAATATTAATAAAAATAGTGAAAAAATATAATGTCTACTCTACAGTGGTTTTATATAAGGAATATGATAGAGCCACTTCATATAAAAAATAAAAAATAAAAAATAAAATTATCTATCAACTTTATAATTACCATGGCACTTGCAGAGATGTTGCAGCACCCTTAGATGGGGCTTTGGGTGAAGGGGCTGAAGGAGGTGGTGGTGGTGGTGGTGGTGGGGCTGGAGGATCAAACTTTCCTATAAACAAAGATAACCACAAATATGTTATATTTCATTGTCTAATAATATTGGTGTCTAACTAATTTTGTTTATATATAATTTGTGATTGATTACATAATAATTAACAAATAATTAAATTTTAACTATTTATTATTATATTTATACGTGTGACAATAGATTATAAAAAGCTTAACATAAAAAATTGGATCCAAATTTTAATTTGGATTCAGTTCTATTTTTTTTTTTTGTGCTCTGACTTTTTATAATTTGTTGCCACCCATACATATATAATAATGGATAATTTAGATTTAATTATTTATAATTTTTATCTAATAATTATCAATTAAAATTTTAAAAAATAATAATATAAAACTCAGTTCAACACCGAATCTAAATCCTCTAAATTCTAATTATATATGGGGTATTTATTTATTATTATATATAATTAAATATTAGATATTTTAAAGTGTAAAGATGTCAGCACACTAAGATTTCTAATGTATTAACTAAAAAAAATAATGAAGTGACTAAGGAAAAGTAAAAATAAGAATTGAAGGGCCGGAAACAGACCACAGAGAAGAAGATTTTCCGGCGGCGGCCGCTCCTTGGCGGGATCTGGGTCGGCGTCGTAAACCCTAACATAAAGTTCTTGACCCAAGTACCAGTTTTTCAAGAGCTGTGATCTCAAGTTCCACATTCCTGGATTGTCAAGATATGCATATACTGCTGTCCATGTTCCAGGATAAACCTGACATTAATGTTTTAACTTTAAACAATCATAAAAGCACTAGCAGCATGCAAAAAATTAACACAGAGACACGAGGCCAGAAAATCACCTGAACGGTGGAACGAACAACTGGATCATAAAGATTGTATCTAGAACGTACTTCAGGTTTCCAGTCTCCACCCCCAAATCTTGATAAATCATATAGCAAAACTCATCATAATTAAGGTATATATGAAAGAAGCTTGTGGTGGTTTCTACGGACTTAATAGAAACTATCCACACATATTTTTTTTTAATTGTTCGAAATACCGCCGCTAAACTATCATCTCAGGCTTAAGTGTAACATGTAAAATTTCTGACTGTTCTAAGCTTTCACAAAAAACAGACTCCTTAAATTCGAACTCAGGACTTGAAGATGAGATCATGAGCCTTACACCAAATCACGCCCATTGGGGACAATTAACCACATACTCATGTATGAATGATCTCAAGTTAATTAGAGTGCTTACCCGACTACGTAAAATCCGAAGCCATCCAAGTGCCAAGAATCAATAACTTCCAAGTCACTCTTCAATACAATTTCTATCCAACCTCGGTGGATTCCCGTGGCGACAAATACACCGCGTACGGCGTCTACATTCGAGGCGTTGACGGGGTATTTATCGAGTTCATAGAAACCAGAGCCATTGACAAAGTGATCAGCTAGCTTCAATGGAGTCTCTGGAGTAAGGTAAGAGACATTGTTGACTGTGTACAAAGGTGCCCCATCAATTCCGGCTGATGAGCCTTTAAGGATGAAGGTTTGTGATAGTGTCACATTTGTTACGTTGAAGGATCCTTGTGGATTTGGCCTTGCTGCACCTGTTGTCAAATTCCACCTTCACAAACAAACATAAATAAAAAGGATTAGAATGAGGTTGGCAAAGGCACAAGTGGCAATCCCGGAATAAAAAATCATTCCGATTTTTTTTTTTGGAATAAAAAATCATCATATCTCGTATTTCTTTAAAATTTCGTATCATTTTTTATCTCGTCTAGGGACATTAAATTATATTTCAAATTTTATTTCGAATGAGACGGAATCTTATTAAGATAAGATGAGACGAGGAAAATTTGACAAACCCGAAACGAGAACATTAATCATAAATATTGATAGAAAGTTTGAGACTAGCTACATGGAACAGGATTCAGTTTTTTCATAGAAAATTATAATAGGCGGCATATCAGTTTGAATTTTTTTAAATTTAGTTTAATAGAATCAAATCACCTATGCGGAATTCGAATCTCGTCAAAAGATTTAACCAGCTAAATTAGCCGTCACTCACACATCAGTTCACATTTTAAGCATGTTATAAATAAATGCTTTCAAATGTTTTCTTTTTTATTTTTTTGTTAAAAAGCTATCAGCCGTTTGATTAAATTAATTACCTAATAGACTGAGCTTGATGGACGGAGAGTTGTAGATCAAACGGATCGAGACCACTTGGAAGGGGCAATCTGGGTGGAGTAGTAGAATTAATATAGTGTAGCACTGCTACACCGAAAATACTACTATTTGCATTAGCATACGAGAGCTTTGGACTTGCCACTATGAAATAATCAGCTGGGTTCTTATCTGCTGTAACGAGAACAGAGTAAGACTGCCCCACGTGCACGTCTAATGAATCCAAAGTTATCTGATTGGTATAGGATCCTTCTGTTTCAACCAACACCATCCGATGCTTTTGAATCCTGAAATTGAAACTCCATGCTGTCCCCACATTTGATATCCTCAATCGATACGTTTTTCCTACATATAAATACACAATTGGATAAAAAAAATTACAACACATTCAGATAGTTATTGAATAATAATTTAAATATAACTGAATCGTAATTATATATTATTATCTAAGTACACGTAATATAAGATTATGAAAAACTTAAAATAACTCAGCTCACCACTAATGACAAATCAATTTCCTCTTCCTTTGTGAGTTAAGTTTGATATTAGCTGAAATAACTTAAAGAATTGACACTTCTTTATTTTACTAACTTATACCGTTTTTATAATACCCATTATCTATCTAATGTCAAAACTTAAAATTAAAAAGTGATTTTTTTTTAAGTAAATTTTTTAGCAATAAAAGGCTAAAGAATATTATGAAAATTGTAAGGAGTAAATAATAAAAGAAAGTGTCATAAATGTATTATATTTTGAAGGTGTTGTCTTCTATGTGATCATACCTTGTGTAACAGTGAGAGACTCGTGCTCTGTTGTGTTGGGATTCAAGAAGGAGGCTTTTCCATTCATCAGCATCCAATCAGGCGGATTGAAGTAAGCCCAGCTCATATTTTTCATCTTCGACCTAATTTCCTGTAACAATAAATTAAAAATAATATAATAGTGTTTTATTATTATTATATACCAAAAAAAAAAAAAAAAGGTTAATTTGTATTTGGGTTTCTTGTACACTAGTGAATTTTACCTTGTAGCCTTTTTGGTACCAATCACCAATGAGAAGATCAAATTCTGCCTCAGGTTTAGGGAAAGGTACATTGACCACAATGCGATTGTTGACCCGAATTGGACCAAAACCACCTCCAGCTTTTTGGAATTTGATGGAAGGAAAGTAAAAAAAACTTCCAATTTGATCCTTGATTTGAAACACATATGTCCAATTGTTTCCAGGTTGAATTGGACAGTTTGTTCCTGAAACTCCATCTTGCCATGAGTTTAATCTTTGTTCTATTCCATTCCTGTAATATTAAAAGACATCGAATCCAAAAAAATTATTCTTTTTCTCTTTTTCCTACAAATACGGATATCCACACGTTTTAAAAAATAATTTCCGTGATATTAAATCTTTTATTTTAAAACAATACCATGTAAAGAGGAGAGACTCATCAATTTCGTTGAACACATTGACATGAATAATATCATTGGTCGAGGCATTGATAAGAGGCCCTGGAAACATTCCATTGATAGTAATAACCTGTCCGAGAAAAACACAAAAACAAACACAAAAAAAAAAAAATTATTGCAGGAAAACAAAACAAAACCAAAAAAACTTCAAATTCCCAATTCATTCTGACCGGTTGATCTGCAAAAACTGGTCTGATAGTCGTGTCGATGGCGACATGCCATTCTAGGAAAATGTTCTCACCATTTGCAATTCTCACCAGCAATCCCAGGAAACATGCAATTTTGATTAGGCTGAAGCCGGAAAACGCCATTGCCAGGTTTTTTTGTTTTCCCTCTTTTTGCGCTGGCCTCTTTATTCTTTTATAGCTGTTTAATTTCTATAATTTTAGGGAAAATAAAACAAAGTTTTGTGCAACTTTCGGAACGACACAGGAAGAAGTAGACAGGATAACAAAATAAATAAAACAACTGTAAATTTGGATATAGCTTAGCGAATTAATAGGCATTGTTGAAATAAATACTGAACAAATTTTATAATGTGGTTTATTATTCTAGTAGCATTGGTATTTCAGTTAAATCATCCATCATGTTCCAGCTAATCAAAAATTTACTATTGTCTTTTGTCTGTGATATAAACAAAGAGCAGGCCTTTTTCTTTTTTTGGGATAATTAATCTTTGAAAATATAAATTAAAGTGATAATAATTCTTGTTTGGCGTTGATCCTTTTGCTGTGATGATTGCCTGATTGGAAAATTTATTGAAATTTCCTTCATATTATCAAAATTGTAGAAGTTAAACCAATCACGTGTAGTAATTTTTAAGGAAACAATCTCCATGATTTGGGTAAATCTCCAAAATCATCTTTCTGGATGTTTCTGGAATCTCCAAAATTTATGTAGATGATTGTATTTAATATGTGTATAATTTCCTTCCTTTTAGATCTTCAGAGTGAAATGAACAACTTATTTTCATTCCTTCACAGTAATTTACAATTTACTTTTAGTAGGATTATTATTATTTTTATTTTATTGGGGGAGAGAATATAGAGTGAGAGTTAGGAATTTAGGAATAGCGGTGGGTAGGATTTATTGTGAATTTATCAAATATCAAATCCGCACCCGCTTATAAAATAAATTACCATACATATTGTAAGTTTTATTTTTCATTACTAAACCTGTATTCTAGATGTTTTTTTTTCTGGCAAACTCTTGGTTGGCTTTTGATTTTTAATCTATTTTAAATCAGTTGAAATTAAAGGGTTTATTTGCATTAAATGACAACTCTGTGTTCAATTACCAAATATTTTGAGAGTACCGGCGAGTTTACGGAACATAATTACCAAAGAAAGGATCATTCAATTGATGCTGTTCAAAAATCATTATTTATGTTAATTACATTAGCTTGCAACTAACGTACGGCACCATGAGATACCGTATAATACATCATAATGATAATTACAGACGCTTAAATTAACATCACTCGTAAGAGCCTGGCGGAATAATTTTCAAATAATTTTATTTGACTTTCTCAACTGAGTTCGAAGAGCAATCACAGTGATAATTAATCAATGGACATACTGATCTGATTAAAAATAAGGAGATGATGTGTCAACCAATTCAATTAAGTGGTTGTTGAATTTAAGTAAAACACATAAAAATGAGGTGAAGCTCTGTAGGAAAATAATATTTGCAATTCTATAGTTTGGTTCTTCCACAGATGGCAATGAATCTGGTGCTGGTGCACTAGCGGAGAAAATCTATAATAAAATGGAGGTATCACGTCATTCGTGTAACAATCTAATAATTTATTGGCACGCATTCTAAAATATTAAAAAATATTAAAAATATGAATATTAAATCATACATGTCATTTACTAATTTGTTGATGATACCACGTCATATATGTCTCTGTTGCACCAAAGAATTACTCGCACGAGCGGGGTCATGTGAATCATAAAAAAAATTCCTGAGGCAGTAAAAATTCATTTCAGAAATAAACAAAACATAACAATGAAAAGAGTTTAAACTTTAAACTATCTTCAACCTACATAAATATATTATTTATTGAAAACCTTAACACATCCTTATTTATTGTTGAGAAAATGAAAATTTTGATCAAAATGCATCCCGTATTTACCCTAATTCATTTTACCTCCTCTCGATTTTACGTTTTGTAACAATAAGCTATCAATTTTTATTTTATAATTAAGAGTTTATGTTTTAGTAGTTATAGTTTTTAAGTCACAATGTTTCAAGGAAAGCTTAAGATTGTTTTGCAAAATCTATGGGTATTTTTTTTTTCTTTTGAAATCGATTTTTCTGCTATTTGATTCAAAAGAAAATGAAGGGTTTTTCTTTTGCACTAAGAGACAAGTCTTTGTTCAATAACCAAATATCTTGAGAGTACCGGCGAGGTTATGTATCATAATTAAGTTACCAAATATATATATATATATATATATATATATATGCACAATAAACAAACTATAAATCTATTAAAAGTATAGTACAGGCTTGAACTCACATCTTCAAATTCAATTTGTGGGAGTGCGTGCAGTACTGTGATAGATAATCGATTCTGTTAAAAATTCATTTTTAGGAAAATTTTGAGTGTAATTTAAATTAATTTAATTTTTTTAATACATAAATCAATTTTTGGATGAAAAATTGATATTTTTTTTATTTTCTATAATTACAGTAGCATCCCACTAACGGTATCACATGAAACCATATCCTACATTCATATGATAATTGTACGGGCCAAATTTGGTCCAAGGGTAATTTCGACATTTTGCTCCAGGACCACTACCAAATACACCCCCGAAGCTCTCTAATCAAACCCCAAAGACATGGCGCAGGCCCAGGCCTACTGAACACCATCACCAGCAACCGAATGATCATCCAAAGGTCAGTCCACATAACGCCTTGGCTCATAAACACCATTCATAACCAGCCGTTCCAACCTACAACGGGTAAAAGAAGTAAATATCCCTCATGAAGTCGACCGTTACGAGTGATCAAATGTGATTAAGGACATACTCTCAGGAGGGTATAAAGGAAATGAGGCTTCATGAGGAAAGGGGGGGGGGGGGGATTCAACTTCTAACTCTCCTACTCACAGCCTTGAGACATCCTCAAGCTCACCACACCTTCCACTTACCGCCCTCACGGCATTCAACGGAATTCAAGGTAACATCTAACCTTCCCAATTCCCAATTAAACAATGGACATACTGATCTGATTAAAAATAAGGAGATGATGTGTCAACCAATTCAATTAAGTGGTTGTTGAATTTAAGTAAAACACATAAAAATGAGGTGAAGCTCTGTAGGAAAATAATATTTGCAATTCAATAGTTTGGTTCTTCCACAGATGGCAATTAATCTGGTGTTGGTGCACTAGCGGAGAAAATCTATAATAAAATGAAAGTATCATGTTATTCGTGTAACAATCTAATAATTTATTAGCACGCGTTCTAAAATATTTCAAAAATATTAAAAAGATGAATATTAAATCATACATATCATTTACTAATTTGTTGATGATACTATATCACATATGTCTCCGTTGTATCAATGAATTACTCGCACTAACGGGGTCATGTGAATCATAAAAAAAATTCCTGAGGCAGTAAAAATTCATTTCAGAAATAAACAAAACAGAACAACGAAAAGAGTTTAAACTTTAAACTATCATCAACCTACATAAAAATATTATTTATTGAAAACCTTAACACATCCTTATTTATTGTTGAGAAAATGAAAATTTTGATCAAAATGCAACCCTTATTTACCCTAATTCATTTTACCTCCTCTCGATTTTACGTTTTGTAACAATAAGCTATCAATTTTTATTTTATAATTAAGAGTTTATGTTTTAGTAGTTATAGTTTTTAAGTCACAATGTTTCAAGGAAAGCTTAAGATTGTTTTGCAAAATCTATGGGTAATTTTTTTTCAGCTTTTTTTTCAGCTTTTTTTTTTTTTTTTTTTTTTTTTCCCTTTTGAAATCGAATTTTCTGCTATTTGATTCAAAAGAAAATGAAGGGTTTTTCTTTTGCACTAACAGACAAGTCTTTGTTCAATAACCAAATATATGAGAGTACCGACGAGGTTATGTATCATAGTTGTGGAGACTGGATTTTGTCCGAGGTCCACAATCGATAATTTGTAGTTGGGGGCGCTAGCGATCTTGCAAAACAAAGGTAGAGTGAGTGGGAGTTCTGCTCACCGGTGTGGTGGGTGCCGGGGGCACTCCGACGCTCAAGTCAGTGATGGAGACGAGCCGAAAGTAATGGAAAAGCAAGGCTAGAGATTACCTTGATACTCGTGATCTGCCGTGAGGGCGGTTGATGTGAGATACTGAAAGCTATGGAGAGAATATGATTGAACTATGAGAGTTCATCCCCCCATTTCCTCTTGGATACTCTTCGTTTATATACACACACCGTCAGGGGGTGTATTTACTGCTGTTTGATTGCTTTGTCCGTTGGGCGTCAGTTACAGATGACTCCATAAAGGGTGTTTATTGTGTTTGCCCGTTTGTTGGCTGGTAACGTTATGAGTGGTGTTCGCGAGCTTGGGCATTATGTGGACTGACCTTTGGAGGATCCTTCGGTTGTGGGTGATGGTGTTCATTGGGCTTGGGCATGCGCCATGCCTTTGGGGTTTGATTAGAGAGTTTCGGGGGTGTATTTAGCGGTGGACCTGGAGCAAAAGGTCGAAATTGCCCTTGGCCCAAATTTGGCCCATACAGTTTGTCCCATACTCTCTAAGTCAAGGAGTCATTGGCTTGGAGAGTACTTGACGCATGGGTCGCCTGGGACGATGCCATATTATGTTGGTGTACTCGAGCGTTGATGCTGCATTCTAATTGAACTAAACGAATGTCAAGTTATCAACTTGAGTCTACAAGAGCCATTGGGGAAGTACCCAGTCGTCCGAGCCAGATGATGGTCGGGATAATGAACTCGACTCTACTAGAGCCATTGGGGAAGTACCCAAGTGATTGGACCAGATGAAGGTCATAATATCAGTCATACTACATGTGCCTTCCATGTCTACATGTTGATTCGAAACGAGTCTTTGGGAGATGTCCCCAGTCGACTGGACTTGATGAGGCCAGGAAGATAATAGTCATACGACATGTGTAATCCATGTCTACAACTTTGACTCGACATGAGTCCATGGGGGTGTCCCTGGTCGACTGGACTTGATGAGGCCATGAAGATAATAGTCATACGACATGTGTAATCCATGTCTATAACTTTGACTCTACATGAGTCCATGGGGGTGTCCCTGGTCGACTGGACCTGATGAGACCAGGACAATCTCCAGACTACTGGTCATGGACCAGAGGAGTTTTCAAATTTTTCTAAACCAGATGAAGGTCATATGTTGACTCTACATGAGCCATTGGGGAAGTACCCGGTCGACCGAACCAGATGATGGTCGGGATAACGAACTTGACTTTACCAGAGCCATTGGGGAATGTCCCCGGTCGAATGGACTTGACGAAGCCAGGAAGATATAATTCATACGACATGTGTAATCCATGTCTATAACTTGACTCGACATGAGTCTATGGGGGATGTCCCCAATCGACTGATCCAGATGAAGGTCAGGACAATCTCTATACTACTGGTCAAGGACCATGGGAGTCTTCAAATTTTTCTAGACCAGATGAAGGTCATATGTTGACTCTACATGAGCCATGGGGAATGTTCCCGGTCGACTGAACCAGATGAAGGTTCAGGATAGTCTTTACTTTACTAGACCAGATGAAGGTCTATGAGAATCCTTACTCTATATAGACCTGATAAATGTCCAAGAGTCTTTCTTTCTCATACTACTAGAGCTGAAAAAGGTCCATGAGAGCACGGTGGAATGAACTTGATGAATATCTATGAGAGTCTTCATACTACAAGACATGATGAAGGTCATAAGTCTACTGTCGAATGGGCATGTCGTGTGGACTTGATGAATATCTATCAAGGTTATCACTCTACACTCTACTAGGCCTGACGAATGTACTAGAGATTCTTTTCAGTATTGGAAAAAGTGTTTCTAGACATGATGAAGTTCTATGTGGGTCTTTCCTTCTTATTCTACAGGATCATACATGTAGTGTGAATGAGACATAGGTCAATGAGGGTCTTTCTTCTCATTCTACATGTAGTCTGAGACCACATCGTCTGAAGACAATCAGAGTACGGTCGAATGAAATTGATGAAGGTCCACGCGAATCTTCACTCTACCTGTCTTGATGGAATTTACAACTGATGATAATCCATCCATGTTGAATGGATGAGGCGACAATCCATCTTGTTAAGCATTGAATACAATCTTTCTAAGTCGTATGAGAGAGAAGACAATTTTCCCATGTACCATGGAATTGATGGCCGTCCATCTTGTTATTTGGAAATTGAATGTACCAAGGGAGAGAAGATAAAATATTGTATCATCCTGTCATATCGAGTGAGACCACGGGAAGGTACTACAAACCCTTGATGTTAAAATAGTTTGGAGTAAAGAAAGAGCTCCACTGGACTACTATCGGATAGTGCGAGTAGACTTAGTGCCTAACTCTATTCTATCTTGTCGAATGAATGAGAGAAAAGTAGATTAGGCAACTTTAATGTGGTCCTATTGTCGATTTTTCATGCTTGAAGGGCCAACTTATTGCTTCTGTTTAGCTTTCTGGGCCTTCCAACGTGACCAATGCCCATTAACTGAGTGGATGGAAGGGGCTGGTGTCGTGTGCTATTTTGAAACTGGTTCCTCTAGGCTAGGGGTAAAGTGGTGTTATACTATGACTTTTGAAAGGCCTATATCTGTCAAATAATTCCATTTGACCGGCTATTCATACGACAAAAGAACTTGTGTTCAGCCAACACTGGATACGACAAATAAATTTCTATTCAAGAATGTGCTCCACTTTGCAGGCTCAATTTCGTACCTCAGATCATCAAAAATAAAGCATGCTCATCTCGATAGCTAAGCTTCTTGTAGCCAAGGATTGGGCCGACGCAGATCTACAAGCAATCCTCAAAACCTATCCTTTACACATCATATCATTCCTCGACAGAGGCTGCTCCAAGCAGAGCTGATTAGAAGTCGAAAGTGTGTGTCACGAGAGCCAATCCGTCCGGCGCAGCAAACCAGAGACCAGAGCTGTCACGGTGTCGGCGATCTCCTCAGCTCGAGAGGTATCCATGTGGATTATCCAGAAAGCGAGGTCGGATGCGAGAGCAAACTTGATACGACAAATTATCCCCAAAACCAGATCTACAAGCAAAACCCCAAAACCAGTCCTTTACACCGCCTCATTCACCGACAGAGGCTGTACTGAGTCGAGTCATCCAGAAGCCATGGCGCTAGAGTAAATTTATCTGGCGTAATAAGTCAGGGGCCTGATTTTGGCGATCTCCTCGGCTCGGGAGGTGTCCAAGTGGATTATCCAGAGAGCGAGGTCGAATGCGAGAACTGACTCGACGTCGCGGTGGAGGAATCGTTTGTCGATGCTCTTTTCTGGAACCGATTTGGGGATCTATGTCACCGATTGGTGCTCTGTTTCATCTGTTGTATGGGCTCGATTCGAGTTTGGTCTGAGATCTATGTATGCCTGTGGGGGGGCTGGTCGCCCAATTTGGTTATGAGTCGTGCCCCCTGGTAGGACTGCTTTGAAAGCTTCCTGTTCCCAGAGCCATTGCTGTGTTGTTCAAGGTAATGTAGCTGATGGAGCTTATAGGCTTGTGAATTGAATTGTTGAATGTGTTTGCTTATTGTCGCATGGGGTAATAGGTTTGGTAATGACACTACTGAAGGGAAATTAATACAATTGTGCAAAACTATAGAGGCTAGTGAACCCAATTTCTTTGATCCATCCCAGAAGGGAGATACATATGTGTCGGCTGGAGGTATGGAGAGATGTATGTTGGTCGGGGTATGCTCATTTCTGGGAGGAGATACCTATGCTCATTGTGTTGGCTCAACTTCAGCAGGCTTCTCTCAAGGTTTGGTCGAATGGGCTGGCTGGGTAAGTTGGGATATAGGTATGTGGGCCGGTTGATAGGCGCAAGACCTGCATACTCTCGTGGGCATCCTTCTTCACGCGGTGTCAATGATGAGCTATTACCGATTGTCATACGACACAAGCATTAAAATAACTAAGAAAGTGATCACCTAGCCCAACTTATGATCGTTTACATATGTTCAGCCTTGCCGATTAGGTTTAGTCGACCGCGTATCGTCAGATCTTGGAATTCTGCCTCATTAGCTACGCCAGAATATAAATTAGGGATCTCATCCAACCGACTTCGTATGTTATAGAAGACCCAAACATTGAGGTGTCAAATGTCGAGTCAGATGGGATCTGATTTCGTTTGATATTAACGGTCTTCATCTGATTAGAATGATCACACGACAAGATACTGGTAGACTGACAGAAAACCATGATATAGTCTGGTCATCTGGTAATGAAAACGAGCTAGGTGGAGTCTTTATGTAAGACAAAGGTCCAATTGGGGAATTACTATTAGATCCCTTAAAGGTTTGTGGAAGTCTCCACTCTACAAGTCTTTTACGATAGTCTGGACCCAATGAGGGTCCTTTAGTACGGTCGACTGAATTTCGAGGAAGGATCAACAGACTCCTCATTCCTCATCTTATAAAACTTGACAAAAGTCTTATGAAACTATGGACGAATAAACTTGAGGAAGGTTCACGAGGGTTTCCACAAGATCTCATCAGGATCTTTAAGAGGCTACAGTCTACACTCACCTGACCTAATGGAAGTCCATGAGGTTATCCACCCTTCATTTTAAAGATCTGATAAAGGGCGACTGGACCTAACTAGGGCCTATGAAATTCTTCGCTTTACTAGATATGATGGAGGATTCCCTACGTAGTCGAGAGCTAATGGTAATTCATGTATCTTATATAGAGAATATGTTACAATCATTTCTTATCGACTGGAGATGATGACATACCTTTCATGTCTTATGAATGAGACAATAACCTTTCAATATAGTCTGGAGACGATGGTAGTCATATTGTGTCGTATGGCAGAATTGACCATCCTCCAATGTCGTCTGAAAGATAACAATCCTCTGTGGCGAATATGACAATCTTCACACGTAGTGAGAGGTAGATGATGGTCTCTCTATGTAGTCTGGAAAGGACAATCACTTTCCACATTGTCGGGAAGAGATAACATCATAGTTTCTTGGTTGATTGGTTATGCTGGGGATTGCAGGGGTATTCTCATGTCGAGTGGAGGAAGTGTGCTCTAGAGCCACTCTACCGAACTCTGGTACTTCCTTTCACATTGAGTAGGTGATCTGTTGTGATCGGTCGGCTGGAGAATCATGGTGGCTTTTCTGGTGATTTAGTGGAAGGTCATCTGATGGTGGATTTTAGCTTGTCGAATGCTCATAAGAAATCGAATCAGATGATAGGATTGTTGGGGTGACCCGTAGGCTCGGGCTTTTTGATGGTTGAGGAAATAGGTTCCAATGTTTGTGATTATCTTTGGAGGATGGCTAATTAAGTGATCATGAGATATGGTATCTGAAAGGGTCGTAGAATGAGAGATCTTTGCATGCTATGAATCGCCAGAGCCCCACGGTGGGCGCCAAATTGTGGAGAATGGATTTTGTCCGAGGTCCACAATCGATAATTTGTAGTTGGGGGCGCTAGCGATCCCGCAAAACAAAGGTAGAGTGAGTGGGAGTTCTGCCCACCGGTGTGGTGGGTGTCGGGGGCACTCCGACGCTCAAGTCAGTGATGGAGACGAGCCGAAAGTAATGGAAAAGCAAGGCTAGAGATTACCTTGATACTCGTGATCTGCCGTGAGGGCGGTTGATGTGAGATACTGAAAGCTATGGAGAGAATATGATTGAACTATGAGAGTTCATCCCCCATTTCCTCTTGGATACTCTTCGTTTATATACACACACACCGTCGGGGGGTGTATTTATTTACTGCTGTTTGATTGCTTTGTCCGTTGGGCGTCAGTTACGGATGACTCCATAAAGGGTGTTTATTGTGTTTGCCCGTTTGTTGGCTGGTAACGTTATGAGTGGTGTTCGCGAGCTTGGGCATTATGTGGACTGACCTTTGGAGGATCCTTCGGTTGTGGGTGATGGTGTTCATTGGGCTTGGGCATGCGCCATGCCTTGGGGTTTGATTAGAGAGTTTCGGGGGTGTATTTAGCGGTGGACCTGGAGCAAAAGGTCGAAATTACCCTTAGCCCAAATTTGGCCCATACAATAGTTACCAAATATATATTTATTTATGCACAATAAATAAGCTACAAATATATTAAAAATATCTTACGGCTTGAACTCACACCTTCAAATTCATTTGTGAGAGTGAGTGTGGTCCTGTGACAGATAAAATCGATATTGTTAAAAATTCAATTCTAGGGAAATTTTGAGTGTAATTTAAATTTTTTTAAATTTTTTAATACATAAATCAATTGTTGGATGAAAAATTGATATATATTTTTCTTTTCTATAATTACAGTAGCATCCGACTAACGGTATCACATGAAACCATATCCTACATGATTATGATAATAACATATGAATAAATTATTTTACTAAAGAAAATAAATAAAAGGGATGTAATTTATTTTGATTCAAGAAGGAAACCTTCTTTCACTTATAGTGCAATCACCATGTGGCGAAGCCACACTAGATAAGCATGGGCAGCTGCTCCCACTCGATCCAGTTTAATCATAATTTAGGTAAATAAAATTTAGAGTTTATTTGGGAGTCGTTTAAAATTATTTTAAAAGTATTTTTATTCAAGGTTAAAATCATTCGAAATTTTTTAATAAATATGTTCGATAAAACTAGTTAAAATAATTCTCCCAAACCGACCCTTAATCCGACTGATTCAATAGTCTAGCTCTACCACGGGTGGTTGCTCAAGCATTAGTTGGTGCACTTGCTGGGCCATCAGAATCATCAAAAATTCCTGCAAACAGGCAGCCAAAAATTCATTTCAGGAACTAGAAAAACAGAATTATGAAAATGTTAAAACAAAAAAAATAAATTGTATATCAAAAGAGCTATAGAGATATAGGAAATTAATTACTAACCACATAGTAACAAGTTTTCAGGGGGTGGCCGCTCCTTGGCAGGATTAGGATCAGTATTGTGAACTCTGATGTAGAGTTCTTGGCCTAAAAACCAATTTTTCAGGAGCTGTGATCTTAAATTCCACATTCCAGGATTGTCCAGAAATGCATAAACTGCAGTCCATCCTCCAGGATAAACTTGCACCGTGGATCGGACAACAGGATCAATAAGATTGTACGTGTTGCGCGCTTCTGGTGTCCACTGTCCAATGCCAAACCTGATAAAATATGATTAAAAAAATAACATTGGATTATGCGTAAAACTTGAGAAATGTAGCGAAAAACTTGGGGGCCGGTGGTGGATGATGAATATGAAACTTACCCAACTACATGGAAACCAAAACCATCTAAATGCCAAGAATCAATCACATCCAAGTTGTTATTAAAAACAAGTTCTATCCAGCCTTTGTGATTGCCAGTAACAACAGAAACTCCATAAGCAGCTTCATCGTTGACAGAATTCGTGGGAAACCAGTCGAGTTGGTAGACACCTGACCCGTTGACAAAGTAATCTGCAAGCTTCAATGGAGTATCTACCGTAAGGTATGAGACATTGTTGATGACATAGCGCGGCCAGCCATTAATCTGAGCCTTTGAGCCTTGGAGAATGAAGGTTTGTGAGATTGTCACATTTGATACATTGAAAGTTCCTTGGGGATTTGGCCTTGCTGCTCCTGCTGTCAAGTTCCATCTAATCATAGAATAATGGACATGTTAGAAATGAAGTAATAGTTATTGAATTGTGTATTAGACTAATAATATGAACTTGTGCTCTGTCATATAATTTCTTAAGACAAAATGGTATCTATTAAAATTACAATTCTTGTGTACAATTTTTCTTTTACTTCATTTACCTTACAGATTTTGCTTGATTCATTGAAAATTCTAGATCAAATGGATCAGGACCTGCTGGAAGAGGGCCAGTAACTTGAAAGTTGGAATTGGAATAGTGAAGCACTCCTAGACCAACAAGGCTGCTAGAATCATTTGTGCTAATCAATTTAGGACTTGCAACTATGTAATAATCGGCCTCATTTTGATCTGCTGTGACAAGAACTGAGTCGGATTGGCCAACGTGCACATCGAGAGAATCCAATGTGATCTGATTGGTGTAAGACCCTTCTGTTTCAACCAACACCATTTTGTGATTCTGAATCCTGAAGTTGAAACTGAAAACACTTCCAACATTTGATATCCTGAACCTGTAAGTCATCCCTGCATAACACAAAAGCAGAAGTCAGTGTGTGTGTGTGTGTGTAGCTCACAATCATGCACCAATGGCCTAATGGGTCAAATTTCAATAATCTACAAAACTAAAATAAGTTCTGTTTACCTTTTGATACAGTGAAGGACTCATGCTCTTTTGTCATTTGATGTCCTAAAGGACCTTTACCATTCATCAGAGTAACATCAGGAACAGCATTATAAGCCATAAGTGAAGTGTTCATCATTGATCTTGTTTTCTGTTACAGTTTGTACCCCAAAAAAAAGTAATAATTCTTAGCTCTAAATAGTTTTAAGCAAAATGATAATTTCTCATTAATGAATTTTCCAAGATTATCACCTTGTAGTCATCATAAAACCAATCACCAATGAGAAAATCAAACTCAGCTTCTGGTTTGGGGAAGGGGACAGCAATGACAATACGATTATTGACTCGAATTGGCCCAAATCCTCCACCAGCTTTTTGGAAATTAATGGAGGGGAAGTAGAAGAAGCTACCAATTTGATCCTTGACTTGAAATACATAAGTCCAGTTTTTACCAGGTAGAATTGGGCAGTTAGTGCCTGAAACTCCATCTTGCCACGAGTTTAGCCTTTGCTGTATGCCATGCCTGCACCAAAACAGAACCATTTTTCTTTATTATAGTAACCAAGAAACATTTGAACGGATTACAAACAAATAAATTCCAAAAATACCGAAATTATATGACATATGTTCATACCATGTGAAGAGTAGAGGCTCATCCAGATTGTTAAAAACATTCACATGGATGAAATCATTGGTTGTCGAATTGATAAGGGGTCCAGGGAACATACCATTGATGGTAACGACCTATAGAAACAGTCATCATGCATCACTGTTAAGTATGAAGCAACAGAAACACAAGCAAAGTTACATTAAAAAAGATATAAAATTATCTGATGGTTTGCATACAGGTTGATCAACTGACAAAGATTTGATGGCGGTGTCGATGGCCACATTCCATTCCAGAAAGATGTCGATGCCATTAGCGCCAGCGATGAAAATTGCAAGCAATGCTACACATGGGATTAGCCAACTCTGCTTGCCAGAAAAGGCCATTGAAAAGGTGTAAAGTACAATGTGTTATTGCACTTATCCTTTTGGCCTCCTGTCTCAGGCTAAGAAATATCAATAATCGATTAGTATATATAATATATATACATATAACGATGGACTTGTTCAATACGAGGGAGTGGATGGAGCTTTCTAGGAGAAGAAAAAGGACCAACTGAACAGCTTAGAAGAATTTAATTTCTTTCTATGAAGGGTAATTCGAATTGCATTTTTTTGGCTGAAGCAAGCCGGCAGATTTCTGGAAACAAAATAATTACTTGTGGTACCTCTCATTGCCTTGTTTTCTTCAACCTGGAAGACAAATTTAACTCTGGCCAAGTCATATATTAGCTGTTGAGTTCCTTCCTTTTGACAAGTGCCATGAATGAATTTTCTGATTGGGTAGCTAAACTATTTTTTAATGTAACAGTAAGGCCATTTCTGTTTGTTGCTGTAGAACCAGTACAAGTCTTGGTGAATGTGGATTTGATTCAAGAGTTGACACTATCCATCTCTCTGTGTATTCAGGAAATTTTGATGCTTTTCCCATTAGCCTAGAGCTCCCTCCTCGGTCATTGGGGCCTGTCACAATTGAGTGATGCTCTAATTGCAACTCAGGTTAGTAGTTACATTGCCCTTACCGAATCAGAAGAACACCCATTGGCCATTGCTACAAGTCTCTGATAACTTAAAGCTAATGTTTGAATCTGCAACATTTTGTTAAGTCACGTCACCGATCTATTTAGATCAGACCTCCGCCTGTTCGTTGGGTGTGGATCGATCCTCAGGATATCATGTGTGTCAAGATAGGATCCGTCAGTTCTGTGTACAGAGCATAGGTAGTCCATATATATTTAGCAGTCTGTTAAATCTGTGGCCACAGTATACATCGGAAGTAAGTTCCGAGTGTTATTTAGAGATTGCTAATAAATACGTCGACGAGATAATACCTATAGAGATTTGACGTTTACATCTATATCTCTGGGATTATCTGGATACATGTGACGGAGGGATTATACGTATGCAATGACCTCGACCTGTATGATTCAGCTAGTTTATCTGTGATCGTCATAATCTACGGGTGGATAGATTATGGACATGAAATTGGATTTCGTGACGGATATCCTGAATCTAGAGAGTCTCAATAATGAAACATACTCGTAGAGCACTAGAGCAACATTTATGAATAATGATGATTATTTATAATCGTTTAATCGTTAAACGAAAAAATACATGCGAACGGGCCGAACCGTCATTTCCTAATTATGTGTGTTTGTTTTTAATATATGATATTATTAATACACATTAATAAATAGTCAAATAAAGGTATTTGACATATATCATCAATATATGTATTTGAGATATTTAAAGTAAATTAATACATATATTTGATATATTTGTATTTAATTAATTATTTAATTATTTAATTGTTAAATGATTAATATAATTAAAATATAAATATATCACCAAATGATAAAGTTAGGAAATGATTATAAGTTGCAATTGTTGACTTATACATTAAAGAAAAAGGTTGTCAAATTGATTTTGACTTCTTAAGATATTTGTTCAAATTTTGTTTGAAAATGAAAATATATTTTCCTTTATTTTTCATTATTTCGGCCATAACACACTTAAATATAAGAGTTATATTCTTCTTAGTTGCATTTGTTGACTTAATATAAATATCTATAAAGTGTTATTAAGATATTTTATCAAGTTGATAAATGTAAAGTGAAATGAAATTGAAATTACAAAACTTGTATTTCCTTTAGTGAATTTCGGCCAAGGACATTTTGATACAAGTATATATTGTTTTTCATTTCATTTCATTCTTAACCTAATACACTTTAAAGAAAAAACTCCATTAATGGAAGCAAAGGAAGCTTGTGAGAAAGAAAGAAGAAATCAAAGAAAGCTTGGATTTTAGTGAGTTTTTCCAACTTGCTATTAGAAAGGAAAATGTTCCTTAGGATCTAGGCTTTAACATATGATGTTCTTAGGTTATTTCTTTCTTTATTCCTTGTGTTTTTGTTGATGGAAGTTTGGATGGAAGTGTTGAGCATGTATGATGAAGGAAGGTTGTGACTATTGTAGTTATAAGCTTTCTTTTAAGGTTTTGGAAACATGTTGCTAATCTAGAGTTGTTGACCCACTCTTAGATGACCTAGATTTGATCTTGAGTTGTTTCATTGTGTTGAGACTTTGATTGGATGGAAGAAAGATGATTAAAGTAATTGATTTAACCAATTTGGTCTAATTTGTCCAATTTGAAGAAATTGAAAAATTAGGGTTCATGACCAATTCCAAATTTGGGGCTTTTCATATATGTTGTGTATTTGGATGTGTATATGATGCATATAAAGTTTCATGTTGATTGGATTACATCTTGATGTGTTTTGAAGCATGAAATGACAAAGTGCACAAAATGACACCAAGGTGGTGGCATTCGGCCTTGATGAAGCATTTGGGGATTTTTGTTGCTTTTGGTGTTTTGATGTTTTGAACATGCTAAGTTCTCTTAGAAATGATTTAGAATCATTCAAAATTGATTAGATCAATTTCGGACTAAAATGGACAAAATACCAATATAAGGGCAATTTGGTAAATTCACTTAAATATGATTTATTTGAGTTTTATTTCATAATTTGATTATTGGATAATTAAATAAATATGTTTATTTAATTAATCCGAGAAAGTTTTAAATCGGAAAATTTGATTTTCCACCGCTTCCGCTGCGTTACCGGATTTAGCCCCTAAAAACCCCTTCACAGCAGATGTCCACATGAAAGATATATCATTTGTTGTGGGAGATTGGTTATTTCTCAAGTTGCGGCCTCATCGCCAACAATCAGTAGCCAGACGCATCAATACCAAGTTGGCGGCCAGATTCTATGGTCCTTTTTCGCATTTCAGAGAAGATGGGAAACGTGGCCTACAAATTGGAACTTCCTAGGGGCTCTCGAATTCATCCGACATTTCACGCTTCTCAATTAAAAAAGGCCTTGGGGTCGAGATGGATTCAATCTGCCTTGCCTAGAGAACTGGAAGATGTGTGTGGCAATTTTTCGGAACCTGAGAAGATGTTAGATCAGCGGATGGTGAGAGAAGGAGATCAACTAGTCCAGCAGTGGCTAATTAAATGGCGGGATAAGCCATTAGAAGAAGCCACATGGGTAGAAGACTCAATCATACGTCAACAATTTCCGGACTTCGGACTTGAGGACAAGTCCCTTCTTTCGGAGGGAGGCAGTGTTAAGGGCAAATGAATGATTTCAGATGGGCCTGTTGTGGACCTGGAAAGTGATCAAGCAGATCCAGCCCATTTGCACAAGCCAAGGTTCCAGTATGTGTTTGAGAGAAGAAGGAAAAAGGGGAGTCGAGGGAATGAGGAGAGCATGACAATTAACAATCATTAGTTAGTTACAAAGGAGGGTGACGTGTGGGAAAGAGAGAGAGCAGTAGGGGTGTGTGTGCGTAAGGGTGGAGTGTGAGGAAAAATATAAATAGGAATGTGTTGTTAGTGAGAGTATCTTTTTGGCAATTTGTTAAATGGCAACCCTTTGGAGGTGAACAAACCAGGCGAGGCTGGTGAATTGGCGGTTGTTATTTTCTTTCATTTCAGTAATTGCAATTCTGTAATCAAAGGGTTAATTTAGAACTCAGAGTTATTTTCTGTGGTCATCTTTGTGTTAATTTTGGTGATAATTCTTGCTAATTTCCTGAGATTACATTTCACCCACACTTAATACTTAACACATTTCAAATGAACTAAATCAAGTTTCCCATTTTGCAAAATGTTTTAACCACTTTATAACTAAAAGTTACTTGTCCTCAGCTCACTATTTGTTGTTACTTATATGCTGTCAATGATGGTTTGTTTCTGATTGTTATACCGAGTCTCAACTTAAAGAAGCATAATCACAAATACCATACCCAGAAGCACCAAAGTGCCAAATGTAGTATGAAAGTGCTATACCATTCAATCTTGAACATATACATTGTAGCCATTTTTTACACGAGACAATTGTTTACTCCACAAAATCCGTATAATGCTCACTCTAACATCTACAGACAGTACATTGAACATTTTTTTTTGAAAAAAAAAGGGACAGATTTACATGAACTGAGAAGGGGGAGAAAAAAGAATTCTAACAAAATTACGCTTGAAGCAACTAGAAGGCTTCAATAAAACTTTCTGAGTTTTCCTATAACCTGTCTATGCTGTCCGATTCTGGAGCGTCTTAGAGCATCTAAGCATCCTGTTGTCGTGCTGATTGTTGCTGAACTTCTATTTTGGTTTGTTGAGTAGTATATTTGTATTGAATCACTTTGTCCAACCATATTAACTAGAGCAGCAATTACCACCACGGGATGCTTCGTGGACTTGTTTCTGTTTCAAAATTTGATTCTTCACTACTGCAGATCCTTTTTCCAATAAATTGGGTACCTCTAGTATCTGTAAACTTAACAAATTTGATGAGAGATGCCATGCAAAACAATATATAATATATAACCAAGTCGCGAATGTGTTAATGACAAGAGTTTGTCTTACAAAGATCATCTGATAAGCAGTTTATGCAGATAATGATGGCCAGTTGCCGTATCAGGAAAAAGTGAATTAACAGATTTGGAAATGCTAAATATTTTGAACTAGGTTCATCATTTGTTTTACAAATCAACAATCCCCTGTAGCATGTTTTCATCAACGACTGACTAGCAAAATCGAAGCATTCATTGATTATGTGATCCAACGTCCAAACAAACAATTAGACATCATCATTCTGATTGTTATCGTCCATTTAACTAGCAAGACCATTTCCACTTGTTATGGACACTAAAACAGCAGCATTAACAATGTCCATCAAACTTTTAGAATATGAAGCACATTGAAAACGATAGCAGATATTATACAGCTTTCTTGTGGCCATACCTTATTTAAGAGATCTTTAAAGCATTGCTGAACATGTTCTCTTTTTTTAGCACTACACTCAAGAAACAAACATCTGTGCTCCTGTGCAAGAGCTATCCCCTCTTCTCTGGTAACAACCCTTTCATTATCCTGAGAAAAAAAAACACATCTTCGATTAGTGCACGTACCATTGGTAGATACAAAACCATGAAGCATTTTTTTTTCTAAAATAAGTAAATAATTTGTTGAGGAAAATTTTCCTTGTAAAAAATGATATCTACTTTAAAACTTAAGGTAAGCAAGCCTATCAACTCACCCTGTCAACTTTATTTCCCACTAAAATTCTAATACAATCTCGATTGGTGGAGTAAAGCTCTAGTTCCTTTGCCCATACATTTGACAAGTTTGTAAAGGTTTCTCGCCGCGTCACGTCATAAACTAAAAATGACAATTAGTATGAAATTAGTGAGACTTAGGTTACTAGCAATAGCATCATATTTAAGTATTGAGAAACCAAGATAGTGAATCACTAAGCTAGCAACTTAAAACATAAATCAAACAGAGAAGATATGACAGAAGAATATCTGGGAGTACTTACGTCACGGCCATCAGGTTGAAGGGAAATGAAAAATCAAGATGAAATTGGTGTATCCAGAAAAGACAGAATAAGTCCTCAGTAATAATACATGTTGAAAATAAATCAATAATATTTTAATGAAGATGATCAGGCTTCTCTCTCAGTCATGAGACCATTCAGTTGACACTTGAAACCATAGAATCAACCGGAAATAATATGACTCAATAGTTAGTACAATACACATCATGAACAATCTATTTTATCTTAACATACACTGTTCTAAATGCTGCTCAATCACCTCACAATGGTTGCTAACTGTGTAAAAAAGTATCAAAGCATTCCTTACCGGTTAAAGAACAAGCAATCTCACATAGACACTATTTATTTATGAAATTATCATTTTTAATTAATTAAGTATGAAACTTTTGTAAAAGCATTTAGAGCCTCTATCAAATCACTGAAAATTTTGAATCAAAAGCACTAGAAGAAAATCCCCCATTCAAGAAAATAAGGTAATACAATCCAATAAGATGGTAACGCAATCAACAAATAAGACACATGGAACATTCAGTATTCACGACGACATACCAAGGATAATTCCATGTGCACCTCTATAGTAAGAGTTTGTTAATGTCCCAAATCTCTCCTGTCCAGCTGCAATATAACATGAAATGTTAACAAAGCAATTTCACTGATATGGTTTTCAGAAATTTGAATTGTCTTCTGTTTAAGTCTAATAATGGGTGTTCATAAAGTAAAGAATCATATCTGACAAATTTAACCTATACTAAATGAAGCTACTGTTTTGATTTCCTGTTCATACAGAACTGCTATATGAAGTGGCCAGTACAGATTTAGCTAAAAGAAATTCCACATTTTTGCAAACCCTTTCAGAAACACTTAGCGACTTCATAGACTTTGCTAATTTGTGTGGAACAGAAAAGGATAGTATCGTGTTTAAGAAGTATGGAATAACTTGTACATCAGTTGCACACAATATTATTATCCTTCTTCACATTAGAAGTTGAATTAAATGGGAAAGGCCCCAAATAAGCAACCATCAATTACCTGTATCCCAAATTGTCAACTTCAGTCTCTTTCCACCCACTGTGAGTAGTTTGATCTTAAAATCCACGCCTGAAAATCAGTCAAAACAACATCCAAAGCTAAATACCTATCATACGACCCCAAAAAATCAAAATTTAAAAAATTATACAAGTATACCGAGTCAGGCAAAAATTGTTTTTTTATGTACCAAAATAAAGCATTTCCCACTGCAGAGCATTTAACCTTCCACAGGCTCTCCAATTCAATCCAAAAAACTAAAACAACCACAATCAAGTACTAGCAGTTCCGAGAACTAAAATCAAATGTAATAACCCTTCACAGAATTTATCAGTGAACCATAATTTCAAATGTTCCAATCAATACATGACAATCCATTCACTCAAATTCCCAAGAAGCATCGTAATAAAAAACAAAGAGCTGCTACCAATTTCTTACAGTTGCCACCCAAAAACAGAGAAACAACTCAAAGAAGACATTTCCTTATTCAAAACCACCAACAACCCAGAAAGCCATGGCATCCCAATTGCCCAATTCTGTTACAAGTAAACATAAAATACAAATACATAAACACATATATATACATATACATACATATCATGAATTGGGATACAAATATATATATATATATATAATATATCTCACATGCTTGTCAAATAAGTTAAAGCTGATTATGCAATTTTTTACATAGCAAAAAGGTACCAAATATAAGTAAAAATTTAACAGCAGAGATCATTTGACAAAAAAAAAAAGTTACATAGACAACATGCAAGAACCAAAGATGAAAAACAAAAATTACCAATGGTGGGAGAAGGATCATAAACAGAGTTATTGATGAAACTCAGAAGAATACTACTCTTGCCAACACCAGAATCACCAATCAATAGAATCTTGAAAGAGTAATCATAACTGTTGTTTCCAACTTTTGAAGAAGAACCCATATTCTTCCTTCTTCACATAAAACAACAAAATAAAGGATATACAATAAGCTTTCTGGTTCACTGTCACCTTTGCTGAATTTTCAGTTTGTGTGAGCAAAATAGTAAAATAAAGAAAGAAAATTGAGGAAATTTCCTCAGGTAGGAGACAAAGGTGGAGCTGGCTGGTACTGTTTCTGATTTTATTTTATATTAATATATATATATGTTTTAATTATTTTATTTCGATTTTAGTTTGATTAAAAGAGGGAGGATTGTCATCGAAATCTAACAAATTAGTCTACAGACTGTCAGACTTGCTATGTTCTCAAATCAGTCAACATCATATTTATATATATACGCCAGAGTAACGGGGACTCGTTTGATATAAATGGTAAGGTGTATAATAAATTGTTATTAATAAATATATAGGGACTAAAGTGATAATGTTATTTAAGAAATTTTTTAAGAAGAAAGAGGTTGAAACATGGGACAAATGTCAAATTTTCTTGAACGGAACGAGCGTTTGGATATTGATAATGGCTCCACGCGCCTCTGCAGGCGCTTGTGTAGGGCCGCTTTCAGCTTGTACATCAAAATCAAAGTACGTAGTCCCAACACACCTGATTTTGCCATTTTGGCATTTAATTACTTGTTTCTTAATTTAGACTTGTTTTTTAGGCGGCCTAGAAAGATCTTCTTCTTTAATATGGGCTAAATTTTGGAATTTTGAAAATATTCTTTAAAAAATATTTCCACCTTTTAGAAATTCAAACATTTTTTTAAGTGGAATTTTGAAATCTTATATAATTCTATATTGTTTCAAATATATTTATATATATATAATCATTTATTTTTTAATAATTTTTATTTATTTCGGCACTTTAAAGTATGGGTGTCAATAGACCCGGCCACGGTTCCGGTTCGGAACCGAACCGAACTGGTTGGTTCCGGTTCCAACCGGTTCCGGAATTGAACCGGAATGGGACCGGTTCGGTTGGGGTTCCACCCCAACTCGAACCGGTCCGAACCGGTGGAACCGTACGGTTCCACCGGTTCGGACGATTCCAACCGGAACCGAACGGTTCCGGTTGGAACCGTCGGGTTCCTGTTGGAACAGGAACCCTACGGGGGCCTAATTCCCCCAACGGCTAGTGCCGTTGGGGGATGCAGGGAGCCGTTTGGCTCCCTGCCAAACGGCTCCCTGCCAAAAAAAAATTAAAAAAATTAAAAAAAAAATATTTTTATTATATAAAATAAAAATTACTAATGTACCCCTAATAACGGTAATAAAACGGTTATATTTAGGGGCATTTTTGGTATCAAAAAAATTCTAAAATTCTATAAATATGATTCATTTTTCATAATTTCATCACACCAAATTCTCAACTCTCTCATTTTCTATAAATCTCTTATTCGCAATTATTCAATTTTCTTATTTTTCTTCCTAATTTCTCAAACGAAAAATGGCAAGCTCATCTGAGAACATTATGTCAAATATGCCAACCCAAGAGAGCGGCCCTAGTGTCAGTGCACAATCACGGAGAAGAGAAGTTAATGCTCGGTCCTCGAATATTTTCAAAATTCATTTTACTTTGGAACGCCTAGAAGATGGTTCACAACGAGCAATTTGCAACTATTGTGGGGTTATCTATAAATTTTCAGGTGGATACGGCAATATGATCAGGCACATGGAAAAACATCATCCGGTTGAATTTGGCATTGATACGACGCAGACTCAAATGGTCAGGTATGCATCATCTAGTAGAGGTACGAGTAGTGTTGATTTATTTAAATATTCTGATGCAACAAATAGAGAAGAATTTGCGAAATTAACTTGTATGGCACATCTTTCTTTAAGCTTTGGTGAAAAACTTCATTTTACTAATTACGTGCATAATGCTTTAAACCCTGCTGCATGTAGAATGTCTCGAAACACAACAAAACGTCATATTTTCAAATTATATAAAGATGGTAAAATTATTTTAAATGAAATATTTAAAGAGATGAAAGGTCGTATTTCTATATGTTATGATATTTGGAGTGACCATTGGCAAACACACTCATACATGGGTGTGACTTGTCATTGATTGATGCATCATTTACCATGCAAAAAAGACTTATTGCATTTAGAGTTTTTGATGACCCACATACTGCACAAAATATTTATACAATGATGAAGGTAATTTTTGATGAATATGGTTTAATAGAAAAAATTTTAACAATTGGATTTGATAATGCATCTGCAAATACTGCATCCATTAATGATTTAAAATCCTTATGTGAACCAAATTTAGGGGGTCGATTTTTTCATATTCGTTGTACATGTCATGTCCTAAACTTATGTGTGCAAGACGGTTTAAAATTATTATCTCCTTTCCTTGATCCAATTAAAATGACACTTAATTATATTTGGTCATATTCTCAAGTTAGGAGAGAATTGACCAAGTTTTGTAAAATAAATGGTATTAAACCGATTAAATTTTATAGAGATGTTCCAACACGTTGGAATTCTACTTATTTTCTTTTATGTCAAGCATTTCAATACAAAGATGCATTATGTAGTTTTTTTTCTCAACATGTTCAAAATATCACACTTTATCCTGGTCAATGGGATATTTGTGAAATTTTTTTAGATATTTTAAGAGTTTTTAATGATGCTACTTTAGTTTTTAGCGGTGTTTATTATCCTACAGCACATTTATTTCTTCTTGAGAGTTTGAATATTGTTGGCACTCTCGATGAGCATGTTGACAGTGACGACCCTAATGATCTTGTTTTGCTCGAAGCCATTACTGTTATGAAGGTAAAATGGTTGCATTATTTTAGAGAAATTCTTTTACTTTATCTTATTGCGGCTGTTTTTGATCCTAGATTTAAATTAGAAGGTTTGAATGGTGGTTTACAAGCTTACTATGGTTATTTAGGAATATTAGATGACATTGATATTACGAGCATAATGACGAAATTAAGAAGTGATTTAATTATTTTATTTAATGATTATATTGTAAGATATAACTTAGGAACATTAGGTCAATCTAGTAGTAGCGAACCGGTAATTCAAACAAGACTTAGCGCAGGGGATCGTTGGTTATTGCAACGAAATAAAAAATCTAGGGATACGACAACTAATAATCCTGAATTAGATAATTATTTATCTACAAATTTTGAGTTTTCTAATGAAAGTTTATGCAGTAAAAATTTTAAAATCCTTGAATGGTGGAACCGGCATCAAAATATATATCATGTTTTATCTATTATTGCTAAAGAGATCTTGGCAGCACATATTTCCACCGTTGCGGTTGAGCAAGCCTTCAGCTTGGGAGGTAATATATTGGAAGCTAGGCGATCTTCATTACATCCAAGTACTCTAGAAGCAACAGCTTGTGTGGATGATTGGACTCGAGCTGATCTGAGACAACAAGAAGATGCCCCCGATGATTGTGAAGATTTGTTCGATAATGCTTCTGCAACAAGTGCAATCGGAACCGGAGCCGAAGGATCAACTGATAATGATGATTGATAATTGTAAAATTATAATTTACAAAGGGGATATGTCTAAAAGACTAAAACTTGTAATAGAACTACGTGAGCTTTGATTCCTCTTACCCTTTGAGGATACGTAGGCAACTTAAATTTTTAAAAATTTAAGCTCAAGCTCTTCAATGTAATAAATTTTTTTTATTTATAAATTTAATCTCATTTTTTTATTTTAATTAATTAAAAAAAAAGAACCGAACCGAACCGGAACCGAACGGTTCGGTTCCGGTTCGGTTTTAGGTTCCGGTTCCACTTAAGTGTGGAACTGGAACCGAACCGGATTTAACCGGTTCGGTTCCGGTTCCACACTTGTGGAACCGGAAACCGGCCGGTTCGGTTCGGTTCCGAACCGGAACCGAACCGCCGGCCGGGTCTAGGTGTCAAAACGAATTGAATAATCGAATTTGTATCGAATCATAAACGAATCAAATCAAAATGTGATGAATTCGTATTTGATTCGTTTATTAAACGAATTCTGGTATTCGTATTCGATTCATTTATGAAACGAATCGAATACAAATATTCGTTTATTTATGATATTATTCAACAACATAATTTATCATAATTTCTTTACATTAATTGTAATATTTACTAAAAATAGTTCACTAAATATTGACAATATTATTTTTTTCTGTGATAATTAGCTATAATTTCTCGATTTTTAATTGAAAAATAATAATAACTAGTAAAATAAAATAATAAAGTGAATTATAAACGAATCAATGAGCTTAAAGTCGTATTCAATTCATTTAATAAACAAATTAAATCGAATTGACTCATTTATTAAATGGATCCATTTTTTCAAACCCGGATTCACTTTAAAGTGAATTTAATCGAACAAATAAACGAATCATAACCCAAATTGACACCCCATACTTTAAAGGTTGATATTAATATATTATAGTCTAACATAATAATTACATGTGATAATACATAATAAATATATTAAATCACTTATATTTTTATTTAATTTAATAAAAAAATTAATAAATAGATGTGTGTGTGTGTGTATATATATAATATTAAAGAGTTTAACGTACCTTTTCTTGAATATTGAGTCTAATGGTCATTTTCCATTTTTTTTTCTATTAATAATAACAGCCTTGGAATAGTTTGGTTATATAGATTTATCCACGCCTGATATATGTAGATAGCCAATTAAAAAGGGAAAAAAAAAATCTTACACATTTTTTCTTTAAGCAAATGGGAGATAATCATACTTTATTAAAGAACTAATAATAAATTACTTACACTTGCATATGGAGTTATTATTTAATATAACTGAAATATGAGTAAATTGTTACTTCCAACTAATAAATAAATAACATATATAATATTAAATATAATTATAATTTATTTAATAATTTTTAATATTTCCAACTAATTATTGGTTTATTATTATTATTATTATATATATATACACAAACTATTTGTACCACCACATTGTAAATTTTTTCCACAAAAAGGCAGCATTCAAGATTTTTTAAAAATTATTCAGTCAACCAACATGGTTTTTGTCTTTCAACCACGAGATTGTGATCCCATGTACTGGAATATTTTGATAAGACTAAAATATTAATTATAATATTATATTTTAAATAAATAAATACAGGCTGGTAATTTGTAATTTGTGTTATCATTTAAAATTGAAATATAATATTTTTGTATATATCAATCTATTGGATAAAGTAGTTTATTATTTACATAGCCCCAAAAGCTAGCGTAGCCGAATGGTTTTGTTTGTAATAAGCCAACGTAAAATAAGTTGTTAAATGCCACAGCTCGACACCCGTGCAACATGCAGCGTGCACGCAAGAATTTAATACTTAATCAATGACACGTAGCTTTGCCTGCTGCTCGCATTCTTTGACTTGACCAGCAGCAGTGACAGTGAGTCACGGCCATGATCATCAAGCTTTACTGATCAGGATGATGATCATGGCCGTGACATTTGAAGTGAAGTTGAGGCAGTTGAGGCTGCAGGGGAAGTGAAAGTTCAGTTGACAGAATGGCTAGGGCCGGGGGAGCTTAGAACCTTGAGGTTTAAGAAGGATTACTGATGAAGAAATAACATTTGAAGTAGTGGGTCAAGTCTTCAATGATGTGCATATATGAGTTTAAAAATGTCCTTAAGGATTATCCAATCTTTTAGGCTTAAAATGTTCGCTATATTTTTAGTTCAAAACTGGTGTTTGAGTAGTTGAATGCGAATCGATATTTTTTTGACTAATAATTGAATTTTTAGGATAAAGTTCGTTCGAAGAAGGTTAAAACGAAGATCGTTTGAATGGAATAATTGGTCGTTCGAATAAAAGTTTCAATGATTATCTTATTCGAATAAGGTATAGGGTAGATCTGATTTCGGTTCTGGAACCTTATTTAACAGATTCGGTTATGGTTCTTGTGCCAACCGAACCGATAGGAATCGTTGGAACCTAACGGTTCCAACCGGAACCGTTTGGTTCCCTAGGTTTCAACCATCCCCAACAGCTACTAGCCGTTGGGGCCAGCTACTAACCGGCTCCCTGCCCCAACGTTAAAAAAGTAAAAAAAAAAAAAGTGATTTCCCAAATTACCCATAATAACATTAATAAAACGGTTAATTTTTAAGGCATTTTAGGTATCACAAAAAAATTATAAAAATGTATAAATATGGGTCATTTTTCATTATTTCAACACATCAATTTCTCAATTCTTAATTCTCTCAATTCCTACAATTCTCTCATTCTCAATTTCTCTCATCTACAATTACAATTTATCTTTCTCAATTCTCTATTTTTTTAAAAATTTCTTAAATAACAAATGACAAACTCATATGTGAACACAATGTCAAATGTGACAACCTAAGAAAGCGGCCCTAGTATCGGTTCACGGAGAAGATAAGTTAAGTCTCGTTCCTCGGATGTTTTCAAAATTTATTTTCATTTAATCGATACTGCAAATGAAGATCAAAGAGCAGTATGCAACCATTGTAAGGTTTCTTACAAGTTTACTGGTGGATGCGGCAATGTGCACAAGCACCTGGAAAAATATCATGCGGTTGAGCTTCAACTTGATTTGACGCAAACTCAAATTGTCAGGTACGCATCATCTATTAGAGGTACGAGTTTTTTAGATTTATTTAAACATTAGGATGCTAATTAAAAATATAGAAGAATTTGCTAAAGTTTGAATATTGGATTGATGCAATATGAAACATGCAAAAATGACTTATTGCATTTAGAGTTTTTGATTAACAACATACTGCGCAAAAATATTTATAGAATGATTAAATTAATTTTTGATGAATATGGTTTATTAGGTAAAATTTTAATAATTGGATTTGATAATGCATCTGCAAATACTGCATCAATCACTGATTTAATAGAACTATGCGAACCAAATTTAGAGGGTCGATTTTTTCATGTTTGTTGCACATGTCATGTCCTTAGTTTATGTGTTCAAGATAGGCTGACTAGTTTATCACATTTCATTAATCCTACTAAGAAAATATTTAATTGTATTTGGTCATATTCTCAAGTTAGGAGAGAATTAGTCAAATTTTGTAAATTAAATTGTATTAAACCAATAAAATTTCCACGAGATGTTCCAACACGTTGGAATTCAAGTTATTTTCTTTTATGTCAAACTTTGCAATACACATTATGTAGTTTTTTTTCTCAACATGTTCAACATATCACACTTTTTCCTAGTCAATGAGAAATTTGTGATAAAATTTTAGAAATTTTAAAAGTTTTTAATGATGCTACAAATATTTTTAGTGGAGTTTATTATCCTACAACACATTTATTTATTATTTAAAGTTTAAATATTGTTAGTACTCTCTATGAGCATGTTGAAAGTCTTGATCCTAATGATATTATTTTGTTTGAAGTTATTACTGTCATGAAACGAAAATAGTTGTATTATTTTAGGGACATTCATTTATTTTATCTTATTGCTGCTGTTTTTTTTATCATAGATTTTAATTAGAATGTTTGAATAGTGTTTTACAAGCTTACTATTGATATTTATGAATATTAGATGAAATTGATATTATAATAATAATAGCTAAAATAGAAATTGATTTAATAGATTTATTTAGTGATTATATTAGAATATATAACTTGCAATCAGTAGGACAATCTAGTAGTAGCAAACCCGTAATGCAAACAAGATTTAGCGCATGTGATCATTGGTTACTACAACGAAATAAAAAATACAGGGATAACACGACTAATAACCCAAAATTAGATAATTATTTATCTACAAATTTCGAGTTTCCAACTGAAAGTTTAGTTAGTAAAAATTTTCAAATCCTTGAATGGTAGAACTGACATCAAAAGGTATATATTGTAGTATCAATTATTGCTAAAGAGATATTGGCAGCACTTGTTTCCACCGTTACGGTTGAGCAAACTTTTAGTATGAGAGGCAATATATTGGAAGTTAGACGATCTTCATTACATCCAAGCACTCTAGAAGCAACAACATGTGTGGATGATTGGACCTGAGCTGATCTGAGACAACAAGAAGATGCCTCCGATGAATTTGAAGATTTGTTCGACAATGCATCTGCAAGTGCAAGCGGCACTGGAACTGAAGGATCAACAGACACTGATAATGATGATTGATAATTAAATAATTGTAAAATTACAACGGGAGATATCTTGAAATTGTAATGGAACTATGTGAGCTTTGATTCCTCTCACCCCTGAATGATACGTAGACAACTTAATTTTTTAAAAATTTAAGTTCAAGCTCTTTAATTTAATAATTTTATTTTAAATTTTTTCAGACAATAATTTATTTGTAATTTATTGTAAGTTTATTATTTAAATTCAAATTCATAATTTAAAATTAATTTTTCAAATGGAACCAGAACCAAACGGTTCGGTTCCGGTTCCAGTTCCACTTAAATGTGGAACCGAAATCGAACCGAAATTAAACGGTCCAGTTCCGATTACACACTCGTGGAACTGGGAACCGGTCGGTTCGGAAACCGGTGGCCAGGCCTGGTATGGGGTCGTTCGAACGGAAATGAGATATTAGAAAAAAATTATAGCTTTTATCTTCTTCTTTTTTTTGTTAGATTTGGGAACTCTAATATATATATATATATATGGTCCCCAAATGACATAATTTGGTGGTGTAAGGTTCAAGATCTCACCTTAATGTCATGTTCGAATCTATGAAATGTCTTTCTTGTAAGAGTCTGAAACAATCGGGAATTTTACTTGCTCTGTTTAAGCTCGAAATGATGGTTCGGCGGTTAGATTTCCAACAATTGCAATATATATATATATATATATATGTATTACTATAGATTTAGATTCAAGGTGTTAATTATCACTCTATATATGTTGATAAACTCTTTGTTGATTCTGGGGGTAAGGTGACAAGTGAAGTTGACTTTCGAAATTGAGACATGTGTACCGGTAAAGAGTCCTCTGATACATAAGTCAGTGATGAAAGAGTATTTAATAACTATTATTTATTTGCTATAAGACATATGAAAATATTTATATACTTCAAATAATAATACAGTATGCAAAGAGTTCTATTACCAAACTTGTTAGAGAATAGTGTTTTTAGATAATGATACATGTAAATTACCGATCGAATACCGACCGTAAAAAATAAAAAATAATTTTATTTATAAAAATAATTTTAGGTATGTAAACATACCTAACATTCTCATCACCCTTTTTTTACTACTTCTCTGCACTACTGGAAACCCCTTTCATTTACCATATTCTTTGTAATAAGTAAACATCTCATTAGCATCCTCAAAAATCATATATGTCTTTGGTTCATTATCGTCATTATCATCAATTTCATTAATGTTTACATCTACACTATCATCCTCTTCGAATTCAGTGTCCAATTCTAAATTTTTCATTGTCTATCACCCCCAAATTATAGATGAAGTTTGAATAAAAAAAATACACATATATTTCACAGTTTTGTAAATTGAACCACTTCAAACAAAAATCAAATTAAACATACACTTGCCTAATGATATTTCTCATGTGGAGGCTGATTTCGGTAGTGGTCCACAATCGAGATTATCAAAAGTAGGGCACGAGCGAACTTGCAAAACGAGTAGAGTGAATGAGGAGCTTACTGCCCACCGGTGTGGTGGAAGCCGTAGGCACTCCGACGCTCAAGTCATTGTCAAGGAATGAATATAGTTCTAGATGGGAGAGTCAAGGTTTCAGGAATACCGTAACTTCAGTTTGAATGCAGTGAGGGCGGGGTATGCTAACAATGTCTGTGTGATGGGTCGTGTCTGAAGATCTCAGGCCCCTCTCTATTATTTCGTTTCTTTCCTTTATAGGCTCTTTATTCTGCCCGTTGGAGTTGCCATCAATGTGAGTTATTCCTGATTTTCCATGCTTGATAAATGACGATCGTGTCTTAAAATTCTAATCTATCGACTTCATGGCGATCTTTATTGAGTTTTGATTTCCTCTTGATTCCAGTAACTGGTGTCGTTGGCTCCCTTTGTGTTAACGGGCTTGGCCCTTGAGATGGTCGGGCGGTCCCTTCTGGTGACATTCCGTTTGGGGGCCAGTCTGCCTGATGGGCCTCAGGTTTGTGTTGCTGTTGTGGGTCCTGGTTGTTTTTGAATGCGTGATTTTGTTTTGATGCCCTCAGTCTGTTCTGTGGTTTAGTCTTGTGACTGTTTGAGTGTATGGATTTTGTGTTGTCATTTTTACCCTTGGGGCCAATTTTGGCCCAAACAGTTTGTCCCCTACTCTCTAAGTCTGTGAGTCCTAGGCTTAGAGAGTATCTTCGAGTACGTCGAGTGAATCTGGAAATGTTCTTCAATTTTGTTGATCATGGCTGTGATCTAGGGCAAATCTTCGTCGTACAGCTCGTGAGTGGGGAATTTTGGTCTCCATGATTCTGGCTTTCGATAGTAATTTTGGAGGTGTATTTGGATCCACCGTGACGGTCGAGGAAATCTACCTTGTTCGACATATCGTAATGGGGGAACTCATATTTCAAGTACGTCGACCTCGTGAGCTTATGGGGGATCATCCAATGCGAATTGAACCGAACAGTGGCTTTGGTGCATGTTGTATGGGATCAGGGGACGTACAAGTCGACTGAACCAGACGTTTGTTCAGGCGCAACCTCACTCGACTTGCATGTGCCGAGTGATTATTATACCTTTGTTTGACTCGACATGAGTCAGCAGATGGTGTTTTTGGTCAACGGAATGAGACAGACGTTCTGGGGTGAGCTCACTCGACTTTTATGTGACGAGTTATTTATCATATCTTTTGCTTGACTCGACGTGAGTTAGCAGGGTCGTCTCCCGATTGACTGAATTGGATGACAGCTCAGGATTTACTTCACCCGACATGTCAAATGCGTCGATTGATTTTTATAACCATTATCTCATCAGGGGAAGTCCCCGGTTGACTAAACCGGATTTTGGTTCAGGATTCTTTTCATTCGACATGTCAAGTATGTCGAATGACTTTCATAACTATAATCTCATCAGGGGATGTTCCTGGTCGACTGAACTTAATGGTTGTTCAGGAATCATTTCATTCGACATATTGTATGTGTCGAATGACTTTCATAACATTTTCTTATCAGGGGAAGTCCCCGGTAGACTGAACCGGATTGTGGTTCATGATTCTTTTCATTCGACATGTCGAGTGTGTCGAATGACTGTTATAACCATTATCTCATCAGGGGAAGTCTCTGGTCGAGTGAACCGGATTGTGGTTCATGATTCTTTTCATTCGACATGTCGAGTATGTCGAATGACTTTCATAACCATAATCTCATCAAGGGATGTTCCTGGTCGACTGAACTTGATGGTTGTTCAGGAATCATTTCATTCGACATGTTGTATGTGTCGAATGACTTTCATAACCATTTTTTTATCACGGGAAGTCCCCGGTCGACTGAACCAGATTGTGGTTCAGGATTCTTTTCATTCGACATGTCGAGTGTGTCGAATGAATTTCATAACCATAATCTCATCAGGGGAGTTTCTGGTCGACTGAACTTGATGGTTGTTCATGAATCATTTCATTCGACATGTCGTATGTGTCAAATGACTTTCATAACCATTTTCTTATCAGGGGAAGTCCCCGGTCGACTGAACTTGATTGTGGTTCATGATTCTTTTCATTCGACATGTTGAGTGTGTCGAATGACTGTCATAACCATTATCTCATCAGGGGAAGTCCCCGGTCGACTAAACCGGATGGTGTTCAGGAGTAGCTTTACTTGACTTGTCGAGTAAAAAACATAATTCTTATTTTATCAGGGGGATGTCCCCGGTCGAGTTGTCCTTGAAACTATTAAATATCATCGTACTCCTAAAGTGGCTCGACATGAACCGACATGTAGATGTCTTTGGTCCACATATCTGACACTTGGAATATCACCAAATTGTCCCTGGCCATCAATTGCAAACCCTAGCACGAGTTACGAGGAGTCTTTTGGCGGGAACTTTGGCGCCAATTCGAGTTGTGTGTATAAAAGAGCTTTGGGCATTTCATTTTGCTTCATTCGGAAGTCGAGTAAAGATAGAGCTCTCAAGTGTCACAAAGGTATTCTTCAAAACTTTCTCATGTTCTTCAATTTCTTTAAATATTCATATTGAATATTCAAGCTGTTCTAAGGTAGATTTGGCCGTTTGATCTTTGGGGTTTGTGTGACTTGTTGAGAAATCATGTTTGTGGCTTTTGATCTTTAGGAGGTTGGGTACTAGGGAAGTTAGTTGTTTATATGCTAGTTGTTTGGAAGATGTCGAGTGGAGATTCTCTAGGTAGCTTAGGCGCTAGTATTGACAGTTATGTTGATTCGTCGAGTGACACCAAGGAGGGTGTAGAGAACGGAGATCGGTCGTATCATGGGATGATCGAAAGTGGCGCAGTCACTCTAGCTAGGCCTTCCCAAAAGACCCTTACTGAGGCCATACCACTCAGATCTTTGCCCGTTATCGGGGAGTCGAGTGACTTTCCTTCTACCAGTGAACCCACAAATTTACTGTCGAAAAACCATGTTAGTCAAATGACATGGAAACTGTTGAGGGAACTCAGCATTATGTATAGGTTCCCAGATTCTTTGGAGCTCCGGGTGCCTTCGTCGAATGAAAGAATAGATTACAAGGTCCCGGGGTGGATGGGATTCTACGTACGTCCATTTTTTGTAGGGTTGAGATTTCCTATCCCGAGATTGGTCTGGGAAGTTCTAGATCACTTTCGTGTCGCCCCCTCACAATTGATGCCTAAAGCGTGGAGAATCTTATTGTCGGGTGAGTGTTTGGCCTTTGAGTTGTTAATCTCTTCGAGGTAAGAGATGTTAGAGACTTACTACTTAAGCATTTAAAAGAGCATTTGAAGGAAAAAGGGGATGTACTTTGATCCTTAGACAGAGGAATATGCCATTAGTTACTGGATTGCCAACTAATGATAGAGGGAATTGGCAGTCCTACTACTTCTTTGCAAAGGGGGAGGGTATATTTGGATCACAGGGGCTGGTCGAATCCCTGAATTTTGGTGTCTGTCGAGTGAGTAACTTTCTTTCCTTAATTCATAATTTTTTAGCCAAATTCACGCATTTAAATAACCACGCATTTATTTATTGCAGATCCTTTACGGAATAGGCCATACGTCACAACTGCACGTACAATCTCAAATACCAAAACCGTTCTATCTCTTTCGGCTGAGGAAAGACAGTGTAAAAGGATCTTGACAGAGGGAAGACTAAGGGCGACTCAGTTGTGGGAGGATATCTATCACCGAGAATGAGGTAAAGTTCCGGCCCTCTGTAAAAACGTTTTGCCCGTGATAAACTGTAGATGGTCGATTCACACGTTGTATGGGGAGAACAGATATCGAGAGCCCTTAAAAACTGAAGAATTTTTATGCGCAGAGGAAATGATGACTGGGCCATTGTGGTAGCTTCACTCGACGAAATGAAGAGTCGAAGAAAATCAAGGAAGCATAAGAAGATAGGGGTAGAGGCAAAAGGAGAAGTTGGCACTCAGATTCGGGAGGTTATTCCAAGTGAGGGTGTCGTAGAGAAAGGGAAGTCGACTGAGATGACTTTTGCGGGGAAGAAAAGGAAATCAGTCGCCGAGGCAGAAACAGAAGAGGACTCTGATAACCTCACCCTAAAAGTCCCGCGGGAGTCGACTGCAATCTCAGATCCCTCAAGCATTGACTCATTCGTCGAAGGATTACTACTTCAAGGGGATGAAGTAAGATTGGCACAAATCGGGCATGTGGAGGCCATGAAGAAAGCCATCGCCTTAAACTATCAAGTAAGGGTTTTTTTTTTAATCACTATTATTATTATATTTTTTTTTGAATGACGCTCTGAATCAAATCCCCCAGGCACTGGAATGCAGCTTATTTCTGCGAAAGAATGCGGAGTCTAATCAGAGAAGGGTCAAAGAACTGGAGAAGGCTCTGTCGGCTGCGAGGAAAGATTCGTCTGACCTAAAGTCTTGGATGGTCGCGTCGCAGAGGAATGAGAAGGTTCTTGAGAAGGAATTGAAGGAAGTGAAAGCTACACTTAAGCTGGAGAAGGAGACCGCCGAGCTAACGATTGAAGGTTACAAGGAAGGGTTCGAAAATGTGAAGAAGGAGAACGAGTCATTGATAGAGCAGATGGAGGACATTGCTATTGACTCCATGATGAAGAATATGTATGACTTAATGAAGGAGTTTCTAGCTGGGAAGCACGTGGAATGGAAGCCTGAGAAATGGATTCGAGAATTCGAAAGGCGTGCAGCTGGCATCTCTTCGTCGGCCGAGGAAGAAGTCGAAGAGTTAGGAACGAAAATTGAAATGAAGAATGGCGAGGTCGAGCCAGTTGCAGCACCTGTTGAGGAGACGGTGGAGGTCGAGAAGCATGAAGAAGAAGGAGAAAATGTCGGACTGGCCGCTGGCCATTCTGAGCCCATGATTGTGGAGAATGAAGAAGATGTCCCTGCCAGCATCCCAACAACCACTGATGTAGAGGGAGCGGGTCTTTGAGGCCGAGGATATAGGAGTTAACTGGAATGTGTTTGTGCAGTTTGTATTTATAATCGAAAGGATGGCCAAAAAAAAGCATTTTGTACTTTTGACGTTGTGTATAAAAATGATGAACGATTTATTATTTTGAATGTAAAGAGCGGGACGAGAATTCAATGAACAATCTTTATTGCAATTCGTCGAATAACTTCTACAAACGTCTTTGCTTTATTTAAATACGACAATTCTAAAAAGTTAACTGGCACAGAAATGACAAAACATAAATGTTACCGGATAAATCTTTTAAGGTGCACCGCGTTCCAACTGTTGCGAACGGGATTCCCCTCCACGGTCTGTAACTTGTAGGCTCATTTCCCAACAACCCTTGTGATAAGATAAGGGCCTTCCCAATTTGGGCCCAACTTCCCATCTCCACTTTCCTTAGTGTTCTGGAACACTCTTCGTAGGACCCAATCACCAGTGCGGAAAGTCCTAGTCCTAACATTTTTGTCGAAGTATCTGGCCATCTTCTGTCGATAATGTCGATCGAGAAGTGATGGCTCTGTCCCTAGTCTCATCAATCGTGTCGAGATTGAAGTTCATCAGTTGTTGATTACTTTTTCCGTCGAGCCATTGGTATCGTGGGGAGGGGATGACTTCTTCTGTTGGAATAACTGCTTCTGTTCCAAATGCCAATGCGAAAGGAGTTTCGCCAGTGGAAGATCTCACGGTTGTTCGGTACGACCACAAGACTCCAGGTAACTCATCCGCCCAGCGCCCTTAGCCTTCTCCAACCTCTTCTTCATTGTGTTCAAGATTGTTTTATTGGACGACTCTGCTTGGCCGTTTGCTTGTGGAAAGCGCGGTGTCGAGAAGTTCAGTTTGATGCCCCAGTTCTGCTAAATCTTGAAAGTGATGGCTGATGAACTGTGAACCATTTCGGTCACAATTTCTCTTGGTATGCCGAACCGACATATGATATTCCTCCAAATGAACGTCTGAACCTCATTGTCGCGTACTCTGGCAAAAGCTTCAGCTTCTATCCACTTCGAGTAATAATCCGTCATTACAAGCATGTAGACACGTTGGCCGGGTGCAGCTGGGAGTTTTCCAACAATGTCCATGCCCCACTTCATGAACGGCCACGGAGATAAAATTGGGTTTAGTTTTTCTGGTGGTAGATGAGGAACTGGTGTGAATCTCTAGCACTTATTACACCTCTTTGTGAATTCAGCGGAGTCTAGTCTCATTGTCGGCCAGTAATACCCTGTCGAATGGGCTCGGAGAGCCAAACTCCTGCCGCCTGAGTGGTTCCCACATTCCCCTTCGTGCAATTCAGTCAATACATGCTGAGCTTCGTCGTGTGTTAAGCATTTCAAGTATGGTCCAGTGAACGAACTTCTTAGCAACTGACCTTCGAACACCACGAACCTTGCAGACTGTCTTTGAACTTTCCTAGCTTGCACTTTGTCTTCTGGAAGCAGGCATTTTTGCAAATATTCGACGATCGGTGTCGTCCAACTGTCGACTGACCTGATAGCGGCTACAACTGCCTCTTCCTTCCAGATTGCGGCCAGCTCAAATACACTACTGGTATTGTTCGTGGTTTGTCGCCTTTCCATAGTCGATCCGAGGGTCGCCAATGCATCAGCCTGGGAATTTTCGCTTCTTGGGACTTGGGTTATGGAAAATTGTCGAATGTCGACCGTATATCATTTACCTTCTGTAAGTAGGAAGCCATTGTCTGACCCCTAGCCTGATAAGATCCCTCAATTTGGTTGACTATCAACTGAGAGTCAGACGTCACTTCTATCTCTTTCGCTCCCAATTCCTTGGCCAATAATAATCCTGCGACCAGTGCTTCGTACTCTGCTTCGTTGTTGGTAACTCTGAAACCGCATTTGATTGCCTGTTGCAGAGTATCGCCCGTGGGAGTAGTGATCACCATTCCAAGACCACAACCCTTTTTGTTACTCGACCCGTCAACTGCTAACTTCCAAGGGACTGTCGAATGAATGAAGTTGACTTCAGCTTCGGCTGCTGCCAAAATACCGGGAGCGAAGTCGGCCACAAAATCGGCCAAAGCTTGCAACTTGATAGCCGTTCTAGGCTGGTAATCTATGTCGTGCTCTCCAAGCTCAATCGTCCACTTCATCAACCTCCCTGACAATTCAGGTTTATGGAGAATGCTCCTCAAAGGGTACGTCGTGTAGACTGTGATCGCATGTCCTTGAAAATAGGGTCTGAGTTTCCTCGCGGCTGTGACAAGAGTGAAGACCAACTTCTCCATTAACGGGTAGCGTGTCTCTGCCCCCAGCAATGCTCTGTTTACGTAGTAGATTGGTTGTTGATGCCCCGACTCCTCTCTCACCAAGACTCCACTGACAGCGTGTTCCGAGACTCCCAAATAGAGGTAAAGCCTTTCTTTGTCGTGTGGTTTTGACAACAGGGGTGGTGAAGTTAAATAGTGTTTGAGTCTTTTCAGCGCTTCCTCACAAGCATGAGTCAATTCGAATTTATTTACCCTTTTTAAAGCTGAGAAGAATAAAAAACTCTTATATGTGGATTTGGAGATGAACATGTTCAACGCCGCGATCCTCCCGGTTAGTCGCATGATATCATTCGGGCTAGAAGGGGAAGGGATGTCGAGGATTGATCTAATCTGGTCTGGATTTGCTTCAATGTCTCGTCGCGTGACTACATACCCCAAGAATTTCCTGAAGCGACACCAAACACACACTTAGTAGGATTCAATTTCATTACGTACATGTCCATGATGTCGAAGGCTTCTTCCAAATGACTGAGATGTTGCTCAGATTTGACAGATTTCATCAGCATGTCGTCAATATAAACCTCCATTGTTCCCCAATTTGACAATCGAACATATTGGGTTCCTCCGCCTCCCCCCAACCTTTCAGACTTATCAAAATACCACTCTTGATCTATTCTTCCATTTTGACCCATATCGTTACTCTTGTACATTCCTTCCCCATCAACAATACCACGTTAAAATCTTTTCAAGCCCTTTCAATCCGAGATCAGACTCGCCTTCTTAACGCACTTCAACTGAGGGAAATGTTTGCACAACTGCGATCGTTACTCTTCGCCCGGATGACCTTTGTAGTGAATACCACTCTGGTTTGGTGACAAAGGTCGCTTCTCTTGATCGTCAGGATGCATGAGGATCTGGTTGTAGCCTGAATACGCATCCATGAAGCTTAATAACTCATGTTTGTCAGTCGCATCCACCATTGAATCAATATGTGGTAAAGAAAACGGTCTTTTGGACAAGCTTGTGTTCAAATCCGTGAAGTCGATGCAGATCTCCACTTCCCATTCTTTTTCTTCACTATACAACATTCGTAAGCCACTCCGGAAGATTGTACTTCTCTAACCGCTCCGTTCTGCAATAACTTTTGTACCTCTTCGTCAATGATACCGGTTCCTTTCATGAGTGAACTTTCTTCTTTTTCTATCTAACAGGGACGTGGTCTGGATCCACATGCAATTCATGAGTGATGAGCTCCGGATCAATTCCAGTCATATCTTTGTGTGACCACGCGAAGCTGTCGTGTCGCCTTTTCAAGAATTCTACCAGGTCTGCTCGTAGTTTGGGATCTAAATCCGCTCCAACCATGACCTTGTGATCTGTGAACTGAGGATGAATCTGGACCTCGTCGAGCTTCTCAATATTCGGTAGAGTTGGCTCCGATACGCAAGGCCCGCCTGTAATTGCTATGCCGATTCAACTTTAGCCTTCAAGGTCGTTTGGTAGCAGCTCCTTGACGCCAACCGATCTCATTTTTATTCTTGAACTCCCCATATAGTAGGGAATTTTATTACTTGGTGATAGGTTGATGAAACCGCCCTCATGTCATGAATCCAGGGCCTGCCCATGATCAGGTTGTAGGCTGAAGGGCTGTCCAAGACCAGGAAAGTAGTCATTTTATTGACTCCGGCAGCGTAGACTGGGAGCGATACTTCCCCCATAGTGAATTTTTGTTCTCCAATAAACACGATAAGTACTGTCGTTCGCCTGTTTATGTTATCCAACTCCGTACCCATGTCGGCTAGAGCACTGGCGAAGATTATATTAGCTGAGGAGCCCGTGTCGACCAACACTCGTTTGACCATGAAGTTCACCACTTGTAGGGAAATGACCAAAGCGTCGTGGTGGGGATTCAAATCATGTGAATCCCTGTCGTCTGGAAACTCAATTACCAAACCTGTGGAGACCCTCTCTACAGATATCAAGGTGTGTGAAGTATTGTTTAACAACGCCCTTGAATGTCGTTTAACTGCTGAATAGGTAGCTCCACTGACTCCCGATCCTCCTGAAATGACATTAACAGTGTTATTAATCGGGGGTGGCGGGGTTAGAATTTCTCTTTGACCGTCTCTCTCATTTCTTTGTGCCAATGTAGCCTTCCCTTTATCCGTGAGCAAATCCCTCAGGAACCCCTTGTTTAGTAGCTCCAAAACTTCCAATCTCAAGGCAACACATTCCACTGTCGTGTGACCGTAGTCCCTGTGAAACTCACACCACTTCCTAGTGTCCTTTTTGGATGAACTATCCCTAGACCGTGGATGCCACTTTACTTCATTCCCCATCTTCTTTAGCACTGACACCAATTCTCCGGGAGAAATCGTAAAGTTGTAGTCCGTAATCCTGGGTTTGCTTGCCGATAGTTCCTCCCTATTTTTATATGGTTTTGGTCGTCTATCTACACTATTGTAGAAGGGTCTTCGTTCACCCATATTTTGGTTCATTCCTTCCGTTTGAGATGGGATATACATGCCGTGTAGCATGGTAGCCTCAAGCCTTCTGTCCACTCGTGCATTCGTGTCATCCTCTATTCTCTTATTTCTTTTATCCTCTTCCCACCTTATCTCTACCTGGGCCCGCGCCATGACCTGGTCCATTGTGTATCACCTGAATTTCGTCAATTTCTTGTAGAGCCCGCTATCATAAAGAAGTCCATTCCTGAAGGCTTCTACTGCTGTTGGCTGATGGAGATCCGGGACGATAATTCTCTCACGGTTGAACCAGGCCACGTAGCTCCGTTATGATTCTCCTCTTCACTGCTGTATGGAATTGAGGTCTTTTGATGTCTTTTCCAACTTGCATGAACTTGCAAAGTGTTGCACGAACTTGTCCGCCATTTCTTGGTTGGACTTGATTGATCTGTATGGAAGATTAATGAACCACGTTAGGGCAGGTCCAGCCAGAGTTTCCCCAAAGCACCTGCACATTCCAGCCTCCCACTGGCTCGGAGACAGGCCGGTTGACATCATCTTGAATTTGTAATGTATCACGTGGTCGTCTGGATCTGTGGTCCCGTCATATTGCTTCATTTCAGGTGGGCTGAATTTCCGTGGCAACTCAACTGCTACAATTGATTCCACGAATGTGGTATCCGAAATTGCTCCGGCCTTGCTTTTTCTGATTGGGAGCTTTACACCCGGTAGTCTTGACATAATTGCTTATTTGAATTCAACCATTTCCCTCCTGATGGAACTGGCCAGTAGATGGGTCAGATCAATATGAGGATTTGGGTCTTGTGTTGTTGGAGGGTGATTGCTATTTGGCCCATCCGACATGGGCGGAACTGTTAGATTGCTTCGGTTACCTCCATTGCTGGTTTGGCCTTGAGGGTCGTGCAGAGGGTCGGATGATAGATGATCCAACTTTTGCCGTAGGCCTTCGTTGATGTTTCGCATCGTTAAATTTCCTTCGAGGGTTTGGAGTTGTTCTTGGAGCATGGAAAGTTGTGCCATTAGAGGATCTGGTGTTTGTTCATTGCTTGAGGCCATATTTGATTGTTTCGTTGATGTGTTTTACTTCTGTGAAATTCGCTCGTTAGCCCTACGGTGGGCTCCAATTGTGAATGCTGATTTCGGTAGTGGTCCACAATCGAGATTATCAAAAGTAGGGCACGAGCGAACTTGCAAAACGAGTAGAGTGAATGAGGAGCTTACTGCCCACCGGTGTGGTGGAAGCCGTAGGCACTCCGACGCTCAAGTCATTGTCAAGGAATGAATATAGTTCTAGATAAGAGAGTCAAGGTTTCAGGAATACCGTCACTTCAGTTTGAATGCCGTGAGGGCGGGGTATGCTAACAATGTCTGTGTGATGGGTCGTGTCTGAAGATCTCAGGCCCCTCTCTATTATTTCGTTTCCTTTATAGGCTCTTTATTCTGCCCGTTGGAGTTGCCATCAATGTGAGTTATTCCTGATTTACATGCTTGATAACTGACAACCGTGTCTTAAAACTCGAATCTATCGACTTCATGGCGATCTTTATTGAGTTTTGATTTCCTATTGATTCCAGTAACTGGTGTCCGTTGGCTCCCTTTGTGTTAACGGGCTTGGGCCATTGAGGTGGTCCGGGTCGGTCCCTTGCGTGACATTCCGTTTGTGGGCCCAGTCTGCTTGATGGGCCTTAGGTTTGTGGTTGGTTTTGCGGTGTAATGTCGTTTTTACCCTTGGGGTCAATTTTGGCCCAAACATCTCCAGTGATTGAATGGCCACATGTGGGACAAATGGTAAAAATAAAATATTTGCTATTTTTTATAATATATACTTCTTGAAAATATCAAGAAGTAGTATATGCGAGAAAATTATATTATGTGCCGGGTGTATATGTCATCTCTCTCACAGCAGACGGGCCCCACAACTGTGTGGGGCCCGTCTGCTGTGAGAGAGATGACATATACACCCGGCACATGCACATGATATACCACTCGTAGTAGATGAGCTTCAAAGGATTTTGTGGGCGTATTATAGAATCTATAATTAACAACAATCAGGTAAATTCCAACACAATTTTGACCCTATGCTCTTGGGTTAGAAATTTAATTGGACCTATAGCTATTTTCAGCTTTACCTATTTTGAAGCTACAACCAGCTCTAGCTCCAGCTCCAGCTCTTCGTAAATGTTGACAGTTATGCGGTGTGGTTTGAAGCAAGCTACAACCAGCTCCAGCTTCAGCTTTTTACTGCGGTGTGGTTTCCATAGTTGGTGTATCTATGGTAGCTGGGGATTTGGTAATAGGCGATTTGGAGAAAGGAGTTGGAGAGAGAAATGGATTTAGTGAAATGATGATTTACGGATTAAGGTTTGATATATGAAACCAGTCGTGTTTGGTTATTGATTTAAGGGAATTTTTGGACAGCTGTAATACTCAAAACGCAAACTCCAATGTCGTTCTGGAAAATAGTAAGTATAGAAGGGAATATGTATATCATTTCTCGTCTCATAATATATGATTTTTTCTTTTTAATTGCAAGTGTTTTTTTTTTTTTTTTTTTTTGGCATTAAAAGTGTTTCATTAAAGAAAAATGAGGTATCTAACACATGGGCCGGGCTTCCAATTATCAACACGGGATCACACGGCCCAATTCGTTTGACATGATAACGTGGGGCCCACGGAACCTTTACTTGCCTTGAAAGAAAAGTCCGACATAGATACCTGTTTTTCACTTCTGTTTTATTTAGCCCTTAACTGACATATACAAGCCAAATACTCAACGGTCTAAAACATTTTAGCCTGGATAATTACTCTTTATATTTATGATGAAATATTATATATTTAAACTCTTCAAGCCAAATACTCAACGGTCTAAAACATTTTAGCCTGGATAATTACTCTTTATATTTATGATGAAATATTATATATTTAAACTCTTGCCGCAAAAAATAAACATTTTTAATTAATAATATTTTGGATTTTTTACAAGACATATTTTTGAAGAAATTATCTATTCTTATAAAATGTATTAAAGATATTTTCCAAATTTTCCAAATACCTCGTAGCGGAGACTTATCGATAAATTTTATTTAGCCGGAGTATGTTCAAAATTTATTATAATTATTTTTAAAAATTCAGATTATAAAATATAACATAAAAATTATAATATTTATTTTATGATATTTTATCACTCAATGAAAATTCATATAATAAAAATGATGTATAATAATTTTATTTTTCATTCATATTCTGGATAGTAGACGTTGGGTGATAAAAAAGTATGACAGAAGTGATAAATCAGTATCAGTAAGATAAATTTAGAGTTTTTTTGTTAGTATTAAAAAATTTTAAGATGAAGAATATAAAAGATTCAAATCTAAAATATATTTATATTAGTTGTTTTTTTTTCAAAGAAGAATCATTATAAAAATGAAAAAAAAAACGTATTCTCGTCTATTGTACTATTATATAGTGTGGGTTACCAAATTTTATTTTTTAATGATTAGTTGGATCATTAGCATAGTTTTAGAAATTAGTTAGGATATTTTTATAAAATTGAAAGAAATTAAAATCAATTATAAAATTACATATTGAAAATTTTCAAAATCCAATCGGAGTAAGTGTGGTAATGGGTCGAGTTGGGACCAGACTTTGAGAAGCCCGGTCTGAGCTCTGTCAACAAAAAAAACCCGAGCCTCGGAAAAGCCTGGCCCGACATGCTGTTGGGCCGGACTCGGGCTCAGGGTTTTTTGGCCCCCTTTTTTTTTTTACAAAACTAATAATAATCAAAATCTTATATTAAAATATATCAACAAAAATAAAATATCAATTCTTCAAAGACATATACATTAACTTAAGTACAAAAAATCTATTAATTTTTTAACAATTAATTAACTTTTTTATTTTTAATTTTTTACTCGGACCTGAATTTTTTAAAGACCGAATCAGACTAAAATCTAACTGAGGTGAACTGAGCCGGACCGCAGATTTTTTTACCATGTATAAATCGGAGTACATGCCTAGCCTGATCCTAAGGTGGACACATCCTTCCTCTCGGTGAAAAAAATTCAACATTAGCTAAAATTTACTCACTAAAATCAAAATTTTAAATCCACAAATATGATATTATTGTAATTTCAAAATTTATCTCTTACGTGTTTCCAGAAAATGTTACCAAAATTTGTATCGAATACGATGCCATAAAATATATATTCAATTAGAGTCCAGCAGATGGGTCAGGGGCCATTTACCAAGTAGAGCAAAATTACCAAATCAACCTTGTTTCAGTTCAGAAAATTTGCTGCACTACAAAAGTGAAAAGACAACAAATTTATCAGTTTCCGGAAAAAAATGAAAATCAAAACGATGCTTCAGTTCGCTTCTCCCGCTTTTATTAGACCCTAATTTCTTGTAATCGAAGCTACCAGCCGCAGTTGCTTCACCAACAATCAATCCCGCCATTTATCTCATCTCCGCCAATCGAAAAGCCCTAACCCCATAAAAAATCTGACTGTTTTCTCAAATGGGTCCTGAAGGTTTTGCTCTTACAACATCAGCAACACCCGCAGCACCGGCGGCAAAAAAGAATACGGCGGCACTTGCACCTGGGTTTCGATTCCACCCGACGGATGAAGAATTGGTGAGCTATTACTTGAAGCGCAAGGTCTGTAACAAGCCGTTTCGCTTCAACGCCATTGGCGAGGTCGATATTTATAAGAACGAACCTTGGGACCTTGCAGGTTACGTTAACTTAGCATCTTCGCTCTACTTTTTTTTTTTTCATTTATTTATGGTTTTTTATTTTTTTTTCATTTCCCAAAAAAGTTAGGGTTTTTCCCCAGCTCAGAGTTTTTTGTTGTAGCATATTTGGTCTATTACTTATAATATTCTTTAAATTTTTTTTTTTCATTTTTTTGGTTGCATATACGAGTGAGTTTTGGGTTTATGTTATATTTCTTTTCTTTTTCGTAGTGTTTATTTTGTTTGTGTGATACTTTTGTTGGTTATTTTTTATTTATGTAGTGAGTTTATTTATTTATTTGTGAAATGTGTAGTTAGGGGTAGCTTTCTCAGGTATTATTTCATTTCTGCAATTAGGTTTTCCATAGAATTTTATTCTGTTTATTGGAGCTGTACAAGTAGTGTCTGGGTTATTTAAACTGAACTTTTTAAAAAAAAAATTACCTGGACTTTACTTGTTTAAGGGGTTTTAGTTTACTCGAGATTGATGATGAGTTGGCTAGATGACGTTTTCCATATGTGATTTTGTTATATTATCTGGAGGGTTTTCGAGAGTGTATTGATTTGTTTTCATTGGAGCTAAATTTAAACTTTCCTTTTTCGTGGGGTTTTAGTTTATTCATGGATGAAGACCAGAGACCATGAGTGGTACTTCTTCAGTGCATTGGATAAGAAGTATGGAAATGGGGCAAGAATGAATAGAGCCACAGGGAAAGGGTATTGGAAAGCGACTGGGAAGGATCGTGAGATTCGCCGTGAGTCGCAACTCATTGGAATGAAGAAGACACTTGTGTTTCATAGCGGACGTGCCCCAGATGGGCAGCGTACCAATTGGGTTATGCATGAGTACCGCCTTGTGGAAGAAGAATTGGACAAATTGGGGGCTGGACAGGTAAGGCTGTAATGAAATTATAGTTGCTTGTTTTGATTTTAGATGCAGATAGAACTTAGGATTGAGAGAAAAAGTTCTCTTATGTTTGTTTTGGTCCTTTTGGATTTTATGATATATAAATTTTCTCGGGTGCGGATGTTTGCATGAAAAATTTTGTGCGGACGCAAGAGAAAGTGCAAGTTCTTTCTCGTGTTTTTTCCCAACACGAGAACTCGTGCGGACATCCGAATGAGAGAAAAACTATTATGATATTATACTGTTTTGAAACAATAAGCGATCACATTTGACTTCAGTTGTTTGTACCCAGGTCAGTGAACTCGAGGAACTGAATTTGTTTCCTCGGGGTCGTAAGTAATGTAAAATTCTCAAGTGCAGGAGTTTAATTGTTTCTTTTTGCCGGACAATTGTTCATCATATAGAGTCGCTTGTTATCTTTTGGTGGAACAGGATGCGTATGTCCTGTGTAGAGTATTTCACAAGAACAACATAGGGCCACCCAATGGGAATCGATATGCACCATTCATTGAGGATGAATGGGATGATGGCATGGCAGCTTTTCCAGGAGAAGATGCTGCAGATGATGTGGTAGCTGGTGATGATCCATGTGCTGAAAGGAATGGTGGTGAAAGTTTGCTTGTTGAGCAGGTCCATCTTTTTCTTCCCACCCTTTCTCTTCTAATTTTTGAGCGCCTATGTTATGCTGCAAATTATGATAAATGAGTTGGGGATGTATGGAAAATCCATGGACTCTGGCGAATTACAATAGAAGGCGACAATCAGCATTTTAATACAATTGAATAGTTTATCAAGCAAGACATGTAAGCATGAAAAGTTTATTTTAAAATCCTGTTCAATTTTTGGAGTACTTTGGGTACTTCATATCCTTGAGATTCCTCTTAAATTACAACAATCTTCTCCTCAGCTCATTTATTGACTTTTATTGGGCCCCAAGCGTGAGTAATAGTATCAAGTCTATTGGTTATGATACCTCCACCAAATTATCTCCATGGGCAAAAAAAGTGGAATTCCTTAATCTCATAGAGTGAACTCCAACCTACAAGGATTGAAGAATAGACCATTTAGAAAATTATTTGCTGCCATGAAGTTGATCTGGCTTGTTTCAATTTTTTCTCTTCCCTTCAAGTTCTATGCTAGACGAGGGTTTCCTTCCAGAGTTAGATTTATTCAATGTTACCAGAGCATGGTTTGGTTTGTGGTGTTGGTATGCTGATGAAATACTATAAGTTTGCATGAACCAGGTGTGCTATAGTTTTTTCTATTTATGGTAAGAGAATACTTTAGATTCTAATATCATTTTCTTTGGTTTGATTTTGTTTGACTTGTATCATACTGTTAGGAGATATTGCTTCCAATATGCTTACAAATAACTTACATTGTTGCATAGCATTAAGTATTCAGTGGCAATGTAAACACTAATCTATAAATTAAAAGATTTGGAGGAACAATAATTAAGAAATTATGTTTGGCTCTTCGAAAATGGGATGGAAATAAAATTTTCCTCAAAATATGAATGAAGTAAAGGAATTTGCTGACCTCTCATCTTTAGTTTGGATTTCTTTTTGGTTATTATGAATAGGCGTTGGTGTTTTTCCCTCGGCTAAGCTTGTGATTGATTTTAAATAATGCATAAATCTCGTCTGTATTATCTTCTCTCATTCTTTTTTCTCTCTAATCACAACTCTATTTCCTCTAATTTCTTATTTTCTCATGTGTTTCCCTTTTTCTTCAGACATTTTTCTGCGTATTTCTTTTGTTAACTTAATATGCAGTGCACCTGAAAATCAGGACCAAGTGAGTGCATGTGTTCTTGGTTTATTTTGACGGTGTGGTTTTGATGTTAAAATTAGTTATCAGAAAGTTGGAATTGCCACTTATTAAGACAAAATAAAATAAATCGGACTTGCCTAATCTGCTTTTGTTAGAGTGCGGTGGCACTAAGGAAGGGCATACTGGTTTTACTTGCAAATTTTTAGTACAATTCTACTAGATATGACTGGTTGGTAATCAGTATGCTTCTTTTTGTATCTTCACTCAATGTCACTTGGTTGATGGATAGCTATTTTCCCTTTATTCCTTAAAAAATTAATTTACCGAGAAGAATTGCTTTTAAATGTTTGCTGATTGTTCCAGGATTCTCAATCAAACAATAGGGAGCCTCTGAATATTAATGAACTTCCAAGAGATTCTGACAATGATTTACTGGTGTGCAAGAGTGAAAGGACGGATGGGTGTCCTCCGCTATGTGTGCTAAATACACAGGCACCTCTTCCTCTTCTCCAATACAAAAGAAGAAGGCAGAATGATTCAGGTTCTAACCGATCAAATGGTTCGGAGAATTCATCTGGAGCATGTCAGCATCCTTCCTCATCCACCACCACGACAGCTGAAACAGCAATGATGATGGCGACAAATTCCGCGACAACTGCAGCAATATCTGCGTTGTTGGAATTCTCTCTTATGGAATCAATTGAACCCAGAGAGGGTCCTCGTGTTTCTCCAACTACAGCGTTTGAAGCTAGTGATTTTGATTCACAAATGCCTCCTAGCTGTGCTAAACTCATCAAAGATCTGAAAAAACAAGTGCACAAGGTTGCTGTTGAGAGGGAGACATTGAAGCTTGAAATGATGAGTGCTCAAGCCATGATTAATATCCAACGGTCACGAATTGAATACCTGACCAGGGAAAACGAGGAACTGAAGAGGAGAAACAAATCTGGCTAGTGCACGGTAATGCATCCCATTTAATCCTAGTGTTGTTTGTTCGTTCGGTGTAGGAGTCTCATCGACCCATTATGGCCTTTCCCCTCCTATCAGTTGATTGGTGTATTTGTTAGGATGTCTGTTGTTAAGTCGTTGTATTGGCATGAGACTGGCGGGAATATGTTCCACCAACAATCCTTAGCGTAAACTGAGACCTTGAGTTTTAAGTCTGTATCATAGAGAACTCGGTAGTCGGTATGTTCATGGTTGTTGAGAATTCACTATTGTGCTAGTCAAACTATTTTCCAGATAGTATTGGACCATTGCTCTTAAATCAGATACTTTTTTGGTCTCTTTCATATTCGCACAAACTTGGTCTTTGTAGGGTTCCAATGGCATGGGGGTAGTTATGTCGTGACATTTCAATCCCTATAATTTTCAAAATATAAATTTAATTTTTATCCTTAAATATTTTTTATTAATTTTGAATTATTTTTTATTTTATTAATGTTAAATAACTTAAATATTCTAAAGTAGCTTAGGAAAGTCATTGGCAATGTACATGCCATGTTAGGAAAGTAGTCAGAATATGATAAAGAAAAATATATAATAATTCATTCATTAAATAATTGAAAAATATTTTGACTTCGAAAATGAATCAAGACAGCCTAGACTTTGATTTGTCGATAGGGCTCATTGTTAGGATAAAAGCTTATAATAAATACTTTAATAATTGTCTGTCTATTGATTCTATCAATACGGTTCGTTTTAGGTATTACAAAGTCCAAGAGGACATATCCGTCATTTCAACATTCCCTAGACGGACGCGATTACGTCAATAAGAGTCATAAGACGGAGCGCGCAAGCAACCGCCTACCATTGGCTCCGCACGTGCGGTCCTCAACAACTCCCATCTCGTACACGTGTCAAACCGGAACAAAGCCACATCGACTCAGAAATTGAGGGAAAAAAATACACGGCGGGTAACTATAACACTTTCTCAATTACTTACTTGCATCAAAGAGAGAGAGTCAGTGACTCGCGCTTCTTTAACGTCAGAAGAGACTATTCATTACTTCCTCAACAAGATGTCTCGGCTCTCTTGCTTTCTCTGCAAATCCATAACCTCAAAAATCCCAAAACCCTAATTTCAAAATTTCAGCGCAAATTATAATTTTTTTTACCAATAACTATTTAAATTTTCAATTCATTTGCTTCTTTATTCTCTCTTCAATTGATGGGCCGTGCCGCTGCAACGACGTCGTTAGCTCCGGGGTTCCGATTTCACCCCACTGATGAGGAACTCGTTCGGTATTATCTGAAACGGAAAGTTTGCAATAAACCGTTCCGTTTCGACCCCATCTCTGTCACCGATATTTACAAGTCCGAGCCTTGGGACCTCCCCGGTATTTTGCAATTCCGAATTTCATTATTTCCTGTCAAAATTATAATTTTTTTTGTACAGATCTAGTCATTCTTCAGGTTATAATTTTTCCTTTATTATAAGTTTGCATATGATGGTCTGATTTTGTTTTGTTTTATTTTTATTTTGGTGGGTTTAGATAAGTCGAGGTTGAAAACTGGGGACAAGGAGTGGTACTTTTTTAGTATGTTGGATAAGAAGTATGGAAATGGATCGAGGACGAATAGGGCCACTGAAAAGGGATACTGGAAGACAACTGGGAAGGACCGCTCTGTTAATCATAACGCACGAACTTTTGGGATGAAGAAGACCCTTGTTTATCACCTGGGGAGGGCTCCTCGTGGTGAACGAACCAATTGGGTGATGCATGAATACCGCCTCACTGATGAGGACTTGGAGAAAGCACGAGTTGCACAGGTGAGATTATAATGAACTCGGTTTGGGATTTTTGTGTATTTATTATTTTGTATTGGGATTTGATCAATTTTTCCTGTTTTTAGTGATTTTGCAACTAGTGGAAATTGATTGGTTGTTGGTTGTGTTGGGGAAGGATGCGTTTGTTCTGTGTAGGATATTCCAGAAGAGTGGATCAGGGCCGAAGAATGGGGAGCAGTATGGGGCACCCTTTATTGAGGAGGAATGGGAGGATGATGAGGCGGTTGAGGCTGCTCTAATACCGGGTCATGATGTGGTGGCTGATGAATTGGTGGTCAGTGATGATGCTTATTTTGAAACAAATGACTTTGATCAGGTTTGTGATTTTATCTAATCATGGTTCTGTGTTTAAATTTGATGTAGATTTTTTATTGAATTGGTTGTATAATCGTATATCATCCTTTTAATTTGAGTTTGGATGTTTTGGAGTTAACATTAGTACATTACATGAATCAGTGAGTGCTTTGGCCTTTTTTTGAAACTTGAAAGTGAGTTCAACTAGTACGAGCCGAGAAACTGAGAGAATTCCATCAGTATCATACTTTGGTGTTCTTACTTCTTAGAGTCTCTTGCCTTGAATTTTGCGAATGGTACTCTGTTATTTCTGAAAAAACGTAGAATATTTCACAATGTTGAAGATTCAGAGTGCAAGTGAGAATGAAAATTTTGCTTCTAAGTACTGAGAGATATGGATAGATATGATTGACGATGAATAAAGAAAGCTAATGCAAGGAGGGAGAATGGAGTTATAACTTTTCCTTTTTTGGTATAACTTGCACGTGTTTTTGAATAAACAGAGGCACATATGCCTTTTCAATTCATTTTCTAGCTCTTTTTAGCTACTGTCTTCATGTCTTCGCTTTGCTAAAGCGTGCTCTGTGCTTATTTCTTTTAAGTTTTTCAGTAAAAGAAAATCCACCTTTTCTTCATCTCTATTTAATCTTGATTCCTAAAAATTTATTTCTAGCAACAAATATATTGTTGTTCATTTTAACTTGATGTGTTGGTTTTAGGAGTTGCTTAACAGTTTCACTGACGAAAGTTGTTTTGCTTGTGACCTGTAACCTTCATTTATTTTTTTCTTTTGGAAACGTTGGAAACCTCGCCGCCAAACCACCCGACCCTGACTGCCTCAGGCTCTTGCAAGAAATGCACCCACTGGACTCGAACCCAGAATCTGACAACCAAGTCCTAAGCCCTTTGCCACCAAGCTACACCCCTTGGGGACTTCACTGATATTTACTAACATTAAAATAACATTGTGTGCTGCTAAGTGTCAGTATAACAAGTGTTAAATACTACTGTTATGTCCTTGTTATTTAGATGTATGGATTGATAATGTCCTGAAAATTGTAATTTTTCCAGAATCTTGATGTTGCCAATCAATCTGAAAATACTTCACGTCCATTGAACTTCTATCATGGAGAGTCAAGCAACCATGTTGAGCATTCAAGGGACTGGAGTGCAGATGATCAAAAGCTTGTTATAGGCTTGGACGTCCAGCATGATTCAGATCTTCAGGTTGAGCAGAAGTTCTCTGATTTACCTGGCCAATATGAGATAGATGGAAGACCGGTAAATGATGAATATATTGAATCAAGCAATGATGTTAATGCTGGTGGTGTTAATTATTTTCTTGGTGAGCCTTACTTGGATGCAACTGATAATCCTCCATTCAGTGATGGATTATACCTAGAAGCTAACGATCTATCAAACAATATTGAGGCTGGTTCTCAAGGCTTTGACGTGCTTGAAGAATACCTTAATTTCTTTGATGCTAATGATGACAACTCAGAGTACCTGACTTTTGATGCTTCTGAAATTATGGGAAGCGAAAACAATATTTCTGACCAAGCACCTGTCACTACAGAGGTAGAAGTTCATTCTCAAACTTCACTTTAGTTCCTTTTGCCCCCTTCATCTTTCTCAAGTAATATTCATCTGTCTTGTTAATATACTAACAGCAGGTGCCTGGAGTAACTGACCAAGGGTCCATGGCTGGCCAGCATCAATCTGAAGCACATGGTACTGATGGTGCATCCACTTCAGAGCAAAAGCCAGATATTGCCAAATTTGAATCAGGTAAAATCATATTTTTATTTGAGTTGGTATCAATAGTTCTCCATATTCTTTGCTATGCTATTTTGTAAGCTACAGCTGTAGTTCCTTCGTACTATTAATAGTCTGTGTACCTTTTTGCTTTCATCCCTTCTTACGTATCTATTTTATTCTTATGGTGCAGATGTCAAGTACCCCTTTTTCAAACAGGCCAGTCAAATGTTGGGTAGTATTGCTGCTCCTCCAGCATTTGCCTCGGAATTCCCTACAAAGGATGCTGCTCTTCGTCTCAATTCAATGGCACAACCCTCCAGTTCAGTCCATGTGACTGCTGGAATGATTAGAATAAGAAATGTCACCTTAAGTGGAACTGGAGTGGGCAAGAATGGGGATGTCAATATCACCTTTTCTTTTGACCTGTCGCAAAATGTCGGTCCTGCCAGTTTGGTACCAGTGGGCAACATTTTCTCTGGTAAGACAGGGTTGGTGGTCTCCCGGAGCTTGTGGCTCCTTTTGTTCTTTTGGGTCCTAATTCTTTCAGTGAGTTTTAAGATTGGTACCTGTATCTCATCCAAGTGAACAGGGCTATGACATTTGAAACTATATTTGGTCAAGTTCTTAGGGTTGGTTGGTAGTAAATCTCCTTACAGATTAACTTGGATGCAATCTCTTGCAGATATGTTGTTTGTTAAATGTAATTTCTGTCAAATTAAATTGGTATCGTATACTTGATACCATTGCCTGTAATTTTCAAGTACCGTACTGCAGTCACACTTTTGAACTGCTTTTTTGTAATTTTTAAATACATCCATACTGTAGTGATACACGATTAGAATTATCTGAACTGCCTTTTTTTTTTTAAGTGAATCATAATTTACACTATCAAAATTAGCTAGTAGAATGTATTGTGTATTTGGGATGAAGTTCTTTGGTCACTGCAGCTGCACAGCACTCCGGCAAGGATCTGATAATTGTGTGTTGTGTCCTGCAGTCCACTCAAGAAGGATACTGAACTCATCTGCTTATTTGTTTTTTTGATTGACAAAATTTCTTTAACATGTTTCAGAGGTGACCTGGAACACTGTTTGCCCATTTATTGATTCTTATTTAAGATGCACTACAATCTCAACAATTCATTTAGTAGTTTTGATATCGACACATTATCCCTATGATCCGATGTATAAGTTATATGCGGGCACAGACCTACATCTTTATTTGGAATAGCAGTCGGATGAATTCCTGGAGCCCTATCTACATTTACATTTCTCCGGGAAGCATTGTGTCCTCCGGTAGATCACAGAAAGCAACACCCTGAAGAAAAAGAAAGAGGATAGAATAAGATATTAATCTGGTAATATTATCAACAAAAAAAAAAAAAAAGAGTGAAGCTGTGATACGAAATACGTATATACCTCTCCGGTAAGGTGGGCGACACATCTCTTCTCGGCTAGCAACTCTTCTTCAGTCTGCAAGGAAACCGTATCAATCACATACAAATGATTGAAGAATTTATCCAAAGTCCAGGACATTGAACTGGTTTAAATTCTTTCTGAGTTATAATATAACATCCTCATGATGGCATCCTAGTGTGTTTGCCCTGCTACACTTCTACTAATACTCTCCTTTGGATGAGATTGGATTTGTCTTTCTTCAATAGCCAGAAAATTCTTGGCAGATAAAGGGAACATACCTTGGCTATCCGCTTGCGAAGGTAGTCATCAAATATTATATCCTTGACAAGTTCATAATCACCGTCTCCCTGCATACCAGTGTAACTTTCTTACACAAAAAGTGCACACAAGCGCAGATTTCTGTATGTGATCAGAAAATAAAATATACCAGGAGAAAATATATCATCAAACTTACTTTTGATCTGCATGGCATGCTGAAGACTATATCCTCTGCTATACCGTATGGATTTCCATTTGTATATACCTACATTTTCATTATATCTGTCAGAGAAATATAAAACTCTAGAAACCAACTTTAAATGAAAGACAAGTCTATTGACATTTTTTTTATTGTCAGACGAGATATTGGGATCGGATCTAGCTCCATCAAAGTATGGAAAGGTTAGGGTGTTAAAAGTTTGTTAATTGACAAAATAATTCACCCTTGTGATGCTCAGTATTGCTTTCAATCACTAAAGAAGGGCTTGTTAAATACTACTTTTAAATCTAAATGCTACTATCCATAATTTTCAGCTGTTGAAATATCATGCAGTTTCTCTGCAGGTGGTTGTTGGAGATTTTAACTTTCTTTCCTCCCTCCATCAGGACAACTAAATATAATGGAACTTCAACTGTAAATATTTTTGAGAATTAATAGTGTGGGCATTTCTTAAAAGGAAAAAAGAGCAGGAGATATTAAGCAGAAATGAACTTACAGCAGATGAAAACCAATCACCCTCCGGGGTGGGAGTTACTAGAGACTTAATGGCATCAGCAATTGATACAGCAGTGGATGCAGCTGAAGATCTTCCCCATTTCTGAATCAGTAGTCCACCTCTCTGAAAATCAAATTTAAACTTGTTCACAAAGGCCTAAAATAGTTTTTGGGAAGACTCTGCAATTCAGTACAAATAAAATTAACCTCAAGTTATCAACCAATCTTACCTTCTGGATCTTTTCAGTGAACTCCTCTTCCAGCCATTTGTGATCCGTGATAACCTCTTTCACTGGTAAGCCATTGATCCTCGCATTTAAGAAATCTGGAACCTGGCAACATGTAGAGCAGAATTCCACTAAAAGAAAATTGGGATAATCTAACCTCTGTATACTCTATTGACAGTATCTCTTTATTGACCTGAGTGGTGGAGTGGTTTCCCCAGATGGTCATATTTGACACTTGGTCGTAGAAGACACCAGCTTTAAGGGCGAGCTGCACGAAAAAGTCAATGTGTACAGCATTTATCAACTGAAAGTTAAAAAATAAGTGCCTATGATTGAAAGGGCAATGTGTGAGAGCAATTTACCTGGCATTTTGCTCTATTTTCATCTAATCTAGTCAAAGCATGAAAGTTTTTTGCAGGTATGTTGGGAGCATTTTTTAAACAAATTAATGCACTGCAAACAAAAAGGAAAAAATACCAATAAGCAATAACACAGAAGATAATCAATCACAGAAGACATAAAAGCAATCTTCTTACTTGGTATTACAGGGATTCCCCACAACTATCACCTTGACATTACGGGATGCGACAGCATTGAGAGCTTTTCCCTACAAAATGTTACACCAATATAAGAATTGACAACTGTTCCGAACATGATTCAGAAGTAGATCCAAAATGTATATACTCCAAACCTGCTCTGCAAATATCTGCCCATTGATGTCTAATAGGCCGGCTCTTTCCATTCCTGGCCCACGAGGCTTTGCTCCAATCAAAAGAGCCCATTCTGCATCTTTGAACACCTCATATGGATTTATTCCAATTTTCACCTCCCTCAACAAAGGAAACAACGAATCCTCAAGTTCCATCGCCACTCCTGCATACATGGTAATATTAAGTTGAGAGGAACACTGACAAAGCAAAAGAAGGAAAGGGGACTAAGATCTCCAGATTCAAAGAAACTGTCTGAACCCGTATGTTGTCAATTCACTTCGCTGGATATTGGAGAGTATTAAAATCAAAATCATTAAACATAAACTGATTGACAGATAAAGACACTAAAACTTGCAGCTTAAGAAAGGCAAAGTGTCCTAATTATCCAGTTCTTATTCTAACTGATACAAGCACTGGGTATATCAGATTGTCACTCTGTGAGTATATTTTTCAAACAACTTAATACAGAAAAATGGATAAGAATGCACACTGGAGTTATATAGCCTTGTACGGAATCTGAGACAACTAGAATAAAATGGTCAATGTTTGCTTTCTTCTTGTTATTTCAACAAATTAATATTGACTGCTACTATCAGTTTTTTCCTATTTGTGCAGGAGGAAATCATATGCATTTTTATTTTTTATTAAAAGAATTTCTTTGCATTTACAAACAAAGACATACGGACAGAATAAATATTATGTCACTGATTATTTCCAAAGGACAAGAGCTTCTGTCAGTTTGTTTGAGATTTTTGGTTAAAACTATAATAAAACATATGTTAAAGAATGAACCTTCAAGGGCCTGAAAGGATCTCTCAGATCCCAGTAGTTTCAATGCAATCGGTTGATCTGGCCCAAAAACCTCCCCTGATGCAAGCTGGAAGAACAAAACAAGTTAGAAATGCCATCGCTAACACAAGCTTATTCACATATTGAGAATATGTATTAATCCAATGTAAATATGCCAATAGTTTTCAGTTCAACAATCTTGTTCCATTATGAAATGAATAATTTCACTTGACAAGCAGAAAGAGAATGGTAATAATCATAAAGTATGGCAAATTTGACAATCTTTACTTGAATTATGCTTAAATGACTCTTTGATGAAACCTATCAAACAGATTCAGCATTTAAGAACCAGCAACGAGTCATAGCAGATAGCAAAGAGAACATTGCAGATAGTAAATAATACGAATAATACTTCATTGTTATTTATTGTCGAGGTCCATTAACTTCATCTCGTACCATTCTATAGGAAGTTAAAAAACACAAACTCTAACATCAAGCAAAGAAGAATGGACACCCGAATCTATCATAACTAACTCAAATTTTATAAGTTTAATGGTTTACTTGTGATAAAAAAAATCGATACCATATACAATAGCAACTAAATATATAAAGTATATATAGTTAACGACAATGAGATTATGTGAATTTCATACTTTGAAAAGCAAATGATTAGAAATCATCCCAGCAGCACCGGAGACAGAGATATTAATTAATTTCTTCCAGGATTTTGTCTCCTCTTCCTGTAAAGATAATTTCACAAAGATTTCATGTTATAAGCGCAAATTGAAAACATAAATAGATGAAGACAAGATATCTATGGCCCTCTGAGCCAAATCAAAAAACCATTCAATAAAGTGACCCAACATTTACACATATCAGTAACAAGAAGCCACAATAAGAAATATGCATATGTTACAAATCCATGAGTAGAACTCATCCTTAAAAATTGACTTATAAGGGGAGAGTGTCTATGAGCTTATATTCCCATTTATATTGTTCTATTTAACCCATGAGAGATTTGGATCTGAGCATTCCATTATACTTCGCAACTTATATCCATGACGGCCCATCATACTTAGCTGGGTGACATCGCAAATCTCGTCTTTGGGTAACTCTTAGTTGGGTGACTTTACAGATCCCATCTTTGGATAGCTCCTAGCGGATCTCATCTTTGGGTAGCTCCTATGTGGGTGATTTTGTGGATCCCTTCTTTGGGGAGCAGCCCTCCACCCCTCCCCAAGTCCCCGTTCACAACAACAGTCATGAAGTCGCACCTATACCGTTTTCATACTTGTCATGGTGTGTCCGATCCCGTATTCGGCATGATTTATATTTAGATATCAATTGTTACAAATTCACGGGTTGAACCCAGCTTATAAGGAGAGGTTGCTCATAGGATTTATATTCTCATTTATATTATTCTATTCAAATTACGTGGGATTTATGACCCTAACAGCATATCAACAATCAAAACGAATGCACTTGTATCACAAACTCAAGATACATGCGAAGCAAACTATTACATCTCTAGAATAACACAAACACCTGCACATATGTCATACATCATACATCATACATGCTTATATACGAGCATATGTATTAGCAAACAGTTAATTAACTTACAGCCCTGAGATCATATGTGAGACAGAAAACACCATAGCAATCGTTCTTGCTTTTGGGATCTTCTTGTTCAACTGCGATCGGGGCTTGAACTTGACTGAGACACAAAAACAAGCAAGACCCTTATGAGATCATTGAGAAAAAAAACTACAGTACTAATATTAACTTTAACCAATGCATATATACATATGTATACATATATGTACAAGTATAAAAACCCATGCTTACTTTACAGAGCAAGAGATTGTGTTTGTGGGGTTTTTGGTTCGAGTGATGGGTCGAAAAGCACGGCGACGGAGAAAAGAGAGATGGGTCGATGAGAGGGAGAGCTGGGAAGAGCTGAGACGTGTGGTTTTGGTGTATAAAGATGATGAGAGATCTGCCACAACCGCCATGTCAGCAGCCAGCCAGATATATGTAAAGAAATATTTTAGGAGAAAAAGAAAGAGAGAGAGGGTTCAAAAACAAATGGAAAAAAAGATTAAAAACTGTTGTTTTAGAGCAAGATTTGAAGGATTTTGAGAAATTGAGATGATGAAAGAAGAATAAAGGATTTAATAGTTTGGAGGGAAAGAAGAAAAAGAATGGATAATTTGAGATACTTGTATAAGGCCATGCACATGCCACTTGTAAAGCCAACGTCATCCACGAGAGAAAAATATTAAAAGAAACAAAACTTTTCTCTACAAAATCTTAAGTTGGTGAGTTGGGTTTTAACTAAAATCGTTATTTCATAAAATAAAATAAAATTTAGGTCTCTTTTTATTTATCTCTCCTCAATCTTACTTTTAATTTTATAAAAATTATATGACTAAACAAAATTAATTTGATTAACCCCTAGCCTTCTTAAATAAAAATTATGGTCATTATTTTTAGGAGTGGGCACTGAATCGTATTTGTCTCCTGAATCCGATCGAATCGTGATGGGTTGGTTCGTCGGATTTCGGATCGAATCAGATAAAATCTAGTCCAATCTAATCCGATCATTTTTTTTTTTCAATTCAACACTTCCAAAACGACGTCATTTTGGAATATACAAAACGACGTTGTTTTAGAATATACAAAACGACGTGGTTTTGGAATTAAACTTAACTTAAATTAGGCCCTTCATTTCATTCTTCACCGACTTCAACTCAATCTTCATTCATCATCGTTCTTCACTCTTCAGACTCACTGTCAGAGTCACGCATGCAGGCTTTCAAGTTTCATCAAATTGGTCCTCACTCCTCAGTCCTCACAGGCTTTCCACCATCATCATCCCTTGGCACTATTTATTCGCTTCAAAATATCCCAATTCACGATTTATATCCCACGAACTAGGAAACCATTTAAGGGGGAAATCGAAGTATTTTCAAGCTAGCTCCAATAAAGTAAGTTCCCTTCTTCATTTTCTTGTTTACTTTGAAGAATTTGAAATTTATCTATTTATCGCCCATTCAAAAATTAGGGATTTGAGGTAGTTAATGGTTGAGTTTCATAAAAGCAATGGATAGATGTTTATTTGTGCATTAGTGAACTTATTAGCTTGAATGTGAAGCAATTTCGTGTCCATAATTCACCCACTCATGAATTATGACGACCACAGATAATCTCGTTAAATTATACTAGTCAAGGTCATTGCATACGTATAATCCATCCGTCACAGGCTATCCATATTATAATTGGGATATAGATAAAAATATCAAATCCGTATGGTATAATATAGTCTACTTTTAATTTACGATCTCTAAATAATACTCAGAACTGATTTTTGAAGTTATACCACGGCCATGGATTTACTAGATCGCAAACACGTGCATGATGCATATGCCTTGTACACAAGACTGACATATTATATCTTGATACGCACAGGATATCATGAGCATCAGTCCACACCCAACGAACAAGCGAAGGTCTGATCTAAATAGATCGGTGACGTGACTGCCATCGAAGTAAGGAGGATAACTCATATATTCACAGTGGTATCTCAAGTCGAAAGACCACTATGCTCGCTCAACTCGAGAAGATTCCTATTGACGTTGATATACTATCTATTAGGAAATATTTAGTGAGTCGTTCAGTGTTTATCAAATAAACACCTACATGTCTATACGAGTCTCCCGATACTCGTGGTTCATTGGGATAAACCATCGGACCAAGTCACGATATACGACATGTACTTGCCTCAGCGGATTTTACTAACCGACTCATGTTAGTAAATCTTGACCAGAAACTTTATTTAAGGATATACAACTTATAGTGATGCTTCCCAATGTCAACTATAAACTACGTTGTAACTGCGCACTACGTTGTAAATCCTATGGTCTTTGTCTAATATACATGTATCACTAAATCAGATTTAGTTTAAATCTTATCATAATTAGATATCTAATCGCAATTAGATCGAATATGTGTATAAAAGACAAGAGGTGCTACCATTAAATAAGTAAAATTATGGAAAAAAAAAATCGTTCGTATTTATGAATCGGACATAAATACGATCCAGATTGGCACTCTGAGCACCAACACTAGCAATTTCTACCACTTGCTCTAGTGTCAATCCACGATATCATATACACATCTCAATGTGTATCACATACTCATGACCCTCAAGAGCTCACCTAACACTCAAGAGGCAGGCAACAATAAGTAAGTCTGCTTTAATAAATTGAGTCTGTCCAGCAAACCCAATTGTTTTCTTTTAGCCAACATCATTCATATTTTGTAGAACCCAAGTTCTACATCAATATGAGTCAGATGCGATATCAGCATTGTGCTATAGCTATTAAGCTGTCTATGTATTTAAGATCAAATCCAAAATACTATGCAGACAATCGCAAACAAAATACTAATATCAAAACTTCTAATCTATAAGGTTACTATGCAACTTCATAAGTCAATACTTCATAAGTTACAACTAATTCCACTAATACAGTGGAATCAACCGTGACACTCTCACTGCATCTTTTCTGACTTTATATGACATAGATCATCTAATGTCATAATTATGATCAAAACTAATATGACCTTATGGTTTCAGACTAAATTCTTCATGAATAAGAAACTCATTCTTAATATATCTAAGATAACAAAGAACATGTTTCAAGATTCATCATATGGTCTGCAGCATTTCAAAATAATTCGTAACAATTACAATTAAATTGATATCTTTAATCGCACATTATATAGTATTTATTACGTCATCATCCTATGATGCATAAGATTGACTAGTCATTCCAATCAATCTCTCTTTCGACAAAAGGAATCATCATTTACGAAAGATTAATACTATATATATAGAAGACACGTTAACTGTCAAATAGTTATACTAACTGTCATACATATAGTCTTAATGTGTTCTTTATTAGATCATATATAATACGCGACTAATGAGAGTATCTCACAAGGCTCTTAGTTTTATATCATATATAAAACTTTATATCAAATATAACAGAGAATACTCACACTGCTTACACAGAGAAAATAAGACTTAAGTAAACGTTTTACTTTACAAACATCTCATTATTACATCTCATTATTACTTTAATAATGATAATGTCGTTAGGATATATAACCTTAGAAAGAAATTTGTACGCTCCCACTGACCCTACTATCATATATGCATTCTCTATGTTTTGATAAAATCAGACAATCTGACTGTATCAAAATTAGAGAACACGTGTTTTCAGAAAGCTTATATGAGTCTACAATAGACTCTATAAGCTAATATATCAAACTGTGATCTTAGCAGAATACAAACTCTAGGGCCATTCTAGAATGAATTATTCAAACAAAGAAATCACAACAGATCTCTCATTCGAAGAAATCACTCAAGAACCCCACTTTGCATTCTTTAGCCAAAATACATAGTTTAATATCAACATTAACCAACATATCTTTAACTGTTCAATTAGTGCGACTAGAGACAAGTTTTCTCAGAATCTACAATAGATCACTGAGTATAATTTTTCTCATTGTCATACTATAAAGGTCAAACCTTTAACAAGCTTACTTTGCTTTTGCTGCGTAAACAATTTATACATTTTATGAACTATTCATAACGAAAGCTTAATCAAGTTCAAAACTTGATCGTAGTAAGTTATGAACAATCTTAGATCTATGGTTCAATGCTAACTTCCGAAATCGATATCAAATATCGCTCCCACTATAAGTCATAGGATAATTTTTTTCGATAAGAAAATAGCAGAACCATTAAGTATCAAATACTTCGCAAATGATTCTAACATCCTATTAAACTTATACGGAAGAAGTCTAAGGGTCTTTTCATCTTATTAATTATGTAGTTCCACTTATAGTTTATCATTCTCACATTTGACTTCAATAAGTCAAGTCTTTTCTACGATTGTCAACATCTGATGTTAACATATCAAGTAATAAAATAATTTTATTGCTCGGGATCGTAGAAAAAATATTATATCAAATAGAATACAATATTTTATTAAATAGAATAAATGATAAACCTTACTTGTACCTCTGAGGCGCAAATATTTTCAATTATATAACCATTATACAAAATAAAGTTTCAAATCTCAAACTTTTCAAGATTCGAATTTTCTAATATACATATCATATATGTAACTGTATGAACGAATGGAACTTTAATTAAAGAGATGAATTAGTGTTACTGGAGCATAACGCCAAGAGTATTGAAAACTAATTCGGTAACACTCAATAGCAAACGAATCAAATCATATAAGATTCGATTTCTCCCACTGACCAATTCCATCACGATGGAATCGTAGAATAATAATATTGAGTAAGAATCGCATTCATTAAATAATCTTAGAACTAATTACCATAAATTCATATGTTCGATCATATCAAACATCTTTGAATAATTCAAAGACTCCCAATGAATTTTAAAATATAGTTTTCAACATTTCAAATAGAATATCTTTGAACCATTCAAAATATTATATCTGTGTTTCATTAGAAACATATTGAAAGTTCTCGAACCATTCAAGACGTTCAATATATATTATTTTTAGAAACATGTAACTAAGTCATGACAACTCATTAACTAAGTTACGGAGTAAAGAAAACTATCCAAGGCAATTTATAATTCATTAAACTACATACATCCAATGTATTAGTTTAATAAATATGTGGTCCAATGACAATCATTGGTTAAATGAGATTTAATCACATCCTGAATACAATATTCATTAAATGGATAAGGATATGTGGTGTGAACTCGTATGAGGCCATCATTTACCATACATAATAAGCATATTATGCTTATGTGATAAAATTTCAGAAAGCACTGTTCTAAGTTATTTAGTTAATCGAATATTTTCTTAATGTTTATCTTTTCATTAATGACACTACTAGTCATATTAAAATATGTAACAATTGTTTATATAGAACAAGTAAATATCCAATAGTCACAAATTCTGATATCAAATTTCAAAACAGTTATTAAACATTATTTTAAATAACTAGACGAGAGATTTAGTATCCAATACTTATAGTTGTCGTATTGTGAGAATCAATATTCTCTATACACAACTATACACATCTCTTTCCTTAAACTTTATAATTTGCGTTCAATTATTCACAATAATTGCAAATGATTGATTAGCAAATTGTGTCAGACACGTTACTTCTAAAAATCACTAAAGCCAAGAAACGTCATTATAAGATAAACAAATACTAATGGGGTTTTCCTAATGTCAGTCAAGAATCTCGAGACATGAACTAATTCAAGTAAATTCTTACTGCATAAGAAACTATTCTTACTAGATAACTATATCCAAAACAGATATCTATTTAGATTACTTATCGTGACTTAGTAAATAAGTCACTAACTATCTTGATTTTTCAAGAAAATCAGAACAACAGTTCCCGATGGTTTGAACTAATCTAACAATATCTAATTCTACTGTCATTCTAGAACCTATTCTAGAAATACGCAACCATAAGTAAAATCAGAAAAAATATTCAAGTAATATGCTATGCAGTGGATTAGAAGTATAATTCTATAAACAATATAGAATAAAAGAAAACAAAAGCAGCAAATTCCATAAAATTACACATTGCTTTAGTTATGGATTTTTAACCCAGCAGTGTCTCTCACTACTTTACGTAATACCGTAATCCCCAACGGAGAACGTGAATTCAATAATTAAATCGAATTCCATAGTGAGAGTAGGATCCCATGAATATATTTCGACTCACAGCTTTGGCACGATCTCGCCTACGTATATTCATTAGGTAGACAACCCATTGTCAATCACTCACCAGTGACTCCTGATTTTGGTCCTGACTGTTTCTCGTTATGACAGCTTTGGCATGTTCACAAGGAGACGTATCAAGGCTTCACTTACCAATGACAAACTCAAGCTACCGATGTAGTCCTGACAACTTTGACACGTTCATGATTTCCACTTTCACTTGAATTTATCTAGTATCAATATACAACCGGCATGGATAAAATTCTATCAACTACACCCTCACTACTTATCTCAGATGCAGCCATAGAAAATTATCCATAAACTGTATTGACAAGACGGACCAAGAAACACGCATCCAATACACGTTACTTTACAGCCTTATTTTAAGCGGGGATATTCCTCAAGGAAGCATTGCTCCACATCAAATGCAGAATTTTAATCTAAATCATTTTCTAAACAACTCAATTCTACCTTAGAAAACATAACTCAATTTAACCATTAAATTTCCGTTACGTTTCCGTTAGCGTAGAATCGAAAAGTCAAGAAACATATAGATTACATGCATGTGCAAATATTGAAATTAGATTACATATCATATATCAAGCATGACTAATGTAATGGATGAAGCATCAGACCTGCTCTGATACCAATTTTGTTGGGGTTTTGGGCAAAGGGCGCGACGGAAGCGCTGTTCGGGCGAAATCATAATTTAAAATTTTTAAATTACCGAATGAATTATTCAATATCTAATATGAATAATTTATTCATATTTCACCTAAACATATTTATTCGATATCAAATAGCGACATAAATAGTTAAGAAATATCGCGAAATTTTTACAAAATTCGTTTTTTCCGCAAAATGGCATAAAACCCGTTTTTGACCTAACCAGCCACCCAATACACAAGAGGGCTGCCCAGGTTAGACCCAATAGTATTAGGGCAGTTCATGGGCTGCCCGAACAGTGACCAATTCACTGTTTGGGCAGCCGTCACCCGGCTGGCTCAAAGTCATCCGGTAATACCGTTTTTCGCCGTTTTCGTTTATTTCAACTCCGAAATAATTTCCGGCAATTGTTTCAACACCCAAAAACATCCAATACATTCAAAAGATATCACTTTCATCATAATCAAGCCAGATTTTCCAAATCTGATTTTGCAACAAAAATAATCAATTTTTCATGCTTTAATCCAACTTTTTCAACATTAATCTAATTAAGCACAACACCAATTCAAGTCACCACAAATGAACCACCCAAGAACAATTCTAGGCATTACAAGAGTGGTCATAACACTCTAGAATGGTAACATATCATCAAATGATCAAATTGGATAAATATTACAATAATATTACCCAAAACAACTTCACACATGCATTAGGCTTCCAATTCCATCCTCCAAATCCAAAAGCCCCAAATTTATAGAAAATAAGAAACCATATAATCAAACTAGATAATTAAGAACATGAAACATGCTTTCAAAGCTTAAGGGGATTGAAGATTACCTTTAATCTCTAATTTTCCTAAAGCTTTTTCTTGATTTTTCCTTCATTTTCTTCCTTGAATCATCAAGTATGATTTGAGAGCTATTTTATTTGAATTTTTCGGCCATGGAGGTGGTTGAAAGGGAAATGAAATTTTTTTACTTTAAAAAATCCCCATTCCCGACTCTACAATGGCAATTTGGTCAATTTTGTGTTTTAATTTCATTGAATTAAAATAAAGAAAAGATAAGCTTTAAGTTTTGACAAATCAAATTTACACACTTAAGCTTAATAAAATCATGTCATTTGTATCAATAATAATTAAACATATTTCATAACATTTATGAAAAATAGATATTATTTAATTATTCAAATATTTAACATTTAAATATCTAAATAATTAATTAATATAATAATTATTATATATGTATTTTATTTACATTAAATAACAAATACATATATTAATGGCATGTGTCAAAATCTCATTTGACAATTAATTAATGTGTATCTAATCAAATTATGTATCAAATACAATACACAATAATTACGATTGACAAAAAATACCCATATATATGTGTTTTCGTTTAACTGTTTAAACGATTCGAATTAACTCATTTAATCCGGTGAAGTATTATGAATAATCTGTATTATTCATAACGTGTTGCCCATGTTGATAGAAACCTGCCTGGAACAAAGCAAGCAAACTTCTTCACGTGTTCTAAGCCCCAAGAACCGCGAATCTTGATTTTGTAAGAATAAAATCCTTCCAAGATCAAGTCCAACCCTTAAGGAATATTGCCCTTAAAACCCTTTCTTTATTTCTTTGGAGAATCTTGAACAGCGATATAGCGCCACAACGCTTGCCACACGTTGATAAGCTTTTGTTCCGTAAAACCAATGAAGAATTCACTCCCTCAAGATGACACAAGTCAATTTATTTTGTAAAAAGATATATTATTGGTTAATTATCCATTACAATGAATAATGCCCCTTTAAATAGGTGGTTAACCCTAATTCTACCAAAATATAATAAAACCCTAATAAAATACTTGAAAATTTCATCCATGAGCTTTTTAATTTAATTAATGTTCAGCCCAACTCTTAAACAACACATAACCTAAAAATATATATATATATATATATAAAAACTATAGGGATATATTGCGTCCTCATTTAGACCATGAAGGAATACTAACTGGACTTTGATGAAAACTTCAAAATTGTAGAGCTACGAGTTCTCTTTTCAATGAAACTTGAATCACCAAAATCGGATATCAGACGAGAAAGTTACGTCCAAAATACGAAAACTGCGTAAATCCCGCCACTGCTAATGCACCATTCGGAAATAAAGCCCAAAATCAATCAAGGCAGCCCATGCATATCCTAGACCCATTCCAATATTGCTTTAGACATAATAAAGCCTTCACATAATGTCTCATGCATGGACCAAACTCCAGAACCCAATGAATCTTCCAAATCCACCAAAATGGCTCAAATACACCAAGTTGACCAAACCATGCAATCAACCACAACTTCAAGTTAACTTGGTCCAACAAACAGAACTCATTCTGGATCACATCATTCTCCCTCTCTTGAAAAGGATTCGACCTCGAATCCGAACCCGGGTCATAGATAAAAATGACAAGATCAATGAGACGAGAATCCTGGAATAAAAGAAAATCACATGGAAAAAAAATGGTTAAGGTGAGCAAAAGTCAATGAGGCGAATGAATGACTTTTTGGCAAAACTTTTCCACTCTCAATCTCTCCATTGCTACTCTCATTCTTAACGCCACTTGCAACAGAAAAGAGATTCCCACATGGATTCACATTTGAAATCTCATTTAAAACAAACTCAACATGCCCATGTCGCTTTCTCAAACAATGAACACTCTCATCCACGATCTGACCACACTCTACATATTCAGCCACATGTACTTTTTGCACACCATAACTCATGTCCTCACAACCAACATCAGTTTGCTCCATATGATAGTCACCCTTAACAGTAACGTCAAACACCTCATTGGAATCTTGAACAACCAAATCATGATCACTAATGTTATCGCTCACATCAATATCATCACTATCATCAACACCATCGACCACCCCACTCTTATTTATTGAAGCATCAACATGTTTCATTTCATTACTCAAGGCTACGTTTATATCATTCTCTACTTCACATTTTACTAATGTCTTTTTCTCTATCAACTCTGGAAGCTCTCCTAGTAACATTCCAAAAGCAATCGCACTTTTCTTTTTAGCCCACTCTTCATCACTCCTCTGCATGTACAACTCGTCCTCATAGACCTCTTGTAGGGTTAAAGGAGCAAGCTTGATAATTTTTCCACCATACCTAAATTTGTACATATTCCTATCCATATCATAAACTACTTTATTGAATTTATAACAAGGCTTACCCAATAAAATATGCGTATGACATATAGGAACCACGTCACAAACTACTTGGTCAACATACTGTCCAATTACAAAATTTACCACAACCTGCTTAGTAACCTCGAACTCTCCAAAATCACTCATCCACTTATAAGGTCTATCAAGAGGTATCAATGGTAATCCCAATTTTTCCACAAGGATGGTGCTAGCTAAATTTATGTGATTCCCTCTATTAATAATCATTCTACACACTTTACTATTGATAGAGCATCTCATGCGAAAGATAAATACTCTTTTATCCATCAAATATTTATATAAATCAACCCTTACTGGAAAGACGCCAATAATGAGGAAAGACTCAAAGAATCACTAAGAAAATATGAAAACAAACACAAAGAAACTGACTAAAAAAAAAAAAAAAAAAAACCAAAAGTAAATAAGAAGACAAACTGAACTGAAATTGGACAGAATTCGTAACTTTGAAAGAGATTTTGAGAGTCGAAACTTAAGCGAACTGTGTGCGTCCAGTGACTAATGAATTCTTCTTCTCGAGTACTTATAAATTGATATATTATGGGCCTCGTAACTCTTTATAGATCAAAAGTTACAGCCGTTTTAAATTCAGTGCGCGGCTGAAAAATTCTGACCGAACTGATCAGAAAATTACATACAATTTCAACTCGAATTGACTCAAAACTCCAAGAATTGAATCCTAAATGCTATTACCATGAAAGAACATTTATATAACATCCAAGATGCAGTCATAAACAAGAAAAAAACAAAGAAAAAAATTGAAACTAGAAGAGACGAAAAAAGAAATATAAGGACTCCATAAAACGATAAAAATAGAGAAAATCTTGACCTGGAACCCTGAGCTCTGATACAAATGATAGAAACCTGCCTGGAACAAAGCCAAGCAAACCTCTTCACGTGTTCTAAGCCCCAAGAACCGCGAATCTTGATTTTGTAAGAACAAAATCCTTCCAAGATCAAGTCCAACCCTTAAGGAACATTGCCCTTAAAAACTTTTCTTTATTTCTTTGGAGAATCCTGAACAGCGATACAGCGCCACAACGCTTGCCACACGTTGATAAGCTTTTGTTCCGTAAAACCAAGGAAGAATCCACTCCCTCAAGATGACACAAGTCAATTTATTTTGTAAAAAAAGATATATTGGTTAATTATCCATTACAATGAATAATGCCCATTTAAATAGGTGGCTAACCCTAATTCTACCAAAATATAATAAAACCCTAATAAAATACTTGAAAATTTTGTCCATGGGCTTTTTAATTTAATTAATGTTCAGCCCAACACTCAAACAACACATAACCTAAAAAAAATAAAATATAAAAACTATAGGGATACATTGCGTCCTCATTTAGACCATGAAGGAATCCTAACTGGACTTTGATGAAAACTTCAAAGTTGTAGAGCTACGAGTTCTCTTTTCAATGAAACTTGAATCACCAAAATCAGATATCGGACGAGAAAGTTACGTCCAAAATACGAAGACTGCGTAAATCTCGCCACTACTAATGCACCATTCGGAAATAAAGCCCAAAATCAATCAAGGCAGGCCATGCACATCCTAGACCCATTCCAATATTGCTTTAGACATAATAAAGCCTTCACATAATGTCTCATGCATGGACCAAACTCCAGAACCCAATGAATCTTCCAAATCCACCAAAATGGCTCAAATACACCAATTTGACCAAGCCATGCAATCAACCACAACTTCAAGTTAACTTGGCCCAACAAACAGAACTCATTCTGGATCACATCACAAGTGCTCAACGAGTACACTTCATATTGTGGGACTCTCTAAGTTTAGGTTTATCCGTCACGAAATCAAATTTTGTGTCTATAATTCATCTACTCATGAATTATGATGACCACATATAATCTCTCTAAACTATGCAAGTCGAGGTCATTGCATACATATAATCCATCTGTCACATGCTATCCATATTATACATGAGATATAGATAAAAAACATCAAATCCGTATGATATAATATAGTCGACTTTTAATTTACGATCGATCTCTAAATAACACTCGGAACTGATTTCTGAAGTTATACCACGACCATGGATTTACTAGATCGCAAACACGTGCATGATGCATATGCCTTGTACACAAGACTGACATATTATATCTTGATACGCACAGGATATCATGAGCATCAGTCCACACCCAACGAACAAGCGGAGGTCTGATCTAAATAGATCGGTGACGTGACTGCCATCGAAGTGTGGAGGATAACTCATATATTCACAGTGGTATCTCAAGTCGAATGACCACTATGCTCGCTCAATTCGAGAAGATTCCTATTGACGTTGGTGTACCATCTATTATGAAATCTTCAGTGAGTCGTTCAGTATTTATCAAATAAACACATACATGTCTATACGAGTGTAGACGCTGATTTTCACCGAGGCCTACAATTGAGATTTCGTGAGGATGGGGCACCAGCGATCCTGCAAAACAAAGATGTAGAGTGAGCGGGAGTTCTGCCCACCGGTGTGGTGGGTGCCGGGGGCACTCCGACGCCCAAGTCAGTATATGAACTAAGGAAGTAGTAGATGGAAGGTCAAGGTTAGATGCTACCTTGAACTCCGTTGAATGCCGTGAGGGCGGTAAGTGGGAGGTGCTGAGTGCTATGGAGAGAGATTATTCTCAGGCTATGTGTATGAGAGCTTGAATGTTCCCCCCCTCCTCTTGGAGTCATATTCCTTATATATCCATGGTATAGTCATGTGTGTCTTTATTGACTGTCTTTTAATTATCTGCCCGTTAGAACATGGTAACAGTTAACTTAATGAAGTGACATTACTGCTTGCAGGTTGGAACGGATGGCTTGTGGGTGGCATTAATGAGCCTGGACGTTACGTGGGCCGGTCTCTGGATGGACCTACGGTTACCGGTGTTGGTGTTCATCGGGCCTGGGCCGACATTATGTCTTTGGGGTTTGATTAGGAGGTTTCAGGGGTGCGCCCAATATTGGATCTGAAGAAAAATAACGAAACTACCCCTGGACCAAATTTGGCCCAAACAGTTTGTCCCCTACTCTCTAAGTCAAGAGTCATTGGCTTAGAGAGTACTTGACGTATGTGTCGCTTGGGACGAGGCCATATTATGTAGTTGTACTTCGAGCGTTGATGCTGCCTACTAATTGAACCAAACGAATGTCAAGTTATCAACTCGAGTCTACAAGAGCCATTGGGGAAGTACCCAATCGTTTTGACCCGATGAAGGTCAGTATATCAGTCATACGACATGTGCCCTCCATGTCTACAAGTTGACTTGAATTAAGTCTATGGGGGATGTCCCCGGTCGACTGGACTTGATGAGTCCATGAGGATTTGAGTCATTCCGCATGTGTAATTTATGCCTACGACTTGACTCGATATGAGTCTATGGGGGATGTCCCCGGTCGACTGGATTTGATGAGTCCAGGAAGGTATAATTCATACGACATGTGTAATCCATGTCTACAAATTGACTCGATATGAGTCTATGGGGGATGTCCCCGGTCGACTGGATTTGATGAGTCCAGGAAGGTATAATTCATACGACATGTGTAATCCATGTCTACAAATTGACTCGATATGAGTCTATGGGGGATGTCCCCGGTCGACTGGATTTGATGAGTCCAGGAAGGTATAATTCATACGACATGTGTAATCCATGTCTACAAATTGACTCGATATGAGTCTATGGGGATGTCCCCGGTCGACTGGACTTGATGAGTCCAGGAAGATATAATTCATACGACATGTGTAATCCATGTCTACAAATGACTCGACATGAGTCTATGGGGATGTCCCCTGTCGACTGGACTTGATGAGTCCAGGAAGATATAATTCATACGACATGTGTAATCCATGTCTACAAATTGACTCGACATGAGTCTATGGGGATGTCCCCTGTCGACTGAACTTGATGAGTCCAGGAAGATATAATTCATACGACATGTGTAGACCATGTCTATGACTTTGACTCGACATGAGTCTATGGGGATGTCCCCTGTTGGCTGAACTTGATGAGTCCAGGAAGATATAACTCATACGACATGTGTAGACCATGTCTATGACTTTGACTCGACATGAGTCTATGGGGATGTCCCCTGTTGGCTGAACTTGATGAGTCCAGGAAGATATAACTCATACGACATGTGTAGACCATGTCTATGACTTTGACTCGACATGAGTCTATGGGGATGTCCCCTGTCGACTGAACTTGATGAGTCCAGGAAGATATAAGTCATACGACATGGGTAATCCATGTCTACAACTTTGACTCGACGTGAGTCTATGGGGGATGTCCCCGGTCGACTGGATTTGATGAGTCCAGGAAGGTAAAATTCATACGACATGTGTAATCCATGTCTACAAATTGACTCGACATGAGTCCATGGGGATGTCCCCTGTCGACTGAACTTGATGTAAGCCTATGAAAGTATTCACTTTACAGACCTGACGAAGGTCCAAGAATATTTCCTCAATATATAACTAAACATGTCGAAGGTCTATGAAATAGTCTCTCCTCATCATATTGCCTGACTTGTTGGAGGTCCACTCGAATATTCACTCTACCTGTCTTGATGGAGTTTACAAGCGGTGATAATCCATCTGTGTTAAATGGACGAGACGAAAATCCATCTTGCTACACATTGAATACAATATTTCTGAGTCGTATAAGAGAGAAGACAATTTGTATCATGGAATTGATAGCCATCCATCTCATTGTTTGGGAATTGAATGAACATAATATTTTATCATCCCGTCATGTCGAGTGAGACCACACAGGATGATACTACACGCTTTTGAAGTTAAAATAGTTTGGAAGAAAGAGCTCCACTTGACCATTATAGGATGGTGTCGAGTGAACTTAATGCCTAACTCTATTCTGTCTTGTCGAATGAGAAGATTAGCTGACTTTAATATGGCCCTATTGTCGACTATTCTAACATTTGAATGGGCAACTTATTGCTTCTGTCTAGCTTGCTGGGCCTTCCAACGTGACCAAGGCCCATTAACTGAGTTGATGGAAAGGGCTGGTGTCGTGTGCTATTTTGAAACTGGTTCCTCTAGGCTTGGGGTAAAGTGATGCTATACTAAGACTTTTGAAAAGCCTATATCTGTCAAATACTTTCATTCGACCGGCTCAGATCATCAAAATTAAACATGCTCATCTCGAAAGCTAAGCTTCTTGTGGCCAAGGATTGGGCCGACGCAGATCTACAAGCAATCCTCAAAACCTATCCCTTACACATCACTCATTCATCGTCAGAGAGGCTACACCGAGTCGAGCAATCCAAAAGCCGTAAGTGCGTGGCGCGAGAGCAAATGCGTCCGACATAGCAAACCAAAGACCAGAGCCACCATGGTGTCGTCGATCTTCTCGGCTTGAGAGTATCCACGTGGATTATCCAGAGATCGAGGTCGGAGGCGAGAAGCGATTCGACGGGGTGGTTGGTGGTACCGATTGTTGCTTTTCTGGAACAGATTTGGGCGTTATGTGTTACTGGAGAAGCACGACTCGACATACGGTCGAATGAACCGATTGTCACCATACTGGAATCGATTTGGGCGTTTCCTAGGTAACGTTGATCTCAATTTATTCATTTGCCTTGAAGCCCACCTTGCAACCATCGATATAGGGTTCTCGTTCTAATTTTGTGCTCTTGCTTCAATTGTCGATTAAAATTTGGTTTGAGATCTATTGTTGTGTATGTTTGTGGGGGGCTGATCGCCCAATTGATTAGGAGTCGTGTCCCCTGGTAGGGCTGTTTTGAAAGCTTCCTGTTCCCAGAGCAATTGTTATGTTGTTCAAGGTAGTGTAGCTGATGGAGCTTATAGGCTTGCGAATTGAATTGTGTTTTCTGGACCTGGCGTGTAGTCTTCACTTCCCGAGACTGTGGATGAGTTATGGAAGATGAACTCGTTGACAGCTTCTACTGCCCAGAGCAGTTTCTGTGTCGTCCAAGGGAATTTACTAGTGATGCTTTTAAAGTGTTTGATGAAATGCCTGAGAAAAATGTTGTGAGCTGTGGGCTTGGGAATTGGATCATTGAATATGTTTCCTGGATCCGGTGTGTCGTCTTCACTTCCTCAGATGGTGATGTTTGCCAAATTGGTTTGGACCTTGATGAGGACCTGTTATTAGAGAAGGTCACAGCTGCAGGGCATGGAGTTTCAGATGTTGATCCTCAGGGGTCTCTCCAACCAATGACACCTTGGGACCAAGATAATATAAGTGAGCAGATGAACGAAACTTCAGTAGCTAGAAGAGTGAATGAGAGTGTAAATCAGCTTGAGTATGCTGATGTAGCATCTACTCCTGGATTGGTGCAAGAGCCAAACTCGTCCAGTGGTCAGAAGGCTCTGGCAAGTGATGATTGTTTTGAATCTGATCACAATGCAAATGAACTTATGGCTACAGAGAGCAGAGCAAGTGCTTTAAGAAAGTCAGATTGTCATCACGAGAATACTCATGCTGCAGAGTGGCCTTTGCACAAGGATTCAAATCATGATGCTGTGCAATGTATGCTTCCTGAGAATGATGACTACCATATCAGAGATGCAGAGGTCAAACAAGTAGAATCGTTTAGTGATATGCAGGACCCCAGTCGTGAAACTTGTCCAGGTAGCACCAATATGCCTGTATCAGAAGACTGTCTGGTGGATGATCAAGTATAAAAAACTGACAATGATGCTGAGATTACTGATAAAGTAGCAGGATCAGGCTCTTTTGTGGTTGTTGATGCTCAAGTTGATGTTTGTGTGGAACATAAGGATCCTGATACTTTTAACAACTGGTATGCTCATGAAGAGATGGCATCTGTTGATATGAATGTGCTAAAACCATGCGGCTCCCGTCTTAGTGAACACATGTCATCTCCTGGATATGATAATTCAGTGGCTCAGAACTTACAATCTGTGGAAGTTGAGCCACACTCATCCGAAAGATCTAATCAGGTTTTTGTTGAGGTGCAAGGTGAAGAGTGCCGTAAAGAGAGAGAGGGAAATTGATTTGAATGTGTAAGTTCCAACTGAGGAGCCTGAGCCCATTCTGCGAGATCAGTCAATGGGCAATTTGATCTTAGTTCTGTTAAGGTGGAGCCAGAATCTAATCTTGATGGCCTCTCTCACCCCACCAAAGAAGCTATTGACATAGCAGGGCCGATTGGTCACTCTGAGACTGGTGGTCCGGAGACACATACTGGTACCGCATCGAAGAGAATACACGACATATCACAATGCAAGAATTGGTGAAGTTGTAAGAGGATTTCCTCTCTACCAGTCATCCTTGAAGCTTTTACTTACTATTCAGGACCTGAAGAGGGTCCATCATGCTACAAAGGAATGAGCTTGACGAATGTCATCAAGGTCATCTCTGAGTCTACTGCCGAGTGGACTTGACTACTGGAGTTAACGAAAGTCCAAGGTCATTATTCCTGACTTCTTTAGTCCTAAAGAGGGTTTGGTTCCTCATACTACCATCCTTACTCTACAAGACCTAACAAAAGTAATTGTGTGTCTAATGCCGAATGGACCTCATGGAATTCCAAAATAATTTCACCCTACCTACTAGATGAAGGTCGGTCGATTGAACCTGTCATAGGTTCCAATGATTTTTCATTCTAGGCATGATAAAAGATTCCCTATGTAGTATAGACCCGGCAATGTTAAATTAACGTAGTATGGAAAAGATGACTAACCCTTGGGGGATCCCCACGTGGTATGGTAGATCATATGCATGAATTTGCTTGTCTAATGGTATTTCAGTCAAGCTAAATCTTATTCTAACTCATGTCGAATGGGATTTTAAACAAGTGTCAGGTCTCATACGTGGAGTGTCGAGTGAATACTTTGCTAAATGCTAAATACTAACTATCATTTAATGTCGATGGTGACAAGCTGTGTGTGATATTGTTGATTGAGATATTTCTAATAAGTCTTATGTCATACATTGAAAATGTAGATTGTGCCATTCATTACAGTTACCTAGTTTTAAATTATAGTGTCGACAGGAACACCCATAACAAGTATCATATCATAACAACTACTATAAGCCTCGTACTTTAGTGATGTCAACTGAGACATTCTTAAAAACTGTAAGCCATACCTGGTAAGGTTGATAGGGAAGTCCACGCCCAGTCTTCACCCGAGTACTGTCGACCGGAACAATCCTTATGCCAAGTACATTACTCCATCATATGAAGTGAATGGTAAGGAGAATGGTTCCATTGGAAGGATGCGTCTTGCTCCTGATGTTGGTCCGCGGGACTCTAGTCGAATATAATCTGAATTTGATGGCAATTCATTTATGCCTTCTGAAGGAGATAGAAATCTTCTTAACATCGTCTGAAGAAGGTATACTTCTTTCACGTCGCCTGAAGGGAATGACATCATATCTATGCCATCTAGAGTAGATGATGACCATCCTAAGCAGTCTTGAATATATGACAATTATGGAGAATACTTCTTGGTTGACTGATAGGATCGTAGATGGAGAGATCTCTGCATGCTTTGAATCGTCAGGGCCCCACGGTGGGCGCCAAATTGTAGACGCTGATTTTCACCGAGGCCTACAATTGAGATTTCGTGAGGATGGGGCACCGGCGATCCTGCAAAACAAAGATGTAGAGTGAGCGGGAGTTCTGCCCACCGGTGTGGTGGGTGCCGGGGGCACTCCGACGCCCAAGTCAGTATATGAACTAAGGAAGTAGTAGATGGAAGGTCAAGGTTAGATGCTACCTTGAACTCCGTTGAATGCCGTGAGGGCGGTAAGTGGGAGGTGCTGAGTGCTATGGAGAGAGATTATTCTCAGGCTATGTGTATGAGAGCTTGAATGTTCCCCCCCTCCTCTTGGAGTCATATTCCTTATATATTCATGATATAGTCATGTGTGTCTTTATTGACTGTCTTTTAATTATCTGCCCGTTAGAACATGGTAACAGTTAACTTAATGAAGTGACATTACTGCTTGCAGGTTGGAACGGATGGCTTGTGGGTGGCATTAATGAGCCTGGACGTTACGTGGGCCGATCTCTGGATGGACCTACGGTTACCGGTGTTGGTGTTCATCGGGCCTGGGCCGACATTATGTCTTTGGGGTTTGATTAGGAGGTTTCAGGGGTGCGCCCAATATTGGATCTGAAGAAAAATAACGAAACTACCCCTGGACCAAATTTGGCCCAAACAACGAGTCTCCCGATACTCATGGTTCATTGGGATAAACCATCGGACCAAGTCACGATATACGACATGTACTGGCCTCAGCGGATTTTAATAACCGACACATGTTAGTAAATCTTGACCAGGAACTTTATTTAAGGATATACAACTTATAGTGACGCTTCCCAATGTCAATTACAAGCTACGTTGTAACTGCGCACTACATTGTAAATCCTATGGTCTTTGTCTAATATACACGTATCACTATAAATCAGATTTAGTTTCAATCTAATCATAATTAGATATCTAATCGCAATTAGATCGAATATGTGTATAAAAGACAATAGATGAGTAATATTATGGAAAAAAGGAATCGTTCGTATTTATAAATCGGACACAAATACGATCTGGATTGGCACTCTGAGCACCAACCCTAGCAATAATAATAATAATAATAATAATAATAATAATAATAATAATAATAATAATAAAAGACAAAAATAATTATAACTAAAATAACTCATAATTTCTTTTTGATTATACTCTTTATAATAGTGGTAATGAGTTAGGCCGGGTCCGAACTTTGATGAGCCTGGACCAAGCCCGACAAGGAAAATATTGGCCCGGGCCCGAGAAAAGCTCGGCCCGAGCGCCTGCCGGGCCGTCCAGGCCCGTGTTTTATCTGGCACATTTTTTTAAAATAAATTGATAAAAAGTTAAAAATATATAAATACAAAATACGTTCACACTATATGCAAGACAATTCACAAATATATCAAAAGTTTCATCGATAAACTAACAATTAAACAAGATTTAATTTTATTTATTAAGGCATATATATGTTTTTTTTAAGCCCGGGCTGGGTCGGGCCGGACCTGTGCTTAATATGCTAAGCCCTGCTCGGGCTCTTCTAAATCTGGGACCCGGCCCGGGATTTTTTTATCTGGGGCTGCACCAAAACCCAGAAACAGACCGGACCGGGTCCGGACTTTTCTGCCATCCCTAACACTTTTTACACACTTTGCATATATTATTATTTTGCACTTTATTTGTATTTCTTGTATTTTTTGCAGAAAAAAAAAATTGCAGAGAGGAATACAATTTTAAAACTAAACTTGCATAATATAGTCTTGATTGAATATTATTATTATGTAGAAGAAAATAATTAAACTGTGAACATTTTTTTTTCACGATAAATATTTATAATTATATAATTTATTTCTTGGTTATTTTCCCCTTGTCTCTTTTATCCTAATTCATTTTTTATTACAACTTATTTGTTTACTGTGTTCTTACAACGGACTTTGAACAGACAGTAAGTGAACACAAAATTACAGTTAACAACAATGATACAGTAATCAACAATACAAATAAAATAGAAGACAATTGCAGGCAGTGAGTTGAGAATAAGGCACGGATCAGCAACAGGAAGAATTCCGAGGCTTGTTGATGTGGCAACAATCTCCTTAAAAAAATTTGTCCCCTACCGATCGGTGCAGTAGAACGCGAGACGTCTGTTTCCCAGGATGCAACGGAAAAATAGACGAAATTGGGCACCACCAAATCCGACTTCAACGAACAACTGAAGTGCTTGAACTCTCTCTCAAAAGATTTTCGTAATTACAATTTTCTCTTGTGTGTAATGTATGTAATTATAAAAAACGAAAACACTACTATATTAAAAGAAAATAACATGCCAATTAAGTTTCATCAATGAGAAGCTTTACACTTGTTGTAACCATCAAGTTGATTAATGTCATTAATCTCAAATTGTAACCACAAAGTTGATTAATTGTCATTGATTCAACTGTTATGGAACATAAAAAGGCTTAAAAAAAATAAAGAGACATCCAAAAATTGGCAGGGCCAGGCCCGCTCAATTTGGTCCGGCATTCTTGTACGCAGGACACGCGGGTGCACACGAGCCAAACTTGATTCGGATTTGATTTGCACCCCACCCCCCCCCCCCCCCCCCCCCCCCCCCCGCGCACGTAGAGAGAGCCTCTATCCTTATAACTCTTACCTATCTACATATGAGCAATCATATATAAGCATAATATTCACTCTATAGCTTTCCCATATGGGACAAGCTTACTTTTCTTTATTTTCCAACACCAATGGGTGAACTTTGAGCAACAATTTCTCATTCACCCAAACACCATTTTAAGCATATGAATATACCATTTCGAAGTACTCACGGAGGAGTATCCGAATCATTCAATAACAACCACTAACACGAAGTGGACCATGCTTAAAATTGAGCCTCAAAATGCTTACTCGTAAGCATTTTTTCCAACAATCCCCCACATGAATGAAATTGGCGAAAAACGTCGAATAAAATTATTTTATAAAATATTTTATTTTGACCTAGAAGAGTTCAACGGTTCAACACTTGCATAAGATAGGTAGACCTCAGCCTTTGAACCTTCCCTTGTGAAAATATCTAATTTACTACTTGGCTGATAGTGGACGCGATGTCATTGAACTGTACTGCCGTTCATGTAAATGGAGAATATATATCACACAGATATTTAACCTAACACATCTGAGTTCTCATTATTATGTTCATTTTGGCCATGAACATCAACCTGATTCTGCAAGAGTTTCTAAGAATTGAGCCCCATACAATTCCCTTTGAAGCGGCCCCACTTCTCTCTCACATATGTGATTTCTTATTTAAGAGCATCTCGTAATACTCTGCTCGGATTCCCGACGCATAAGAATCATTAAAAGCCTTTGCTTAACCTCAATCCATACGAGCATCACTATTTCATTTCACCATAGGAATGGACTAGAGGGTAAACCCCCCACAGTGAACCAATTATGTCTTTTACGAGTAGGTTGTCCCATTGAACCTAGATCTTGGGATCTCCAGTCAACAAGGTTGGGTTGTCCTTCGTAATAAACATTTATCTAATGGGTTTTAGTCCCATTCCCCTCGATGATTTCACAACCAACTCTCTATTTAACCCTTTGGTTAGCGGATCCTCAATGTTATCTTTTGACTTTACATAGTCAATCGAAATAACTCCAGTAGAGAGTAACTGTCTAACGGTATTGTGTCTACGACGAATATGTCTAGACTTACCATTATACATATTGTTATGTGCCCTTCCAATTGCAGATTGACTATCGCAATGAATGCAAATTGCTGGCACTGGCTTAGGCCAACTTGGAATATCCTCTAGAAAATTTCGAAGCCATTCTGCTTCTTCAGCACACTTGTCTAATGCAATGAATTCTGATTCCATTGTAGATCTGGCTATCACAGTCTGTTTGGAGGATTTCCACGATATAGTTGCACCTGCTAGTGTAAACACATAGCCACTGGTAGACTTTGAGTCTTTCATATCAGATATCCAATTAGCATCACTGTATCCTTCGACTACAGCTGGATATCTATGATAGTGCAACCCATAATTACGAGTAAAACGTAAGTACCTAAGTACTCTCACTATTGCTTTCCAGTGATCAACCCATGGATTACTCGTATATCTGCTGAGCTTGTTTACTGTACATGTTATATCAGGCCTTGTACAACTCGATAGGTACATCAAACTCCCGATAACTCTAGAGTATTCTACTTGAGATATACCATCTCCCCTATTCTTGATAGGTGTAGACTCACATCTAAAGGAGTTCTAGCCACAGCAGAATCATCATTGTTGAATTTACCAAGAATCTTGTCCACATAGTGCGACTGATCAAGAATAAGTCCATCTGAACTTCTCGAGATCTTTATTCCTAGAATGACATCTGCTAGACCCATGTCTTTCATGTCAAACTTAGATTTTAGCATATTCTTGGTAGATTTCACCATTTTAATATTACTCCCGACAATCAATATGTCATCAACGTAGAGACATAAAATGACATAGCCAACTTCTGTCTCTCTGACATAAATGCATTTATCACATTCATTGATTTTGAAACCATTTGCCAACATGGTATCATCAAACTTTTTATGCCACTGTTTCGGAGCTTGTTTCAATCCATACAAGGATTTAACTAACTTACACTTTCTTTCCTTGTCCTGGAGCTATAAAGCCTTCAGGTTGTTCCATGTAGATTTCTTCATCTAAATCTCCATTCAGAAAGGTTGTTTTCACATCCATCTGATGTACCTCAAGATTGCGCAAAGCTGCAATCGCTAGTATCATCCTTATGGATTTATTCTCGTTACAGGAGAATAAGTATCAAAGTAATCAAGACCTTCACGTTGTCTGTAACCTTTAATTACAAGTCTTGCTTTGTACTTGTCAATTGATCCATCTGCCTTCATTTTCTTTTTGAAAATCCACTTGGACCCTAACGGTTTACATCCTGAAGGAAGATCCACTAACTCCCATGTGTGATTTTGTAAGATGGATTCAATTTCACACTATTGATGCATCATCTTTCCACGAAGCACCATCAACTGACCTTACAGCTTCGTTATAGCTTTGAGGATCATTTTCTACTAGCAAAAATGTCAAAAAATCTGGACCAAATGATTTTTCGGTCCTAGCTCTTTTGCTACGTCTTGGTTCAAGTTCAACAACTTGTTGATCCTCTGGAACATTTATTTGTTCTCGGTCCTAACTATCTTCATTATAGTCTCATGTGCACGTTTGTACACATTTGAATTCGAATTAGTTTTACAAGGAAAAACATATTCGAAAAAAGATGCATTTCTCGACTCCATTATCGTATTCTTGTGAATATCTGGTATATTAGACTCATGCACAAGAAATCGATAAGCATTACTGTTATGTGCATATCCTATGAAAATGCAATCAACAGTTTTTGGTCCTATCTTCACCTTTTTAGGTGGAGGAATGACTACCTTGGCAAGACACCCCCACACTCGTAGGAATTTATAGGAAGGTACTCTTCCTTTCCACATTTCATAAGGAGTTTTTCCTGCTTCTTTCCGTGGTACCTTATTTAAAAGGTAATTAGCTGATAAAACAGCTTCTCCCCACATATTCTGAGGTAAGCCAGAGCTGATTAACATAGCGTTCATCATCTCTTTCAAGGTACGATTCTTACGTTCTGCAATCCCATTGGATTGAGGTGAATAAGGAGCTGTGGTTTGATGTATGATTCCATTTTGTTCACAAAGTGATTCAAAAGGAAAAACATACTCACCACCACGATCACTTCTTAACTCCTTAATTCTTTTATTCAATTGGTTCTCAACTTCATTCTTATAGAGAATAAATTTCTCTATAGCTTCGTCCTTACTTTTCATCAAATACACATAGCAAAATCTCGTGCAATCATCAATAAAGGTAATAAAATATTTATTACCACCTCTTGATTGTATTGAATTAAAATCACATACATCGGTATGTATTAGATCAAGTGGTTCAGAGTTTCTTTCAATACTATGAAAAGATGATCTAGTCAGTTTTGCCTCAACACAAGTATCACACTTATGTTTGTTATCAATTTTAAAATTGGGAATGTGATTCATGTTGTTAATTAATTTCCGCAATGAATTAAAATTAACATGTCCTAATCTACCATGCCATAAATTAGAGTACTCAATAATATAAGCAGAAGAACTAGCTTTATTGATATTTTTGGGTTTAACAACATTACATTGAGCTTAAAAAGCCATCAGTTACATACCCTTTTCCCACATACAACCCATTTTTAGTCAAAACTACTTTATCAGACTCGAACACCATCCGAAATCCATGCTTGTTCAAAAGCGATCCAGACACAAGATTCTTCCGAATTCTGGTACATACAGAACATTGTTCAAAGTCAACTCTTTCCCAGAAGTCATCTTCAGAATCACCTTTCCTTGACCTTCAATCTCAGATGTTGCAGAATTTCCCATGTATATTTTTCCCCATTACCAACAGACTCAAATGAAGAAAACATGCTCTTGTCCGAGCACACATGTCGAGTGCACCAGTGTCAATCCACCACTCTCTGGGTTAGAACCCACAAGATTCACCTCAGAAACCACAGCTGAAAGGTTAATGTCTGAAACAACTTGAGTCACATTTTCCATCACATTAGCCTCTTGATTCTTTTTCTTCTTCGGCAATCTGCACTCAGAAGATTTGTGACCCATTTTGTCACAGTTGAAGCATTTTCCTTGAAATTTGGATTTCTTGGAAACTCCTCCTTTAGGGCCCATCTTTGACCCTTTGTTCTTAGGATTCTTGTTCTTTTGGCCATGTTCAACAACATTTGCTTTGGCCTCATGAGTTATGCCTTTCTTGTCAGATACACGATTATCTTCCTCAATTCTGAGCTTAAGAACCAAGTCTTCAATACTCATTTCTTTTCGCTTATGCTTTAGGTAATTCTTGAAATCTTTCCAACCAGGTGGTAGTTTTTCAATTATCGAGGCTACTTGAAAGGTTTCACTTAAAACCATCCCCTCAGCATGTATTTCTGCTAGAATAATTTGCAATTCTTGTACTTGACTTAACACAGTTTTGGAATCAACCATCTTAAAATCTAGGAAACGGCCTACGACAAATTTCTTAGTACCGGCATCCTCAGTTTTATATTTTCGGTCTAAAGATTCCCAAAGCCCTTTTGCTGTTTTCATTCCGGCGTACACACTGTACAAGGAATCACTCAGCCCATTTAGCACATAATTCCTACATAGGAATTCAGAATGTTTCCAAGCATCGATCGCAGTGATCACTTGGATATCAATCTCACCCTCCGCGGGTACAAGAGCATCTTCCTTTAGAAACCTTGCTAGGTTCAACGTGGTCAAGTAGAAAAACATTTTCTGTTGCCACCGTTTAAAATTCTGTCCACTGAATTTTTCAGGTTTTTCCGCAGCAGGATTGACATGGCTCACATGTCCAACAGGTTGTCTAGCCATAGAGGCAGTCACACTTTGGCCAGCCACAGCAGCTGCCATATTAAGCCCAGAGGCTGAAGCAAGTTGGCCAGCCGAAGAGGCTGCCACTGCACTTTGGCTAACCACAGGGGCTGCCACAACATTCTGCCCAACCACAGGGGCTGCCAGAACATCTACTGTGTTTGGACTGTTTTCCATATCCACAGAGCGAATTTGTTTTAAGACTATTAAAGTGAACACAAAATTACAGTTAACAACAGTGATACAGTAATGTCATTAATCTCAAAAAATAAAGAGACATCCAAAAATTGGCTGGGCCAGGCCCGCTCAATTTGGTCCGGCATTCTTGTACGCAGAGAGAGCCTCTATCCTTATAACTCTTACCTATCTACATATGAGCAATCATATATAAGCATAATATTCACTCTATAGCTTTCCCATATGGGACAAGCTTACTTTTCTTTATTTTCCAACACCAATGGGTGAACTTTGAGCAATAATCTCTCATTCACCCAAGCACCATTTTAAGCATATGAATATACCATTTCGAAGTACTCACGGAGGAGTATCTGAATCATTCAATAACAACCACTAACACGAAGTGGACCATGCTTAAAATTGAGCCTCAAAATGCTTACTCATAAGTATTTTTTCCAACATTTTTAACACATAATTCCACTCGAAAGGCTTTATGTCTTGTGTTCTGGTTAGTTTTCTTGGTTATTTTATCTTTTGACTATTTTTAACTCATATTTTCTTGGTTATTTTCTCCTTTGACTATAAAAGGAGGGCTCATTTTCTTATTATACACACTTAATAATGTATTATATATATATAATGCTCCCATATTTTATTCTTCTTACGGAATTTTACATATAATTACAATTTGTATGACAAATTCTTGTAACTTATGATGCTTGCATACATTTTTGACTATTTGCATAGGTAATATGTTGCAAAGACACCTGAATTTCTGTGTGATGAGTGTTTGTTTGTTCATAATGTTTTTAAGTAGTAATCCGTGTTTTTAATCTTGTGAATTCCAATTTATCTATCAAATAATCTTTATATTTTTTCTATATTATTTACTCGTGATATTATTTCACTTATTTGTTTTGTTTTGTTGGAAGATGTATTCATGAAGAGTAATTTTCATATCCATACTAATTGATGCGATATTATGGGAACTTCAGTTTGTATGGTAGGGTATGCATAGTTTGCATGCATATTTTTAATATTATTGAAAGGTTCATAAGATGGTATGAATTTTTGAATTTTTATTTTAATTGTGTTCAATAATATTATTAATATCACTTTTTCCTTTCATTGGTCTTCATATTTGTTGTGATTCACCGATCACTCTTGGAGTGTTTTGAGGAAAAACCGAATTATTATCTATTACTTTCAAGAATATATTACAAGTTTACAAACATGAAACTTAAGAAAAAACCTCACACACTCTCTCTATACAACTACACTCTTTGGGATGAATTTGAGCTCACTGCAAAGCTCTGATTTTATAGCCAAGTCTTGGCTTTGATTTTCAACAAAGCTACGGTGATTTCCATAAATCACTCCTAATTTCATGGATCCAGCGAAAGTATCCATGACATTTTCTTCCTGGCTTCACTTACTGCCTAACTTGACAGTAGCTGGAGTCCAAGCATGGAAAGCTTCCTTGTTGGTGGCACAGAAAGTATGTTGACATTTTCTGCAGTTGGATTTCATTACAATATTCATATTTATGGGACATAAGGTGTTATAGCAACAAACAGATAATTTATGGGACTTCATCCGATAGATCTAAAAATGAAAGATTTTTTTTTAAAGATTTATGGATGTTACTCCATAATGAATTTATTTTGTTATTATAATAGTCTTATGATTTTCTTTGTTTATTGTGTTATTCCACCTCTAATTTTATAATTTGTATTAACCAATTCTTATCGAGAGGTTAGAAATCAGGCCGAATCCGTAATTCCTTTAGGGCCACGATAGATTTAGGTGTGAATTTAAATTTTAATTAGATGTGAGGAATACACAGTACATAGAGTTTATGTTATTAAGGTGCGTCCTGACTAGTTTGAGTCTTAGGTTTTCTTAAGTATTATTGTCGAGCTATATGACCGTGTATTAATTTACACTCTTGTGGTGTATTATTTATGAATGAATTGTCATATTAAAAAAATATATATATATTGACTTAGTTAATGTTATGTGTGATGAGAACCATGTAATATCTAGATAATAGTTATAGTCTCTTAAAACAAACAAAAATATTCTGAAATTACTTTAATATCAATGAGAAAATGAGAGAATTAACCCAGACAAAAAAGTAAATAAAGAAATCAACCACACACCGTACATCTTTTACCATGAATAAAAAATTAACACTTTTAGCTCGAAATTGGGCGGCAGCAGAATATAATCAATTAATATATCAATACAAAAAGATTTGCATAAAGTCTAATTTTCAAAATGAAGCCCATGTACTATTTATTATTATTAATGTTACATTAACATGGGATATCAACGAATGAGTCTTCTAATTAAATTATTCATTTCCATGACTTTGGTCACCTCGCCCCCTTCTTAGCCTTTGCCGACTAATTACAATTAATTATATGTTTAATCTCCGTAATTACCGATGTTAATCTCCTTCTTACGACAAACATAAACCCCAATTTAATTAAGTGTTATATATAATCTTAAGGTATATGTTTATTTACATGCCTCACTCTCACAAGGCAGTGGTGACAGTACAGTTGCTAGAGAGCCACAATTTGAGTATTGGTGGAAATGTCGGCCGAAATATCGGATGAATTCCCGAACAGCGGTTTCGATTCTAGAACTGGAATTTACCACTCTCTCCTCCAACTTGATGAAAATTACAAAGTACCCACTAGGCCAGACCTTGACACGGCCACATTTGTGCTATCGCAGTTCCCACATCCGGACCACGCGGAGGCACGTGTTGCCTTAATCGACTCAGCCACAAACCAGCGAATCACCTACGGTCAACTCAGCTGGTCAATTCGCTCACTCGCTTCTGGACTTTACCACGCCCTCGGCGTTAGAAAAGGCGACGTCGTTTTTGTTTTGGCGCCAAATTCACTTTTATATCCATCAATTTGTTTGGCTATATTCTCACTCGGAGCCATCCTTTCCCCTGCAAACCCGATAAACACCGAGTCAGAAATCGTTAAACAAGTTCGTGACTCGGGCGCCAAACTCATTATCTCGTCCCCTGAGGAGCTACAAAAGTTAACAAAAGTCAACGTGCCAAAAATCGTCACCTCTCGTGATCAATCAAACGACAAGTCGGTTTCTATAGAAGAACTAATCGAATGTTGTGACCCAGAAGAGTTGCCGAGTCCTCACCTGACTCAAGACGACACAGCAGCGATACTCTACTCGTCCGGCACGACGGGGATGAGTAAAGGCGTTATATTAACACATGCAAATTTTATATCAATCATGCAGATGTTAAAATGGACGCTGGACGTAACCCATGCACAAAACGACGTCTTTTTGTGCATGATCCCTATGTTTCACATGTACGGGCTTGCGTTTTTTGCATTAGGGTTGTTTTGCTGCGGGGTCACAACTGTTTTGATGCAGAGATTTGATTTACAAGCCATGCTTGAAGCTATTAAGACTTATGAAGTTAATAATATTCCTTTAGTGCCCCCAGTGATACTAGGGTTAGTGAAATATTGCAAGGACAGCAGTTATTTAACTTCATTGAAGAGAGTTGGTTCAGGGGCTGCTCCGTTGAGCAAAGAACTGGCTGATGAGTTTAGGGCTAAGTTTCCGTGGGTGGAGCTCCGGCAGGGGTATGGGTTAACGGAGAGCTGTGGCGCGACGACTTATATGGTGTCACCTGAGCAGGCGAGGGCTCGTTCGGGGTCTTGTGGGGCATTGTTTCCTAATTTTTGTGCTAAGGTGGTGGATATAGAGACCGGATTGGCTTTGCCGCCGTATCAGAAAGGGGAGTTGTGGATTAAGAGTCCGACGATTATGAGAGGGTATTTGGGGAATGAGGAGGCGACAGCAGCTACATTTGATGAAGATGGTTGGTTGAAGACTGGTGATCTTTGTTGTTTTGATGGAGAAGGGTTTCTTTACATTGTTGATAGGATTAAAGAGCTTATTAAACACAATGGGTATCAGGTACGTTACTAGTTAGTAATCAAGTGATTCTACCAATAAGAACTCTTCAAGCAGCATTCTGAAAATCTAAATACAGGTGGCTCCGGCGGAACTGGAAGCAGTGCTTCTGAGTCATCCAAACATTCTTGATGCAGCTGTTGTACCGTGGGTTTGTTGTAGCATTTTGCTCTCACTTTCCCTTCCTCATATGTGTCTAATTGAAATCACTCATAATATATATTAGCTATTTGCAGGCTTGAAGATGAAGAGGCAGGAGAAATTCCAATGGCATATGTGGTGAGAGCGGCTGGCTCTCAACTTAATGAAGACCAAGTCATGCAATTTGTGGCAAGCCAGGTTGATTTCTTTACTTTTCCTTTTTGTTTCAGTCTCTTAACAGAACTAAAATTTTCATATGGAAATGAAATTTCAGGTGGCTCCATACAAGAAAGTAAGAAGAGTTGCTTTCATAAGTGCTATCCCAAAGTCAGCTGCTGGAAAAATACTTAGGAAGGAGTTGGTCTCACAAAGCCAACAGCAACTTATCTCAAAGCTCTAGTTTCTTTCTAGTAACAAAAATCATTTTATGCCACACCAAATAAATAATAGTCTATTATCAATAAAAGTGCTTGTATTTGTCTATGGAAGACCTTTAGAAATCAATCAAAGCTTAAATATGAAAAAGGTTGTGATGTTTTACAGACTATAAAAAGATTTGGAATTGGTGTCCCCATAGAGATATTTCCACCATAATAAGAATTCCAAATAAATTTTTTGAATTAAAAAGAATTCAATAGAACAAAAATGAGAAATTATGATTGTCAAAATGACAAGGTAAAAAGGAGGGACAATTACATAGCAAGGAAAATAAAAGAAAAGAGTAAAAACCAATGCAACCAATAAATAGAAGGTTTGGATCATATCAATCAAATTTCTACCCCAAAATAAACTTATCTCCGCAGAGAATTCCAAGTGTGGTGAAAAGTTGAGCACTTGATAGTTGTGACCTAATGCATATTTTGACCACATGCACGAAAGAAAATAGAAAATTGTATGACCTCTTCGGTAGCTTGAGAGAGTTATGGCTGCTAACTGTTTTGACAAATTGATTTTAGGTCCAACATTGCAAAATCTATTGGCTCCCACCAATCCATCGCCAAACCCCACCAGAACCTTTGCCCTGGAGAGATGTAGCATGCTCCATTTCCTGCTCAAAAGCAGATTTTTGTCTCCTAAGTATTTGCACTTCATTTTCTATGGTCTGCAATGAATCGAGCATCTTTTGTAGCTCTGCTATTTGCGTCTGAAAATTACCAATACCCAGTTGAGTCTCAATGCTAACATAGTCAATCACTAAAAGATCATAACAAAAGAGAGGATTTAAAAACGGTGGATTAAAGATATGAGAGAGGAGAAGAGAAAGGGAAACCTCCAGTTTAAAACATCTTGATCTCTCGGCTACCAGCTGACCCTGGACTGAGCTCAGTTCCTGGAAGCAAACAAGCAGAAACAAAAAAAGTCATATTTTCGAGGAATCTTCGTCAAAATTTGGGGGGGGGGGGGGGGGGGGGGGGGGTGCGGGGCGCAATTATTTCATCAAGAGCAAACCTTGGACAATTCACTGTGAGTACTGTTAACTTCATCAACCTTTTCTCTAAGCCTAGTATTCTCTGCCCTGACTTCTGCAAGGGACAATTCCAACACTTTTTTATCTTCTCTGATAGCGTCAATATCAGTCCTGACATCTTGTTCAAAATGATTGTTTCCATTTCCAGCAGAGCTTAAATTTAATGTTTGGGGGAATTCCAACTTTTCAGATTTGGCCAAGGCATATGCAGCAGTAACAGAAGCTGCAGCCGCAGCTGCTGCTGGTGACTGAAAAATCTTGGGGCGTGAAATGTCTCTTGGTTTGAGTCGCATGACAAAAACCTAGAAATAAAAGCGAATGCATGAAAACCATAGAAATACAGAAAAATGATAACAGCATGAGTAAATTCTAAAATGAAAATGAGCCAATCCATTTAAATTTAATGCTAGTTGTATTAACATCATACCTCATTATTATATTTTCCATTGTAGCCACCGAAGGCAACCAAATGGTGCTCTCCCTCAAGTATTGCTGAACAAACACTGAGCCCCTGTTTTAATATTCTATTTATAAATCATGAACAGCACGGAAGCAAATCTTAAAATTTCAAAACAGAATGTCAAAACCCATGGCAAAACCTTCACATAACAAATTGTATTGTAGCACAAGCCAAGCATTCAGAGAGAGAAGCTGTGGAAAACACAAAAAGACAAAATATGCACAATTCCTAAGTATAGATACTTGAACAAATAAGTTGCACCATCCAATAATCCAATATGTCTGTCAAAACTCAAAACACAGATAAATTCTCATCACATACAAGACAATATCTAAAGACTGACGGTGACAAGGTCCGTGGGAAAAATGCTCAACATCTAAAGATGGTCAAGACAAATCAGAACAATGACCAAATTCTAGATAATCAAACAGTCAAACTTTGACTTATGGGAATGAAAGTAATTCATCTCCTTTGTTGGAAGCAGGAACAAAAACCAAAAATTATTTCAACAAGTTTTGCACTCATCAACTGTCTGACCCAAATAGAAGTTGTGACTTATCTAAAACCCATGATGATCTAATGTATCAAAAATACTCAAGTTTACAATATTAATGGCTTGCACTCATTATGCCATTCAGATTTTTGCAGTAACTCAAAAGAGAGAGAGAGAGAGAGGGAAAGGCCCTAAAATGCAGCTAGAAAAGATAAGAATTTGAGAAGGGCAAAAAATACTGACCTCACTAGCAAGTGGATCCCTTCCCTTTACACTTGTCAAGACAGACCATGCCAGCTTATTCATATTTAGCACAATGGTTTCTTGGCAACCTGCAAACAAAACCACACACACATAAAAAGGTACCATCATGAAACGCCAATATTCAATAAAAAAACATCTATATACCATTGTTGTTATCGCCACCACCGACTATATACCAGTTTTCATCAATTGTTATACTGGCATGACCTGCTCTAGCGGTCACTAAATGTCCCTGTATTTCTGGTTGAGACCACTCATTCTGCACATAGGAAGACCTGGTCATGCTGCATACTGGTGGGAGCAAGAGGGGGAGAGAAGGGAATCTAGGACTTAAAACTGAAATGTTTTGAAGGGCCCAGATTTAAAAATTCTCGCTTAAAGTTTCCCTTCATGTCATAACAATCCACATGTAATTCTCATGCACTGAGCCTCAACATAATCCAAAAGCACAATAAAGAGAGAAAAAGAAAACCATGATAAATACTTACAGTCTGCAAGTCCAGTACATGAAGATCATTGAAGAAGATTGAATGAGAACAACCCCCAAATACTAGAAGGTATCGATCTGCATGTAGTGCAGCAGAGTGATCATATCTTGGAGCTGGGGGCATTTTCCTATCAAAACAAAAGAAAGTGATGCAGAATACATCTGAAAGAATTAATGCGACTATATGTGAAAGAAGAAAAGATACTTACGTAGCCTCAACTGCATCCCAAGTCATAGTCTCCATATCAAGAACATGGACGTCATTCAGCAATTTCCTGCTCCTGTCTTCTCCACCAAAAATGATCAATCTAGAACCAAACAATGTAACAGAATGCCCTCCACGAGCTACCTGCAGTAGACTCCAAATGGATACAATCAACATTTTCATTAATGACAACTTATCCTACTTCCTTGTCGAAAATTCATAGCAAATGAAAGTTTTAAGAAAGAGAATAAAAGGGTTTTAGCCATCAATAAGTCAGCTACTTACGGGAGCTTTTCCAGAGGTCTTCACGACACCACAGAGGTTTGTTTCAAGATCAATGAACCGCACTGCAAAAGAATTAGTTGACATGGCATGAATTTGAACAACAGACAATTCACAGCACATCATCAAAAAGTTCAGTCGCGGGCCCTTTTAATCAGAACCAAAATGGCTACGAAAAAACAAACCTATCATGCGATCAGAAGATTTTTTGGAATGCCCGCCAGGAATTAAGAGTTTGGTCCCCCACTTGACCTGCCAACATTAACTAGTTATAGAATACCTCACTGAATCACAATGAATGGATAGAAATCAGACAAAAGAATACAAGCATCCTTGGGTGAGTGCATGCATTTATGTTGAGCATATAACTTCTTACCATACTGTGATCTGACAAGGGTGGAAGAACTTCCAGTAATCCACTGTCTTCAGTCTTATCATCATATAATTCCGCTTCAAGTTTTAGATTGGACCATATCAAACTTCTAAGATCAAAAACCTGCAATGATTGCAGATTGCACATGACTCGAAACAAAGAACTTCAATATGAATATATTGATGGCCATGTTGAATACCTGAACATCGGATAAGAACCGGCCATTACGACTCCCTCCAACAATGTATAGTTTCTCACAAACCACCACAGCAGCTTGCTAAAGTGAGAATGCAAATGGCATATTAAGAATCAGTCATAAATCATAATATTGAGAAAAAAATAATAATGGCCTCATTGATGATTCAAATAAATGTAATTAACGAATGTGGTACAATACATTCGAAGAGAGAAAATAAAGGTTGTGCCAAAAGAACTACTAAATACGGTTTCTTTGAAGAAGTTGAATTGATTTCTAAGTTCTAACGTATAAAATCACCTTGTATCGGGCTGATGGTCGTGCACCAGAAACTGGGAGTGCCACCCACTGGTCATAGGCCCATTCCGAATGCCAATTACCGCTGTCCATATCTTTCTTAATCTCCTCTGTTTGCAGACAAACTGCTTGCAAGTCACTCAAGTCAGTTAAATCAAACAACAATCTTAATAATATTAGATTGAGTGCATAAGCTAAATGTTATATATACACAGACACACACAAAGATATTCTTATACGGACGTCTGCTCATTATTAAACTGAAGAGTATTCAGGAAAGACAATCTAGATCGTTCTTTGCCCTTGCTTCTACCTATATTTCCACATTTTTTTCTTTCAATAACTTCAATTATTTTGGAGAAGAATGGATTGACCTACACAATGCCGAGCCAAAAACTAGTCTGATGGGGGAAAAATCGAGGAAAGTAAAAGAAGCAGGGAAGAGGAAGCTACATCAGTCCATGTTCAATGCTTTGTACGGTTTCTAAATCGTAGAGTCCCAAACACTGGCTACAATCTCAAGTTCAGAGTAAAAAAAAAATTTCAGATCATCTACAATTGAGAACTAATCCGTTTCACCTTAATTACAACTACACAATTGCCAAAGCTCACTAGAAATCTAGAACTAGCATCCCTAATATCTAGAAATTGGAATGTGGTCGTCAACATGAATTGCAGTCATGCAATTAGCATAAAGAAATTGGATTTATTATATTGGTGCGGTATCGTTAAAGCTCAATTAAAATCACCCCCTCCGAGGTTGGGGTGAGGGGATTAACCCTTGATCTCTTGCTTCCATTGCAAAAGACCAAGCCACTGGCTATCTACAACATTAAGATCACAGTCACGGTCACTGACACTTCTCTTACTATGATTCAAATGATTCGGAGAGGCATGCTAGAAGTAGTTGTGCTCTAACAACAGTTATTATACAGAACTGATTGGACCACAATTAAAAGTACTGCATAATATGATTATGCCTCAAATGTACAGATCAGCCTTCTGCATGCACTCATTTAAACATGAAAGGGAGTCATGTACAGATTGATTCTCCATATTTTGATGTAAAGAGATTGTCATACAAGTATCATCAACATCAGACAAGTGATGTGGTGTGGAATCACTGTTCTAAAATGCACCGCCTAGGCGGTGCGTTTAGGCTCGGCGGCCTACGGCGGCCGCGCCTGGCCCCAAATCGTTGGAGTCAACGCTCGCCGGAATGGGCGGCATTTTCTGCCCATTCCGGCAAATTTTGACCGCGAAATTCGTTGATCAACGGCTATTGACCGGCGGTTAACTACCGTTGACCGACTCAAAATTCGAAATTGAAGCTGTTTACCGGTCGGATTTTACACCCCAATCCTAACCCTAACCTTAATTTTACAAAACTAACTCTCTAACTCATCAATTTTAAAATTTCCTCAATTTGATGCATAAACCCTAATTTTAAAAAAAAAAAAAAAAAAACTCTAATTTCTTCAAATTTGTTAGTTTCTCATCAAATTGACCATCTATAAATCTTCCCCATTACTCAAACAACATTTCCCTGTGATTAATTTGTCAAAATCACACCAAATCTTAAACCTAATTATGAAAATTCTCTATTTCCGATTAATTTCCTAGGCCCCGCCTAGGCGCCTTAGGCGCTAGGCGCTGGGTCGCCGCCCGACTAGCGCCTAGCGCGTTTTAGAACACTGTGTGGAATGTCAAACCTGCGACATGGAACATCAAACTATTGACCTAATGAATTTTAACAAAAGACATCAAACTAGTAGTAATACAGAAACAGGACTAGTCACATGTAACTATTACCGGGTAAAGTATAAGAACTGGTCAGGTGTGTTAGCTAAACATTCATATCATCATATGTGATTTAAATGATCGTATAATCTGAATTTTCATAATCAATGACTTGAACCAGAATATATAATTAGCAAAATTATACGAACTAAATAAAATCATCAAATGTCTGTAATTAAATCCAGACATGTTGCATACACAATAACAAAATTCAACAATAATGAAAAACAGAGAACAGTCAATTGCAATGACAATTCAATTTTCCTTGATACTGCATTTCTCAGCAACCAAACAGAGACTATAAATCTGATTTTCTCAGAATTCATTTAATCATTTATACATCACATAAAATTGACCATTGGTTTAATTACTCAATAGTCCAGACAGATTCAAAATTCACATTTTAATATTATAACAAACAAAACTGAAAATAAATAAAATTGAATTTTAATTATAAAAAAATCTTGAAGGAAAAGAAGTAAAGTTACCAGAATTGAGTTGAGTGAGATTAGAGTGCGATGAGATTTAGATCTGGAAAGAAATGCAGAACAGATCTGACGGTGCCGATGATTCTCCGGTGAGCCGAAGAATCGTACACCAGCCTTGCCCTTGAGATCTATTCGTACGGACAAATTCGTAAAAGCTGAAACTCGTCGTTTCGTTTGCTTACCCCATTTATTTACCACTCGCACTCTCGGTGCGTAGCTATCATTGCTCATTTTCTAATGCTTGCACTTTGTTAATGAAACAAGTTAATTTTTGTTTTCTTTTTAAAAATGTGTAATTTTTGGTTCTAAATATGCACTCTTGCCACGTGGAACTGGAATGATACAATAAATATTTACCTTATTTTTATGGGAATTTAACAAAACTAGAAAAAAATAAAATTTTATCATTTGTCAAAATGAACCACAACGTTTGAGTTTTGCACAAATAAGCACATTCTCCGATGTGCACTTCGGAGAATCCACATTCTCTGAAGTCCACACCGAACTTTTTTATTTATTTGAAACTTCGGATCTCCGAAGTTTCAAAAATATATGAGGTCAAGGTCTTCGAAGTGAACATAACACAACAAAAATATCTGAATTATTCATCAAACTTAGGAAATCCGAACTTTTCTAGGAAATCTAAAGTTGTCTCCGAATTTGATCCAAAATTCAAACTTGTTTCCGAAGTTATGGCTGGTGTTATTTTTTATTACTATCCGAACAATGAGGTGTTCGCTCGATATCAAAATGTCTGGATTGCACGCCCTATTATTGGGGCATATGTAGTAGATATAGAAGATATTACATGATATGAACAAATCGATCTATTGAGCGAGATAAGATGAGATAACCTAATACTTTAGACGTCCTAATGTATGCTCGATTATGTCAGATTTTCATTAGTAACATGGATCTGGAAACGATTCAGAAACACCCATTTTAGTTTTCTACTTGGTTCCGGGATGGGGTTGGATATTACCTCGAACTTGATATGTGAGGTATAAGGATGTCCGGTTGTGGAGGATATGCATTTTAGGCTTTATGATAGCCGGCGGTACAAAACATGACTTGATCAAAGAGCTATCATAGGTAGGGTACTAGGACCGAAGCTTACGGCGAGTGAGCGCGCCACGTATTATAATAGCCGATTGCACTACTTTGAGGCGGAGACACATCAAACTAAGCATTCGACCTATAGAGGAATTCATTCAATTGATCATCGTGCTGCGTATCGGTCACCAGAATGAGGTCAATATTTTAGACATCGTTTTACTGGACTACATACTGCAAGTCATATTTTTTATTATACATTTTAATTTACTTTATATTTTATATTAAAGACAAATCCTAAAAATATATTTTTCTTTGCAAGGTCATATGGTAGACATATAAGCCCTTATTATATGACATCGGTTTTAGGTTCATGCCCATAGTATGTCGGGCATTCCTCATGACATGATCATCATCCGGCTCATGTAATATTTATAGTTGAATTTGGATGACGAGGTGGTCTCATTTGAGCATCCAGCTATCATTAATCAGGGATTCCTACGACGGATGAGTCTCTATTGTGCAAACGCAGACAATATTTTCATGACAGATATCGAAAAATGATGATATTATATATATAGATATATATATATATATATATATATATATATATATATATATATATATATATATATATTATATATATATATATATATTATATATATATATTTCGTGATAAAAATTGATAGTGATTCCATTATTTAATTCTTTTTATTCATCTAGTTGGTAGGTCGATGTGCTACGTGTACGGGCCAAATTTGGGCCAAGGGTTAAACTGTCCTTTCATTTCGAACCCAACACCAAGTGAAGCCCAAAGTGATACCAAGAAAACTTTAAACCATTTACGAAAGCAAAAGGACAAACCCCCCTTAATTATTCACCAATCGTTTCTCTCTTTTCCAAACAAAGAATATATTACCACATGCACATTATCATCCCCGCCGAAAGCAGAAATAGCAAACATGTGAGATGCCCCATTGCTAGAAATCACAGCACGTTGTGGGTCTCATATACAACTCATCTGACAGCTACAAGGATGATTCCTTCAAACTATAAAAAGAGACGTAACTCAATGACCGGCGTAAACACACACGTATAACGCAAGCGCACGTATCGTTCAAGTAGTATAAAAATATCGATCCCACGATGACTTAATTCCTACTGTTGTTATTAATTAATGAATCTATTTATTTACAGATATCTAATTGAGGGATAAGAGAATGATTGCTTGGTTGATTTGGTTGATTGTAGTTTTGCAAAATAAATAAATAAATAAAAAAGACAAAAGAAAATATTAAGGAAAATAACAAAAGACACAAAGATCTAGGGTTGTGAATCATTCTAATATCTTTTAAAAGATGAAGTGATTATTTTATGTTTGTGTAATAAATCAGTTTACTAACCTGGAACACTAAATTATGCAAAAGCCTATGTCGATGGTCAGACGCAAATACCCAATTTAACCCAATTGAACCATATGTCTATGTCAACCAAATTCTGGATTCATTAAGTTTAAGTTCCAATTATGGCTACCCCCGCCCGACATGTATATTCCTATCCTGTAAGGAAATCTATTAAAGGGTTATCTATCCTCAAGGAATATCGTGGGCTATTAGTCTAAGGCTTAAACCTAAAATCCATATGTCTAGTTCATTTTAGATTTACCACATCAATCTTATTGGTGATCAGACAACAAGAAGCATTAAGCTTAAGACTTAATAAGTAAACCTTTAAATTACTCAAACTATAAAATAACCCCTTATAAACGGTGATATTAGAATTCATCACAACCCCAGATAACTAACATATAACTAGGGCTAGTAACAACTTAAAAGTAAAAGACATAAAGTAAAAATACTGAAAAGTAGAAGACATAAAGTAAAACTGAAAAATAAAATAAAATAAAATAAAATGCTAAGGTAAAATGAATTACTTTTAATACCAACCGACCATATAGGCGGTATCCTGATTAAGTCAAATTAAGTGCAACCAGCCATAAAGGCGGAACCAAAATTAAATTGCCAACCGACCAATATGGCGGTATCCATTTTAAGTCAATATTTTAATAGTGAATATATTATTTTTAAGGGAGATTAATCTAAATAGTAACAGTAAAAGAATTACCTTTCACCCTAACTGTGGAAGTTACATTCTCATGGTAAATAGTAAAAACTGTAAAAAGTAAAAAGTAAAAATTAAATTACTATTATTACAAAACGTAATTAAAATTATTTACAAAACTAAAAATTAAAAAACTAAAAAAACTAAAAAAACTAAAAAAAAAACTAAAAACTAAAAAAAACTAAAAAAAACTAAAAAAAAACTAAAAACTAAAGAATTTAGAGAGAAAAACTCTCTCTTTAGAAAGAATTTAAGAGAGAGGAAGGTGCACTGAATTCTGAAATCTCGAGCTCAATTTATAGGCCTCGGTAGGATCCAGCGTCGCGACGCCAGGTCCTCAGCGTCGCTACGCCAGATTTGTCGACGTGGCACGCTCTGGTTCGCCGATTTGAAGATTCTGGATAAGCTGATAAAGTGACACGTGGCAGAGTGGTTGGGCTTCAATTATTGTGACACGTGGCGGCTTCTGATTGGTCGCTGAGATTCTTATCCGCACGTGTCAGATAAGGATTAGATACTCAATTATTGATGCTGACGTGGCGATGACGTGGCGGTGACGTGGCAACGATGTGTGAAAGAGACTGTCGGCACCATAGAATTGTGACACGTGGTACTTCCTGATTGGCTGATGATGATGTGGCACGACACGTGGTAATTTTGACTTGTTGACTTGCTGACGTGGCTGATGACATGGCGGTGACGTGGCGACGATGACTGTCGGCACCGTAGGATGCTGACACGTGGCACGGCGCATGTTAGCAGATCGGCTGTGATGGTGACACGTGGCACGGCGCATTTTAGCAAAGTCAAACTTTTCTCAGATTCTGATTTGTGGACCCGGCGCACGTTAGCACTGTTCGGCGCATTTTAGACGTCTCGATGCTGTGAAAGCTTGGCGTCGCGACGCGCTTAAGACCAAAATATCACTGTTGACGTATTTTTGTCCGTTTTGCCCCAAATTGCCTCCAATGCTTTCCAAACTTTATTTATCTACAAAATAACACAAAACATATCAAAACGTTCACAAAACTCAAGAAACTATACAAAATATTAGGTCTAATGAGTGGGAATAAGTGATATAAATATCATTCATCACTCAACACACAAGAGAGTGAAGTTAGAGCTTTCAAACTTAAGCTCTCAAAGCTTCATTTTTTCACAGGAGGGCTTGACTTCTTTCTTACAAGCCTCTGCTCTCTGACACTAGCTCTCTCAGAACTCCACATCCCCTTATACACTTACCACCACTCTCATGGCCACCCAAATAGGTCAAGGTAACATCAAACTTAGCTTTCATATTTACATACTTACTGCTCATTTCATACTACGAACTTGGGCGTCGGAGTACCCCCGGCACCCACCACACCGGTGGGTAGTCTACTCCTCGCTCACTCTACTTTGTCTTGCAGGATCGCTAGTGCCCCAACCTATAAATTTTGATTGTTGACCTTGGCCGAAATCCAGCATCCACAATTTGGCGCCCACCGTGGGGCCCTAGCGATTCATAGCAGGCAAAGATATCTCAGTCTACGATTCCTAAAACACAATTACTCATGGCTTCAAGCAACAAGCAATTTTTAGATCACATGGCCGCACAATTAACCACTCTACAAGAACAGTTACGATCATTGGAAGATGAAAATCTAAAGCTCCAATGTTAATTCAGAAGCAATTGGAGCAGACCTCTTCAACCTCCCAAAGGCGTGAGGCTACGACCCTGCTATTCAATCCAATCTCTTAAAAGCATTCAACAATATGGCAAGTGAAAATCCACATAAGGCGACCATCCACTTAATCATAAAAAAAAACATACTTCCCCAGCCGACCGATCACAACAAATCACCTCTTTCATACAAAAGAAAATACAGAAGTTCGAAAGAGTAATTTCCTCCAGTCTACCTGAAGTCAAACTACCAATAAAAGCCGAGTCGATATAACATTAGACATTCATTCCTTATAAATCATTAGCTCCAATGACGTGGAAGGATAGCCATATTCTCTATACGACATGGATGAATTTCTATTAACTCTATAGTACATATAAAGATTGCCATCTTCTCCATATGACATGGAAAGTGATAGTCTCCTCCAGACTACGTAGAAGGATCATCATCAACCTCTCACTACATGTGAAAATTGTCATACGTTACATACGACAAGATAGATGGCTATCAAATCTAGACGACATGAATGGATTGTCACCATCTCTGGATAACATAAGAAGATCTTCATTTTCTCCATTCCACATTGATGAAATTTCATTCATTCCATACGACGACATAACTGGATGGTTATCTTCTCCAGACGACACGAACGAATCTCAATCTCTTTCATACGACATAAAAGAAGTGTAATCTTCTTCGGACGATGTTAAATGGATTTTCATCTCCTCTAGATGACATGAAAGACTTGTCATCTCCTCCATACTACATGAAAGAATGAAGGAGCCGAGCGATTCGGTATTGGAGACATGAAGGCATATTTGGTATAAGGGGTGATAACACATCTGATTAGCATATTGGGATGTCATGGAGTATCAAAAGAAACCAATCGGAGTATCAAAAGATACAGATCAAAACGAAAATGCAAAGAAGGTCACCAATCTACAGTGTAAACCACATATAAACCATTCACAGTGAGAAGCACACAAACCAATATGCCCACACACAAGCCCACAAGCGTCTCCACCAAAACAAACCAACTGCTACCTGTCTCGCAAACAATCCCTAGTAGGCCCAGCCAGGACTAAATCTACGAAACAATAAGGCCATTTCTCCAAGCAGAAAACAAAAATACATGGCTCCAAGAGGATTACAAGTTGTCAAATGCTCAAGATACCTCCAATCCCTATCATGATTCACGTGGCTTTTTCACTCTGCAAAAGAACATTACAAGCGACAAAGTAGAGCTAAAAAGGGCCACACCAAGTGGCAAAATCAAAATCCTACACACTGCCGAATCCAACCACGAGGGATTATGATAAAAACCAAGAACGGCCAAGCCACTGCAAGCAAAAACACTATTCGGCCCAGAATAACGCCCAAGCCCAAGAGGCCCACTTGACCAAACTCGAGAAGGAACATCTACTCAACCGAGAAGCACTCAATCAGCTGCCAAAAAAAAAACAATCACAGCCACAAACGAGCGATAAACTACAGCCCAGCTTAAACAAATAAACGAACGAAGCCCACATGCCTAGCTGACCCATTTCACAAGCATACTTGGCTAAACAAATAGCCAAAAAGCCTAGGAAAGCCAACTCCCTAAATCCCTCTACAAGGAATGGCCCACTCGACAGAGAGAAGGAATGGCCTACTCGACAGAGGGACTCTTCCACTTCCACATACTAATAGAGCCCCATGCTACATGCAAAATGTCCCATTCGGCAGATGGATTCATTCACATGTTAATATCACAAGCGAGGTCCTTTTGTTTGCTCGAAAGCACTCTTGATGGTGACATTCACGTTGAAATCATTTTCACCCATGCTACATTCACGTGCCTGATATTTTCTTCTGTCACCGTTCTTCTTCTTGTCGCATGACCTGGGTATGATACATGTAAGAGCTGAGTTTGGATGGTCCACATTTGTGCTCAGTTTACTCCTGCTTCATGGGGTCCTCGACATTGGAGGCTGGAATAATGCTATTCTCCATATTACATGGAGTATAGTCACGTGCAGAAGTGGAATCCATGTGATCTGGGAAGAGAGTTGCTGGACCCAGTAAATGCTTTAATACCTTTTATCTGTTAGTTTTAGTTTTGCTGCCATGTATGGTATTGCTGTTGCTGCCCTTAGAATGCTTAGTACCATAGCTACTGGATTGGCAATTGACGTATATGGTCCCATCAGTGACAACGCTGGAGGCATTGCTGAGATGGCAGATATGAGCCACAGAATCCGAGAGAGAACTGATGCTCTTGATGCTGCAGGAAACACCACTGCTGTTATTGGAAAGAGTTTCGCCATTGGTTCTGCAGCTCTTGTATCCCTGACTTCTTTGGTGCTTTTATAAGTCGTGCGCCTATTTCAACAGTTGATGTATTGACTCCAAAAGTACATTAAGGATTTCACTATGTTTGTTATAAAAGCCATACGACATTGGAAAAACAGTAGCTCTATCAACTTCAGGCTACATGGAAAACTCTCATCTCTCCCATACTACTTGGAATGATTATCAACTCCTCTAGACTAAGTCAAAGGTTAGTCATCATCTCCATGCTACGTTGATTTAATATTGCCAACTCCATAATACATATGGAATCTATTATCATGTCTAGTCGAATGAATAACTCTATTGGATCTCCTTTAGGTCCATTCGACCAACCTTTATCAGGTTAGGTAGTATGGAAATTATATATGACTTTCATCAAGTTCATTCTATTGTAGTATCATTGACCTTATTTAGGTCTTGTATAATTAGTAATGACCTTGATATGCATTCATCTCTTCCATACTACATGTGAAGATAATCATCTCCACACTACGTATGGAGATTATCATCCACTCTAGACTATATGGATGATTTCCATAAATTCTAAAAAGCATTAGAAAAGCCCCCATGAACTGTCATCTGGTTCATTCGACCGTAGTCTACTGACCTTCATTAGGTCAGGTAGAATGAAAATTTTATTGGACATCCTTTAGGTTCAATCGACCAACCTTTATCAAGTTAGGTAGTATGAAAATTCTTTTGGACCTTCATCAGGTCTAGTAGAGCGGTGATTCTCATAGACATTCATTGGGTTCATTCGACCGTGTCTCATGGACCTTTGTGAGGTCTATTCGATAATAGTCTCATTGTCAGGTAGAATGAAGATTCAGTTGGACTTACATCAAGTTCATTCGACCATAGCTTCATGGACCTTCTTTAGGTCCATTGGACAACTCCATTCGACGGTAGTCTAATGGATAGGTAGAGTGAAAATTCTTTTGGACCTCCATCGAGTTCATTCGAACATAACTTCATGGACCTTCTTTAGGTCCATTGGACAACTCCATTTGACAGTAGTCTCATGGATAGGTAGAGTGAAAATTCTTTTGGACCTCCATCGAGTTCATTCGACCATAGCTTCATGGATCTCTATTAGGTCCATTCGACCATTAACCTTCACTGACCTTTATTTGGTCTTGTAGAGTGAGGATTGTAGTATGAGGAATGATGACTTCCTTGGACTTTCATCAAGTTCATTTTGTTGTAGCATCATAGACATTTTTCATGTCTAGTGTAATAAATGATGACCTTTATAGACATTCATCAAGTCCATACGACAAGTTCATTCGACCGTAGTCTTCTGACCTTCATCAGGTCAGGTAGAGTGAAAATTCTCGTGGACCTTCATCAGGTCTAGGAGAGTGAGTGATGAATTCTTTGGACTTTCATCAAGTCCATTCGACCGTAATCTCATAAATCCTCATCAAGAGAATGAGTTATAACCTTGATAGACATTCATCAAATCCATACGACATATCCATTCGACAGTAGTCTCATGACCTTCATCAGGTCTTTTAGTATGAATATTCTCATACATATTCATTAGGTTCATTCGACTGTGCCTTATGGACCTTCATCAGATCCATTTGATAGTCCATTCGACAGTAGTATCATGGACTTTCATCAGAACTAGTAGTAGGAGAAGGAAAGACTCTCATAGACCTTCTTCAGGTCTAGTAGAGTAAAGATCCTCATCGACTCATATTAGATCATGTAGAATGAAGACCCACGTGGATCTTCATCATTTACGGAGTGTGTAGACTCCCATGTACCAACATCAGGTATAATGGAATGTGTAGACTCCCATGTACCTTCATCAGGTATAGTGGAGTGTGTATACTTTCTTGGATCTTCATTTGGTCATGTATAGTATAAACTTTGATGTACATTCTTCAAATATAGTAGAATGAAAACTTTCTTAGACTTTTATCAAATCTAGTAATCTGTAGATTCTAGTATACCTTCATCAGTATGTATGGTCGACCGGGGACATCCCTCAAAGCTCATGTAGAGTCAAGTTCAACACATGACCTTCATCTGGTCTAGAAAAATTTGAAGACTCCCCTGGTCCTTTACCAGTAGTATGGAGATTGTCCTGGCCTTCATCTGGTTAAGTCGACTAAGGACATCCCACATGGCTCATGACGAGTCAAGTTCAACACATGACCTTCATCTGGTCTAGAAAAATTTGAAGACTCCCCTGGTCCTATACCGGTAGTATGGAGATTGTACTGGCCTTCATTCGGTTCAGTCGACTAGGGACATCCCTCATGGCTCATGACGAGTCAAGTTCAGCACATGACCTTCATCTGGTCTAGAAAAATTTGAAGACTCCTCTGGTCCTTGACTAGTAGTATGGAGATTGTCATGGCCTTCATCTGGTTCAGTCGACTGGGGAAATCCCCCATGGCTCATGACGAGTCAAGTTCAGCACATGACCTTCATCTGGTCTAGAAAAATTTGAAGACTCCCCTGGTCCTTGACCAGTAGTATGGAGATTGTCACGGCCTTCATCTGGTTCAGTCGACTTGGGACATCCTCCATGGCTCATGACGAGTCAAGTTCAGGACATGACCTTCATCTGGTCTAGAAAAATTTGAAGACTCCCCTGGTCCTTGACCAGTAGTATGGAGATTATTCTAGCCTTCATCTGGTTCAGTCGACTGGGGACATCCCTCATGGCTCATGACGAGTCAAGTTCAGCACATGACCTTCATCTGGTCTAGAAAAATTTGAAGACTCCCCTGGTCCTTGACCAGTAGTATGGAGATTGTCATGGCTTTCATCTGGTCCAGTCGACCGAGGACATTCCCCATGGCTCATGTCGAGCCAAGTTGAAGACTTGGACTACTCTTAGTCCAAAAGACATTGAATTCTCTCTGTCGTGTATGAACTATGCATTCTTGACAGGTACTGTTACATCTTGTTTCATTCGACATGTATAGAAATACTCTCCAAGTCAAGAACTTATTGACTTAGAGAGTAGGGGACAAACTGTACGTGCCAAATTTAGGCCAAGGGTAAAACTGTCATTTCATTTCGAACCCAACACCAAGTGAAGCCCAAAGTGATACCAAGAAAACTTTAAACCATTTACGAAAGCGAAAGGACAAACCCCCCTTAATTATTCACCTATCGTTTCTCTCTTTTCCAAACAAAGAATATATTACCACATGCACATTATCATCCCCGCCGAAAGCAGAAACAACAAACATGTGAGAGGCCCCATTGCTAGAAATCACAGCACGTTGTGGGTCTCATATACAACTCATCTGACAGCTACAAGGATGATTCCTTCAAACTATAAAAAGAGACGTAACTCAACACACAAGAGATGGAAGTTAGAGCTTTCAAACTTAAGCTTTCAAAGCTTCATTTTTTCACATGAGGGCTTGACTTCTTTCTTACAAGCCTCTATTCTCTGACACTAGCTCTCTCAGAACTCCACATCCCCTTATACACTTACCACCACCCTCATGGCCACCCAAAGAAGTCAAGGTAACATCAAACCTAGCTTTCATATTTACATACTTACTGCTCATTTCATACTACTGACTTGGGCGTCGGAGTGCCCCCGGCACCCACCACACCGGTGGGTAGTCTACTCCTCGCTCACTCTACTTTGTCTTGCAGGATCGCTAGTGCCCCAACATACAAATTTTGATTGTGGACCTTGGCCGAAATCCAGCATCCACACTACGCAGAAACAGTCGTCACCGATGATCATGTTGCTGATGATCCTCCAATAGGCTTCGATGGTGCTGGCCATCCTTCAGTAGGCTCCGATGGCACTGGCCATCCTCCAATAGGCTCTGATGGCGCTGGCCCATTTCACGCTTCTCTCCTGCAGGTGATCTATTAGTCACTATGTTACGTGACCGCGTGATTGCGATAGAGGAGGGTTATATGAGGATCGATGAGTGACAAAAAGGAATGGAGGATAAGTAGAAAGGAATAGAGCGGTCATTAGATAAGGTGTTATAGCTTTTTATGAGGATGTCAGCTGAGGGAGATATTATGGCTGATGATGTATTGTCTGACATTGATTTTGATGATACGTAGTTTCTTTTTATATATTATATTATTTTCATTTTGATGTATAGTTAATTGTTTTGACATAGTTAACTGTTTATATATATATATATATATTATTATTTACATATAACTCACAAAAGCAAATATATATATATATAGTAAAATTAGTTTAAAAATAAATCATAAATAAATTTAATTTATATATATTTATTATGAAAAAATATTCTTTAATAATACTTCGGAGATCCGAAGTTTCAAATAAAAAAAAATTCGGTGTTGACTTTGGAGAATGTGGCTTCTCCGAAGTCCACTTCGGAAAATATTGCTATTTTTGCAAAACTCAAATATTGTTGCTCATTTGGGCAAATAACAAAGTTTTTTTGGCCAATTTTGTTAAATTCCCTATTTTTATTGGCTTGGATTTGGTGTTTAGAGTTTTTGCTTGATCTTTTATAAATTTTGATTTATATTTATAAAATAATAATTTAAATATAAGTTAATTTTAATTGTGAAATGCTATTGGAATAAACGTAATAGAAGATTAAAAATAAAATCATTTTCAGTACGAAACCCAAATTCGAATTTTATAAATATGATTGTGTTATGTATGTTTCAGTATTCAAATAATTTTTTTTAATCTCTGACCTCTTCACAAATTGAATTCAATTTTTCAGGATAGTTAACTAGTTAAAGAAAGCTAAAAAAAAAATAGAAAGGAAAATGCACGTAATGGGCGTGTGTTATAGATGGGTGCAAAGAGAAAGATTAATAACAAACATTTAGCAATGTCAACTTGTAGGTTAATGGTGAATTCCAAAATATATTTAAGGGTGCAAATAGCCATACCCAATGTTATATCACATTAAAGCTACTTCATGACATTATTTTTTTTAATAACCGAGATATTCGAGCCAACTTACACGCACCTTAATTAATTTTCGAATTAATCTTCAGACTTGTGCCACATATCCTCAAAAGTTTCTCAAACATCGGGAAATATGGCGCCAATAGAATGTATCTAGTGAAATTCGAACCTCAAACTTGAGAGGGTGCAAATCAATCAAACCAAATACTTATATCACTGAAGCAATCCCTTGGAGTTACTTCAGGACACCCTCGATAAAACAAAATCCTCAATATTCTACTTGGGGTTGGGTTATAGACCAATAATTTAAAATTCTGACCGGCCAACCGATTGACCTGTAGACCAATCCTCTGTCCGATCAGGATGACCCCCAAAAACCCAAGACCTGGCCAGTTGAACCGGTCACGGGTCGGATGAGTTTTTGACTTAAAAAAAAAAAATTGTATTCAAGTTAAAATAAAAACTTAAATTTATTACTATATTTTGGTTAAAATTTTAGTAAAAACTTCTTATAATATTTTAAAAATATTAAAATTAGTGTTAATTATATTTTTTTTTTGAAAATTTATTCATTTTTATCATATTTTTATATAAATATATAATAAAATAATAATTTATTATTGACCCCCGGTTAAATACCGATCCGACCTCTGACCCGTGACCATCTCGCCATCTCGGATCGATGGACCGGACCAGGTTTTAAAACACTGTTATAAACCATAAGTGAATTCATAGACAAGTTAATCAACTAAAAAAAGAAGTACAATTTTATTTTTATTTTTTATTTTAATTAAAAAAAATAAGGCATTGTTTGGTGAGTTTATAATATAGTGTTTATACTAACATTTAAAAGTTACTACAAACTCATAGTTAACACTAGTTTTACTCTCACAAAATTATAATATCACAATATAAGATTAATTTTTTACATTAACTTACAGTTATACATAGCGTTTGTTCCACAACTTATAGGCAGTTTACAATCTCAATGCAATACTCTTTACCAAATTCAACCAAAAAATATATTTTAAGAGTGCTTAAAATCATCTCAAAAATCGTTTCTTAATACTAAAAATATTTGTTATCTCTTGATAAGTGCTTGTTAAGTATCACCATCATGTTATGTTTAATACAACTATACATATTATATATTTATTAATTAGTGATAATACATTGTTAGTATTGATGTTGTGCCAAAGAAGTGTCTGTCTTATGATCTACGTAGTCATAAATCGAACTTTATTTTATGATAAATTCTCATTTAATCTCTAAATCAGTCATAAATTCTCATATGGTTTTTTGTATTAATTTTCAGCATTTTGTTATAACTAAATTTAAATGACTTCAGAAGAGTTTCTTTTTTACAGTGCCGTTGTATTCTGTGGTCCAATTTAGTGTAATCAAACAGTAATTTAACATGCAAACACAACAGATCAATTCCAACAAAATCTATATGCCAAAAACCCTAAACAAAAATATATGAAGACAAAATTAGAGAAAACAGAATTTACTGAGATTCCAAGTCGAGTAGTTCTCTGTCCTTAAGAACTTATTGGCCCCGTCACAGGTGCTCTACGGATCCAAATGGCCAACGTTCTCCCAGGATAACTTGGATGCTACTTGTCCAAGGTGCACTCCTTGACAAGTAATTGAACAAGGAAGGTGGTGGATCTCTTCTCAAAACCAAAGGAAAACCAAGTGTCTGAAATGCAGGATTTATCTCTTGTGTATTTTTCCAACCACCAAATTTGGAGGGTAGAGCCTTCTTTTATAAGGCATGGAGGGGTGCCAAAGGGGCACCCCTTGGGGTGGGGTTGTAACCCTTCAAGGTTAGTAACCACCCCTATACAAGAGCAAAGGACATAAATACCCTTCTTTTAATTGAAGAATTTACAACAATCCCCCACAATTCTTCAATTATCCATTCAGACACGTGAGAGAGATACCGTGAGCTAAAACTGCATCGAAATAGGTAGCTTTCGCCTTGAACCTTTCCTAGTGAATGACAATCGGATTTACTAGGCAAACCAGTGACCCATAGTCTTGAACTGTTCTGCCGTTAGTGTAAACCAAGACAATTGCCAACACACAGCTTTAATTCAACCATTTTCCCGTTCTACGGTTGTGTTCATTTTGGCCCTGAACAACAGTCCTGGATTCATCAAGCACTCTAGGGTAACCCGCCTTTAAAGGTTCCCATGGAAGCGGCCTCACTTCTTACTTGAAATAGGTGATCTACTATGAAGAGGTAATCTGTCTTTACCCCCATTAGGACTCATCTCCTAATATAGTGATCATTAAAAGCCAAAGCTTATCCTCACTAATGACAGACAGCACTCAGCGTCATCCACGGAATGGGAAAGAGTACGAAACTCTTCAGTGCTTGTTTTGAATTGCACAAAGTTTATGTTGTCCCTTTTGAACCTAGATCTTGGGATCTCCAGTCAACTAGGTTGGGTTTCCACAGTGACAATTCTTAGATTATAGGCTTCAAGCCCATTCCCCTCGATGACTTCTCAACTTGCTCTCGAGGTAAACCTTTAGTTAGTGGATCCGCTAGGTTTTCCTTTGACCTGACATAATCGATCGTTATTATGCCACTTGAGAGCAGTTGACGTATGGTATTATGTCTCCGACGTATGTGTCGAGACTTACCATTATACATTGTATTTTGGGCTCTCCCAATTGCCGATTGGCTATCACAATGTATGCTAATCGCTGGCACCGGTTTGGGCCAACTAGGAATATCCTCCAGGAAGTTTCTAAGCCATTCTGCTTCTTCCGCTGTTTTGTCTAACGCTATGAATTCTGATTCCATAGTAGACCGGGCAATACACGTTTGCCTCGAGGATTTCCATGACACGGCTGCATTACCAAGTGTGAAAACAAATCCACTCGTGGATTTGGAATCCACCGTATCAGATATCCAGTTAGCATCGCTGTAACCCTCTAGTACAGCAGGATATCTCTCGTAATGTAGCCCATATTTTGAAGTTTCACGCAGATACCTCAAAACTCTTACTATGGCTTTCCAGTGGTTGTGTCCTGGATTGCTCGTATATCTGCTAAGCCGATTCACAGCTTGAGCGATATCAGGTCGTGTGCAATTCGTGAGATACATCAGACTTCCGATGATTCTCGAATACTCTAGTTGCGATATGCTTGAACCAGTATTCTTTGATAAATGAAGAGTTAGGTCTACAGGGGTTCTAGCTACATTTAGATCCCCTTTGATATATTTATCGAGTATCTTCTCAATATAATGAGTCTGTGATAATATATATCCGTCTGATGTCCTAGAAATCTTAATCCCTAGGATTACATCAGCTATCCCCATATCTTTCATATCAAATCTGCTGGATAACACGTTTTTGGTAGACTGAATCATTTCATGATTACTACCAATTATCAGCATATCGTCTACATAGAGACACACAATGACATATCCCTTTTGAGTTGATTTAGTGTACACACACTTATCACACTCATTGGTTTTGAACCCATTTGACAACATTTCTTTGTCAAATTTCTCATGCCATTGTTTCGGTGCTTGTTTTAATCCATACAAGGATTTTACAAGTTTGCACACCTTCCGTTCTTGTCCAGGAACACAAAACCCTTCTGGTTGTTCCATGTAAATTTCTTCATCCAATTCACCATTCAAGAATGCCGTCTTTACATCCATTTGATGTATTTTAAGACCAAATATAGCTGCTATGGCTATGAGCATTCTTATCGATGTGATACGTGTCACTGGTGAATAGGTGTCAAAGTAATCAAGGCCCTCCTTTTGTCTATAACCTTTTATGACAAGTCTTGCCTTGTACTTATCTATTGATCCATCCGTTTTCATCTTCCTTTTGAATATCCATTTGTAGCCCAATGGCTTACAACCTGGTGGAAGATCAACCAACTCCCAAGTATGGTTCTGTAGGATTGAATCAATCTCACTATTTATCGCCTCTTTCCAAAGAGGTGCCTCAGGAGAAGACATAGCTTCTTTATAGCTTTGAGGCTCATTTTCTAACAGGTATGTCAGAAAATCGGGACCAAACGACTTAGACGTTCTAGCTCTTTTGCTACGTCTAGGCTCGATTGTCTCAGTATTAACACGTTTATCTGATTCTAGGTCAACCTGATCACTGTCATTGACAGCGTCAGTCGTTCTTTTGAGAGACACTGTGCGCTGTCTTTCCTTACAAGGAAACGTCTCTTCAAAAAATGTCGCATTCCTTGACTCAATTATCATCTCCGGATTGATGTCAGGAATCTCCGACTTGTGTACCAAGAATCGATACGCACTACTGTTGCGAGCATATCCAATGAATATACAATCAACAGTTTTGGGTCCTATTCTAACCTTCTTAGGTTTAGGAACCATTACTTTGGCAAGACACCCCCACTTTGAGGTATTTGTAGGAAGGTACGAAACCTTTCCACAACTCATATGGTGTCTTGTCCAACCTTCTGTGAGGAAGCTTGTTAAGAACGTAGTTCGCGGAAAGCAAAGCTTCCCCCCACAAGTTCTGGGGTAGTCCCGAACTTGTCAACATGGCGTTCATCATTTCCTTCAACGTTCGGTTTTTGCGTTCTGCAATTCCGTTCTGTTGAGGAGAATAAGGAGCAGTGGTTTCGTGAATAATTCCGTGCACAGAACAATATTCACCGAATGGTGAAACGTATTCACCGCCTCTATCACTCCTGATTCTTTTGATTTTCTTGCCAAGTTGGTTTTCAACTTCGTTCTTATAGTGTACGAAGCTCTCAATTGCTTCGGCTTTGCTCCTCAGCAAGTACACATAACAGAATCTTGTGCTGTCATCGATAAAAGTGACAAAGTACTTTTTACCGCCTCTTGTTTGCACAATATTCATGTCACATACATCAGTATGTACAAGTTCCAGCGGTTCAGAACTACGTTCTATAGAATGAAATGATGTTCGATGCATTTTTGCTTCAACACATGCTTCACACTTATGTTGGCTATCAATTGCAAATTTAGGTATAAGGTCCATGTTAATTAATTTACGCATAGTATCATAATTAACATGTCCTAACCTCCCATGCCATACATTTTGTGACACAATAATATAAGCAGACGAACTAGCTTTATTTATAGCACGGTTAACAGTCATTACATTTAGCTTAAAAAGGCCCTCAGTCAGGTAACCTTTTCCTACATACATATCATTCTTTGTCATTACAAACTTATCAGAAACAAATACAAGCTTAAAACCAGCCTTACTAAGAAGAGAACCGAGACCAAATTCTTCCGAATATCTGGAACGTGCAGTACATTCTTCAATGTTAGCTCCTTTCCGGATGTCATCTTCAGAACCACTGTGCCTTGTCCAACCACCTGAGAGGTAGACGAGTTTCCCATTGTCAGATGATCGCCGCCATCGACCTTCTGGTACATGGAAAACATCTTACTGTCTGCACAGATATGACGAGTAGCCCCAGTGTCTACCCACCATTCTCTCGGATTCCCAACTATGTTGGCTTCAGTTACCACTGCTGATAGTTCCATCTCTGAGATATCATCAGTCAGCTGCTCGCCTTCAGTGACATGGGCCTCATTTTTCTTTTTCTTGCCCTTGTCCTGAGACTTCTTGTTTCTGCAGTCCTTTGACATATGACCGCTCTTTCCACAGTTGTAGCATTTTCCCTTGAACTTCTTGTTCCCAGAGTCAGCTCCACTGTTCTTTCTCTTTTTGCTACCCTTTACACCTTCAATGATGTTGGCCTTAGACTCCAGAGTCTTGTAGCTGGCCTTCTCGGACATCCTGTTGTCCTCCTCGATTCTCAATCGAACACTGAGGTCTTCAAGGCTCATCTGCTTCTTTTTGTGTTTCAGATAGCTCCTGAAGTCCTTCCATGATGGAGGCAACTTTTCAATTATGGCGGCAACTTGAAACGTCTCACAAAGTTTCATTCCTTCATCCAATATTTCATGAATGATTAATTGCAGTTCACCCAACTGAGACATCACCGTCCTTGAATCTACCATTTTGTAGTCCAGGAACCTACCCACGACAAATTTCTTTTGTCCGGCATCTTCAGTTTTATACTTCTTCTCGAGAGATTCCCAGAGAATCTTCGCAGAAGTCATGCCTTGGTACACATTGTACAGGGTATTGTCAAGACCACCCAAAAGGTAGTTCTTGCATAAGAAGTCTCCAGACATCCAAGTCTGTTCTCGCTCTTCCTTGGCCAATTCGGATTCACCCTCCACAGGACCCGGAGGATCTTTGAGGAATTTTGCCAACTGGAGAGTTGTCAGGTAGAACAGCATCTTGCTCTGCCATTGTTTGAAATTTGCCCCACCAAATTTCTCCGGTTTTTCTCCATGAGAGACCGGTACCGTGATATTTCCGCTAGCCATATGTAACTGGAAAATCAACAGGGTCAATTAGTCTACGAAAGACAAATTGCACAACGATCAACGAATGATCTTGTTCAAAGTGATATACGATAAATGTAGATATATATAATTCAATCAAGATTGGATGGAATTACTTGTGTATTATTACACTTTAAATTCTCAACCAATTATGCAACAATCAAACAATTTCAACTTTATCACTATGTGTATGCTTGTGATAATTGAACAACCTAATAATAACTTAAATCTATACTACCAAGATTAATGTGTTAACAGTATATGACTTACTAAGTTAATATTATTTAAGTTTGCAGAGTTTATAAGAATTACAGGACTATTTCGTTAGTGTCGCGTTCGTATCTACGTTCGAACGAGACTGTCCAGTGTGTGTGCGTTCGTGTTGCGTTTGATAACGCGTTCGAACGATGTGTTTCCAGAGAGTTCACGTTCGAGTAGCGTTTGATAACGCGTTCGAACAGAATGATTCCAGAGAGTTTGCGTTCGAGTTGCGTTTAGTACGCGTTCGAACGTTCTAAGGCAGAAGGCTTTCGTTCGAGGTGCGTTTGAAGACGCGTTCGAACGTTCTTACGAGAATTCAAATTTTTAGCCTTCGCGTGCGTTGGGCGTTCGAACGCCCTACGGGTTTTTCATGCACAGTCGTATTTTCCAGAAAATATTAAAACCCTAACATGCAAATTACTATTTAATAACACGATACACAATAAGTTCTTAAGATTGTGGTAAAATTAGTGTAATCAAACAGTAATTTAACATGCAAACACAACAGATCAATTCCAACAAAATCTATATGCCAAAAACCCTAAACAAAAATATATGAAGACAAAAATTAAGAAAACAGAATTTACTGAGATTCCAAGTCGAGTAGTTCTCTGTCCTTAAGAACTTATTGGCCCCGTCACAGGTGCTCTACGGATCCAAATGGCCAACGTTCTCCCAGGATAACTTGGATGCTACTTGTCCAAGGTGCACTCCTTGACAAGTAATTGAACAAGGAAGGTGGTGGATCTCTTCTCAAAACCAAAGGAAAACCAAGTGTCTGAAATGCAGGATTTATCTCTTGTGTATTTTTCCAACCACCAAATTTGGAGGGTAGAGCCTTCTTTTATAAGGCATGGAGGGGTGCCAAAGGGGCACCCCTTGGGGTGGGGTTGTAACCCTTCAAGGTTAGTAACCACCCCTATACAAGAGCAAAGGACATAAATACCCTTTCTTTTAATTGAAGAATTTACAACATATTCATCAACGTCCCCAAGGGGTGGCTTGGTGGTGTAGGGTCCATGATCTCACATTGATGTTCTGGGTTCGAATCCAGGGGGTGCACTTCTTGTAAGAGCCTGGGACAGCCGGTGGGTTTATCTGCGCCGCGGCCCAGAATGGGTGGTTTGGTGGCGGGGTTTCCAACTTTTCAAAAAAGCAAAAAAAAAAGTATTCATCAACCAATACGAAAGCTGTCATTCTAGCTAGCGTGTACATTCACTAATGTGTTGATATATATGTACTAAATTTAAAATTAATCAATAAAAATAAGAGAAAATTATTGATTTATATATAATATATATTCATTAAATGAGTTAATTAGACAAGTCTCATATAAGTTTTATTCGTTACGAGAAAACTAGTGTTCATGTGTTACATGACTGATATTGATTTTTTATTTTTATAATTTTTGCATGCCCAATAATATGTCGGAATCCCAAAATCACTAAGTATTATATATATATAAATTTATATGCACATAATATAGCACATAAAAATATACATAAACACTAGAAATGAAAAAATATTTTATCTTGTAGTGAAATATTTTTGATCCTATAATAAAATATTTTTTATTTTTAATGTTTATGTGCAAATATTGGTGTATTTTTATATGCACATATCATTACTCTAGTATTATAGTAACTGAGGATTCCTTATAGCTTATGTCTGAAAATCCTTTATTTGTTGCTTATTACTCATTAGCCATAGGCATGGTGGTTTTTTCCCGGAGTTTAAATCTGTGATTAACCATCTGCTGAAATTAATAAATTTTCATATTGGAGTTATTAGAAATTTCCTATCTAATGAAATATCGGGTCGGTGTAAATATATATATTTTCTCGTGATTAGTTGAAAGATATATACACATATATAGTAATCAGGCGAAGTCATGAGATTTCTTGAAGGGGATTTCGTAATTTTTAAGAATTTAATTTATAAATTCGGGAGATATTTCTATTATTTACTCAATATTAACCGTTGAAAAAAAAATTGAAGTGGTCGACTGCCCCCAACATACAAGAGACTTTCCCCTTAACCAGTAAATGCATAAATTGTAATTCCCAAAATTCGCTCTAGACACACTGATATCAAAGAAAAATCTGTCCATAAGTTGTAGACTAAACATGCATTCTTTCCCTCTGTGTGTGTCTCTATTACAATTTATTTGTTTACTGTTTTCTTACATCGATTTTGAACAAGCAGTAAACCGAAAAGAAAATAAACAACAGTGATACAATTAACAACAGTAAACAGAAATAATAAAACAGAGGACAATTGACAGGAGCAGTAAAGCAATGAAGAATTCTGAGGCTTGTTGAAGGGGACAACAATCTCCTTAAAACAAAATTCGCCCCCTACCGAAGGTGCAGTAGAACTTGAGACGGTTTGTTTCCCAGGATGCAACGGAAACAAACAAGTATGGGCCACCACCAATTTGTTTCCAACGAACCACAAAGTGTTTTGAACTCCCCCAAAAGAATTTCGAAATTCTAGTATTTTCCTTGTGTGTGTTGTGTGTGTTATTCAAAAAACGAAAAACACTTCCTTATTAAAGAAATTATAATGCCAATTAAATCTAATCAATGAGGGGCTTTCACTTGTTGTAACCATCAAACTAATTAATTAGTTGTTATGGAATTCAAAAGGTTTGGAAAAAAAAAATAAAGAGACATCCAAAAATTGGCTAGGCCAGGCCTGCACATTTGGTCCGGACATTCGTGTACGCAGGACACGCGGGTGCACACGAGCCAAGCTTGATTCGGATTTGATTTGCACCCCCCCCCCCGCGCACGTAGAGAGAGCCTCTATCCTTATAACTCTTACCCATCTACAATGAGCAATCATATATAAGCATAATATTCACTCTATAGCTTTCCCATATGGGACAAGCTTACTTTTCTTTATTTTCCAACACCCATGGGTGAACTTTGAGTAACAATTTCTCATTCACCCAAGCACCATTTTAAGCATATGAATATACCATTTCGAAGTACTCACGGAGGAGTATCCGAATCATTCAATAACAACCACTAACACGAAGTGGACCATGCTTAAAATTGAGCCTCAAAATGCTTATACATAAGCATTTTTCCAACAATCCCCCACATGAATGAAATTGGCGAAAAACGTCGAATAAAATTATTTTATAAAACATTTTATTTTGACTTAGAAGAGTTCAACGGTTCAACACCTGCATAGGATAGGTAGGCCTCAGCCTTTGAACCTTCCCTTGTGAAAATATATCTCATTTACTGGCTGACAGTGGATGCGATGTCATTGAACTGTACTGCCGTTCATGTAAATGGAGAACATATATCACACAGATGTTTTACCTAACACATCTGAGTTCTCATTGTTATGCTCATTTTGGCCATGAACATCAACCTGGTTCTACAAGAGTTTCTAAGAATTGTGCCCCGTACAATTCCCTTTGAAGCGGCCCCACTTCTCTCTCACATAGGTGATTTCTTATTTAAGAGCATCTCGTAATACTCTGCTCGGATTTCCGACGCATACGAATCATTAAAAGCCTTAACCTCAATCCATACGAGCATCACTATTTCATTTCACCATAGGAATGGACTAGAGGGTAAACCCCCCACAGTGAACCAATTATGTCTTTTACGAGTAGGTTGTCCCATTGAAACCTAAATCTTGGGATCTCCAGTCAACAAGGTTGGGTTTTCCTTCGTAATAAACATTTATCTAATGGGGTTTAGTCCCATTCCCCTCGATGATTTCACAACCAACTCTCTATTTAACCCTTTGGTTAGCGGATCCGCAATGTTATCCTTTGACTTTACATAGTCAATCGAAATAACTCCAGTAGAGTATAATTGTCTAACGGTATTGTGTCTACGACGAATATGTCTAGACTTAACATTATACATATTGTTATGTGCCCTTCCAATTGCAGATTGACTATCGCAATGAATGCAAATTGCTGGCACTGGCTTTGGCCAACTTGGAATATCCTCTAGAAAATTTCGAAGCCATTCTGCTTCTTCAGCACACTTGTCTAATGCAATGAATTCTGATTCCATTGTAGATCTGGCTATCACGGTCTGTTTGGAGGATTCCATGATATAGTTGCACCTGCTAGTGTAAACACATAGCCACTGGTAGACTTTGAGTCTTTCATGTCAGATATCCAATTAGCATCACTGTATCCTTCGACTACAGCTGGATATCTATGATAGTGCAACCCATAATTACGAGTAAAACGTAAGTACCTAAGTACTCTCACTATTGCTTCCAGTGATCAACCCCTGGATTACTCGTATATCTGCTGAGCTTGTTTACTGTACAGGCTATATCAGGTCCTGTACAACTCGATAGATACATCAAACTTCCGATCACTCTAGAGTATTCTACTGAGATATACCATCTCCCCTATTCTTCGATAGGTGTAGACTCACATCTAAAGGAGTTCTAGCCACAGCAGAATCATCAGTGTTGAATTTACCAAGAATCTTGTCCACATAGTGCGACTGATCAAGAATAAGTCCATCAGGACTTCTCGAGACCTTTATTCCCAGAATGACATCTGCTAGACCCATGTCTTTCATGTCAAACTTGGATTTCAGCATATTCTTGGTAGATTTCACCATTTTAACATTACTCCCGACAATCAATATGTCATCAACGTAGAGACATAAAATAACATAGCCAACTTCTGTCTCTCTGACATAAATGCATTTATCACACTCATTGATTTTGAAACCATTTGCTAACATGGTGTCATCAAACTTTTTATGCCATGTTTCGGAGCTTGTTTTAATCCATACAAGGATTTAACCAACTTACAGACTTTCTTTTCTTGTCCTGGAGCTATAAAGCCTTCAGGTTGTTCCATGTAAATTTCTTCATCTAAATCTCCATTTAGAAAGGCTGTTTTCACATCCATCTGATGTACCTCAAGATTGCGCAAAGCTGCAATCGCTATTATCATCCTTATGGAATTATTCTCGTTACAGGAGAATAAGTATCAAAGTAATCAAGACCTTCACGTTGTCTGTAACCTTTAATTACAAGTCTTGCTTTGTACTTATCAATTGATCCATCTTTCATTTTCTTCTTGAAAATCCACTTGGATCCTAAAGGTTTACATCCTGGAGGAAGATCCACTAACTCCCAGGTGTGATTTTGTAAGATGGATTCAATTTCACTATTGATGGCATCTTTCCACAAAGCACCATCAGCTGACCTTACAGCTTCGTTATAGCTTTGAGGATCATTTTCTAGCAAAAATGTCAAAAATTCTGGACCAAATGATTTTTCCGTTCTAGCTCTTTTGCTACATCTTGGTTCAAGTTCAACAACTTGTTGATCCTCCGGAACATTTATTTGTTCTCGGTCCTGACTATCTTCAATGATAGTCTCATGTACCCGTTTGTGTACATTTGAATTCGAATTAGTTTTACAAGGAAAAACTGTTTCGAAAAAGGATGCATTCCTCGACTCCATTATCGTATTCTTGTGAATATCTGGTATATTAGACTCATGCACAAGAAATCGATAAGCATTACTGTTATGCGCATATCCTATGAAAATACAATCAACAGTTTTTGGTCCTATCTTCACCTTTTTAGGTGGAGGAATAACTACATTGGCAAGACACCCCCACACTCGTAGAAATTTGTAGGAAGGTGCTCTTCCTTTCCACATCTCATAAGGAGTTTTCCTGCATCTTTCCGTGGTACCTTATTTAAAAGGTAATTAGCTGATAAAACAGCTTCTCCCCACATATTCTGAGGTAAGCCAGAGCTGATTAACATAGCGTTCATCATCTCTTTCAAGGTACGATTCTTCCGTTCTGCAATCCCATTGGATTGAGGTGAATAAGGAGCTGTGGTTTGATGTATGATTCCATTTTGTTCACAAGTGATTCAAAAGGGAAAACATACTCACCACCACGATCACTTCTCAACTCCTTAATTCTTTTGTTCAGTTGATTCTCAACTTCATTCTTATAGAGAATAAATTTCTCTATAGCTTCGTCCTTGCTTTTCATCAAATACACATAGCAAAATCTAGTGCAATCATCAATAAAGGTAATAAAATATTTATTACCGCCTCTCGATTGTATTGAATTAAAATCACATACATCGGTATGAATAAGATCAAGTGGTTCAGAGTTTCTTTCAATACTATGAAAAGATGATCTAGTTAGTTTTGCCTCAACACAAGTATCACACTTATGTTTGTTATCAATTTTAAAATTTGGAATGTGGTTCATGTTAATTAATTTCCGTAATGAATTAAAATTAACATGTCCTAATCTACCATGCCATAGATTAGAGTACTCAACAATATAAGCAGAAGATCTAGCTTTATTGATATTCTTAGGTTTAACAACCATTACATTGAGCTTAAAGAGCCCATCAGTTACATACCCTTTTCCCACATACATCCCATTTTTAGTTAAAACTACTTTATCAGACTCGAACACCATCCGGAATCCATGCTTGTTCAGAAGTGATCCAGACACAAGATTCTTCCGTATTTCTGGTACATACAGAACGTTGTTCAAAGTCAACTTTTTCCCAGAGGTCATCTTCAGAATCACATTGCCTTGACCTTCAATCTCAGATGTTGCTGAATTTCCCATGTATAATTTTTCCCCATTACCAGTAGGCTCAAATGAAGAAAACATGCTCTTGTCCGAGCACACATGTCGAGTGGCACCAGTATCAATCCACCACTCTCTTGGGTTAGAACCCACCAGATTCACCTCAGAAACCACAGCTGAAAGGTTAATGTCTGAAACATCTTGAGTCATGTTTTCCATCACATTAGCCTCTTGATTCTTTTTCTTCTTCGGCAGTCTGCACTCAGAAGACTTGTGACCCACTTTGTCACAATTGAAGCATTTTCCTTGAAATTTGAATTTCTTGGAAACTCCTCCTTGAGGGCCCATTTTTGACCCTTTTTTCTTAAGGTTCTTGTTCTTATGGCCATGTTCAACAACATTTACTTTGGCCTCATGAGTTATTCCCTTCTTGTCAGATACTCTGTAATCTTCCTCAATTCTAAGCTTAAGAACCAAGTCTTCAATGCTCATTTCTTTTCGCTTATGCTTTAGATAATTCTTGAAATCTTTCCAACCAGGTGGTAGTTTTTCAATTATCGAGGCTACTTGGAATGTTTCACTTAAAACCATCCCCTCAGCATGAATTTCTGCTAGAATAATTTGTAATTCTTGTACTTGACTTAACACAGTTTGGAATCAACCATCTTAAAATCTAGGAAACGGCCTACGACAAATTTCTTAGTACCGGCATCCTCAGTTTTATATTTTCGGTCTAAAGATTCCCAAAGCCCTTTTGCTGTTTTCATCCCGGCATACACACTGTACAAGGAATCACTCAGCCCATTCAGCACATAATTCCTACATAGGAATTCCGAATGTTTCCAAGCATCGATCGCACTGATCACTTGGATATCATCTCACCCTCCACGGGTACATGAGCATCTTCCTTTAGAAACCTCGCAAGGTTCAACGTGGTCAAGTAGAAAAACATTTATGTTGCCACCGTTTAAAATTCTGTCCACTGAATTTTTCAGGTTTTTCTGCAGCAGGATTGACATGGCTCACATGTCCAACAGGTTGTCTAGCCACAGAGGCAGCAACATCTTGGCCAGCCACAGCGGCTGCCATATTAAGCCCAGAGGCTGAAGCAAGTTGGCCAGCCGAAGAGGCTGCCACTGCACTTTGGCCAGCCACGGGGGCTGCCACAACATTCTGGCCAGCCGAAGAGGCTGCCATAGCCATATGGCCAGCCACAGGGCTGCCACAACATCTACTGTGTTTGGACTGTTTTCCATATCCACATAGTTGAATTTGTTTTAAGACTATTACAATTTATTTGTTTACTGTGTTCTTACAATCGATTTTGAACAAGCAGTAAACCGAAAAGAAAATAAACAACAGTGATACAATTAACAACAGTAAACAAAAATAATAAAACAGGACAATTGACAGGAGCAGTAAAGCAATGAAGAATTCCGAGGCTTGTTGAAGGGGACAACAATCTCCTTCAAACAAATTCGCCCCCTACCGAAGGTGCAGTAGAACTTGAGACGGTTGTTTCCCAGGATGCAACGGAAACAAACAAGTATGGGCACCACCAATCTTGTTTCCAACGAACCACAAAGTGTTTTGAACTCCCCCAAAAGAATTTCGAAATTCTAGTATTTTCCTTGTGTGTGTTGTGTGTGTTATTCAAAAAACGAAAAACACTTCCTTATTAAAAGAAATTATAATGCCAATTAAATCTCATCAATGGGAGGCTTTTCACTTGTTGTAACCATCAAACTAATTAAATTAGTTGTTATGGAATTCAAAAGGTTTGGAAAAAAAAAATAAAGAGACATCCAAAAATTGGCTAGGCCAGGCCTGCACATTTTGGTCCGACATTCGTCTACGCAGGTGCACACGAGCCAAGCTTGATTCGGATTTGATTTGCACCCCCCCCCCCGCGCACGTAGAGAGAGCCTCTATCCTTATAACTCTTACCCATCTACATATGAGCAATCATATATAAGCATAATATTCACTCTATAACTTTCCCATATGGGACAAGCTTACTTTTCTTTATTTTCCAACACCAATGGGTGAACTTTGAGCAACAATTTCTCATTCACCCAAGCACCATTTTAAGCATATGAATATACCATTTCGAAGTACTCACGAAGGAGTATCCGAATCATTCAATAACAACCACTAACACGAAGTGGACCATGCTTAAAATTGAGCCTCAAAATACTTATACATAAGCATTTTTCCAACAGTATCTACTATCTAGGGGTTTCAAATTTACCCGGATCCGGATAGATCCGGGTCCGTGATTAAAATATAATGACCCGAATCTAATAAATTAGGATTTGGATCCGGATCCGTGTATATTTATCTGGGTTCAGATTCGGATTTGGGATAATGAAAATATATCCAGATCCGGGGCCGGGTCCGTCCGGATCCTAATTCGGATTTTGCCATCCCTAATTATATTAGGTTATGATATTGGATTATAAACTTACATATCACAGTGGTACAACCACACCAATGTTAATTAATAACTTTAACACCAACACTGGAGCAGAGCTTGCAGGTAATTGTTACTTATATGAAGCACTTCGTTGTTTTGCAAGTCTTGGATGTACTTCATGTTTATGTTATATGTGGGGCAGTTACTAAAATACTTACATTAAACAAGTAAAGATAAACAAAATGAGATAGTGAATGAAGAATGATGGGTCCTTTTAAGAAGAATATTTAATGTGTGTCATAAATAGTTACAGGCAGTCCTCTATCTGTTCGTCCTTTGTTGCTTGCTCTCTGTTTGTCTCCTGATCAATGGTATACATATCTTGTCAAGTTAATAACAGCTTATAATTATCGGGTAATTTTTTATTCTATTATAAGAGATATAGTATTATTATAATAGTTGTCTTCAAAATACCAAAAATATTCTTATCGGTAGTATAGTTCCATCTCGAGTGTTTACTAGATGCATAATAATTTAGCAATCAATGATTTTATTTTTTGTGAGATTAAAATTGTTGGCTATTTGAAATTATTGGTTGTTAATGTATTTACAATTGAATTTATTTTTTTATTTTTTATTTTTTATTTTTTTTGCAGAAATGAAGTTGTTAGAAAGACTGATGGTGTATGTTGGAAGTCAGATTTTGGATTAGTGGTGGTAGTTATTACTTTTGTATTAATTGAATATTTATCTAATATTTTTGTTGGAATTATTAGCTAATGGCCATATAACTAAGAATATTGTATTTAATTTGGAATCCGAGTATTATTTTACCCAACTTTGGTAAGAATGTTGAATTTATGAGATACTTGTATGAATTTAGATTTCATTACTATGTGGTGTTTGGTTGTATTAGTTCAAATTTCAGATATGTATCATAAAACAGGAAAAAAAAATGTATATATTTAATTTTTTGTTTAAAAAAATTCTGATAACATAGTAACATAATTTATTGACTCAAATGGTAATATAAAATATTGATACTTAAAATTGTATCAATATTATAGTGATGTTTTAGTATCAATATTTTAGTGATGTTTTTGTTAGCGACACAATCGTGTAATGGATTTTAATGATGCAACACAAGTGAAAACTTCGACGCACAACAATGAGACATTGCAAAAAGATGTTGAAGCACAACAATGGTGAAGAGCGAAGAATGTGAAGACTATCACATACTGAAGAATTTATGTAAAGTCTTAGCTTATGGCTCTAATTGTGTTGTAAATTGATTATTCAAGTACCTAAGTTCATAAGATTCATGCACATTCATTTAGATACATTAGGTTCATGTACAAAATGCCTTAAAACTTCATATTTACATTTTTGGACTGGTCCCTTACCGGTGAGATGCTCTGTTATGCATAGCTACTGGAACCGGCTCATACCAAACCGGTCTCCATACCGGTCACATATCGCTGAGCCTAACGACTAGTTCCTTACTGGAACTGGCATGACCTAAATTGGTCATCATACCGGTGACCATACCGGTTAATCATGCATGTTGCACAGCTACTAGAACCGACAAGAACCAAACTGGTCCTCATACCGATGACCATACCGGCCTAATGGATATGTTTATAACGATAATATAGCCGTTGAGAGCTGTTACTATGCCAAACTGGCATATCGGTGTCTAGAGACCGGCATACCGGTCTCAGGCATGGAATTTGTGACTGCCTTGTATTTTATTATATATTGAGCCTCAATTCATTTTTGCTGGGTTAGAGAGAAGTGACATAACCTTCCTATACATTCTAAAAGAGCAAGAACAATAGTGTTTCATAAACCTTCATAATCATACACACTCTAAATCAAACTCACACACTACACCTTCATATATTTGTAGTGAGCTTAGAATACTTGGGTAAGCAACTCACACAATCTTCTTTATGTTGTGAGTGCCCAAGTTGTTTACAAACTTCTTATTCAAAACACTTGTGGTTTGTGAAATCTAATCATTTGGGTAATTGTAAAGGTTTGTGAGTGAGCCTATGTAGAAAACTCAAAGTGTAAGGGTTTGGAGTGAACCTTGTGTAAAACTCTTGGTTGCGGGTTAGCCATGGAAACTCGTTGATAATGGAAATCTTCAAGCGCGACTTGGGGGAGTGGACGTAGGCATTGTTGGCTGAACCACTATAAATCACAGTTTTATTTTCTCTATCCCTTAATTATTTACTCATTGCAAGTTTGATTTATTTATATGATTATTACTTAAGAACTTGCATATATGTGTTATATCGAAGTAGGGAAAATCAACCTAAGGTTAAATTGGTAAAACTAGACAAAATCGGCAAAGAATTTAATTTCCGCATTATTAGGCAATAACTCAATTCACCCACTCTCTTGGGAATATAGAGTTTGGTTGTTGCATTGCTTGTAGGTAATTTCAATGTATCAGGGCGATGTTTTCTCAATAAAGACTTAACCGTTCGAGAAATCGATCATGGCTTCTATAAGCAACTCGTCAAATCTTGTCGAGGGTTTTTCAATTACAATACCTCCATTCTTCAACGGAACCGATTATAACTATTGGAAGATGAGGTTTCTTAACTACATTTTAGCCGTAGATACATAATCCTTCAAGATGATCACACGGGGTGTAAAAATACCGATGAAGATGGATAATAATGGTGTGGAGATTCTTAAACCCTATTTTGAGTGGACCGATGAGGAAATTGGACAAAGCTCTACAAAGGCTAGGGCACTTAATCACCTCCTATGTGCCATTGATCGTAGTCAAATTAACAAGCTCTGGAATTTGGAAATGCACATGATTTATGGAAGTCTCTAGAAATGATCAACGAGGGCACAAGCCAAGTGAAGGAATCAAAGATCAATCGGTTCATGTGCGAATTAGATAGTTTCAAAATGGAATCCGAGGAATAGATTGATCACATGATTTCAAGGTTTACAGTTATCATAAACCATCTAGGAGCTTTGGGGAAAGTCATTGGGCCAACCGATTAAGTGAAGAAAATCCTTAGGTCACTCCCATAAGAATATAGAAGCTACACCTCCTCCATCAAAGAAGCAAACGACATGAACACTTTGAAACTAGATGATTTGTTCAAAAAATTGCTCGAATATGATTTAGAGATCAAAATGGATCAAAATGAGGAAGATGAGAAAAGAACAAGGAAGAATCTTGCATTGAAATTCAGAAAAAGAGATGATACTAGCTAGGGGTGGCAAAACGAATCAACGAATCGAATTTGTATCGAATCCTAAACGAATCAAATCAAAATGTGATGGATTCGTATTCGATTAGTTTATTAAACGAATCCTAATATCAGGATTCGTATTCGATTCGTTTATTAAATGAATCAAATACGAATATTCGTTTATTCGTTTAGTCAATGATATTATTTAATAAAATAGTTTATCACACTTGATTTACATTAATTCTTCATAAATATATACATATGAAATATGTAATTAATATATTTACTAAAAATACCACAACAAATATCGAAAATATTACTTTTTCTATGATAATTAATTATAATTTCTCGAATCTTAATTGAAAATTAACAAGAACTAGTAAATAAAAATAGTAAAACGAATCTTAAACGAATAAATGAATCAATGAGCTTAAATTCGATTTCAATTCGTTTAATAAACGAATAGAATCGAATTGACCCATTTATTAAACGAATCCATTTTTTCAAATTTTCATTCGCTTTAAAACGAATTGAATCGAACGAATAAATGAATCCTGACCCAAATTGACACCTCTAATACTAGCTCAAGTGAAGAGGATAGTGATGATGAGTTGGTACAAATAACCAATAGGGTCAAAAAGCTCATCAAATCCGCAAAACTTAAAGGAAAGTCAAAATTGGATGAGAAGAAAGAAGAGAAATGGCCACAGAAGCAGAAGAAATTAGTTTGCTATGAATGTAATAAATTGGGTCATATAGCTACTGATTGCCCATTGAGAAAACTCAAAGGAAAATCCAAGAAAAATGCATTGAAAGCTACTTCAACTTGGAGCGATAGCAACTCAAGCTCATCTGAGGAGGATGAGATCAAAGAAAGAACAAATCTAGCATTCATGGCTATCGAGGATGAAGATTTATTCTTTGAAAGCGAAGAAGAAAATGTACACAACTCTTAAGAATATAATGATTTACTTGATGCTTTTAATGGATTAAATGAGTTGTGTGAAGTGCTTAAAAAGAAATAAAGTGATTAAAAATGAACATTCATCACTTAAAAATGAACATGCATCTTGTATGGATAACATTCATATTTTAGACAATGATATTATTTGCTTAAAGGACAAACATGAAAAAGAAATAGCATGTTTAAATGATGAAAATGCATGTTTAAGAGATAAAAAGCTAGAACTTGAAAATAGAATGTCTAACATGTCATCTAGCTCAAAAATATGTGATTGCGAATTTATTTTAAATGAAAATATTGCTTTAAACAAAAAGGTAATAGATTTTCAAACCATTGTTAGTAAATTCACATTAGGGAAGAAAAATTTTGATATGTTATTTAAATCTCAAAAATGTGCTTATAATAGATAATGATTAGGATATAAGCATTACATTAAAAGAAAATTTTTAAAGAATTATTTTGTTAAGGCATTCGATTCTCATGCTATCAATGAAAATATCACATGTCATGCATACAATAAGAAATGACACAAAATATTTGAGTGCATGAACAAGAATGTAAATGCATGGATTCCTCAAGGAATCAAAATTAACCCCCATGGACCCAAGAAAGGTTGGGTACCAAAATGCACTTGATAATTTTGTAGGGGGAGCTTTGGGAATGAATCTTAAAGAGAATTGATCCCAAAAGCTCAAAGAGGTGAGGAATGAAAACGGTTATTAGGGGGCGCGGTTCGGTTTGGTTTGGTTTTTGCTAAAAACCGAACCAAACCATATTTTACGGTTTGGATTTCTTACCTCTCAAACCAAACCATTAAATAACGGTTTGGTTCGGATTGAAAATTTTTTAAACCAGCGGTTTACGGATTGGTTCGGTTCGGTTTACGGATTATAATATTTAAAACAAATTTTCATCCACTTAAGTGAAGACAAAAAAAAAAAAAAAAAAACTAGTCTATCCAACAAATAATATGAAGTGTTAGGGTGTAAGCTGTGACTCCAGTGAACACATGCACTCCATTAAGGATTGAAAAATGAGGCACAATTAATTCTTGAATTTTTTAAAAATTACCTTGAATAATGATGCTACTATCATTCTAATTAAGAGACAAATCCAACATCTTACTTTCAAGAATAATGATACTACCATAAAATAAAATTTTTAAGATAAAAGTATTAACAAATAAATTGAAGAATAAAAGTATTAACAAATAAATATATTAACAAAAAATTTAAGAATAAAAGTATTAACATACTAATAAAAAGAAAACATAGAATAAAATTAAAAGAAAAATACAAATTTTTTTTATAAAAATATATAATTTTTTTAATTATAACGGTTCAGTTCGGTTTAACAGGTGCGGTTCAGATTAGCTCCTGAACCGAACCGTAAACCGTTTGGGGTGGGCTAATCCGAACCGTAAACCGAACCGTTAGAAAAAACCGTAAATTCGGTCTGGTTTGGTTCGGTTTGCGGTTTGGTTCGGTCCGGTCCGGTCGGTTTTTTTACCCACCCCTAACGGTTATAGGTAAAATCCGTATTCACGGAACATTGGTATCGTTTCCTCCAAATGATATGTATGCATATTTTAATTGGCGTAAAGTTTTGAAGCATACTATTGATTAGGCAAGTAATCAACTTTCTATTAGTATCGATGTTCATTTGATATCATTAAATACATTAATCATATATTTAAATCTCATTTAGTATCAATTGGTGTCGCATTGAATTTATTGAGTTAAATGATATATATGTGATTACGTGATTGATTAGCATTGAATATGCCTTTGCCATTTAACATAATTTGAATGAAAATGAAATGTATATATGTTGACATAAATTTTAGATTGATATCATGAAATGCATGTATATTTGATTTTTGATTAATTGGTATCATAAAATGCATGGATATTTACTCAAATTGGTAAAATTTTGATGACATATGCATGATTTTTACATATTATGGAAAAAAAATGAGAAAATGATGAGAAATCATTAAAAATGCATTGTTCAATTGGTATTCATTGGTATAAACTTTTGAGAAATTTGTTTATGCATGATTTCTACATTTTATGGCAAAAGGGGGAAATGATAAATGTATATATTTATAAATTTTAGTATCATCATTTGATAATGCACATATTTAATTGGTATCTCATTAGCATTTACTTCTTGCTTCTCCACTTTTTCATAATGTCAAAGGGGGAGAAATAATTAGAATTGAGATTAAAACTTGTGTTACTCTCACCCTTGTATTAAGGGGAGTAAATGTACTAATGTGTTTGTCTAAGTCTTATAGAGCTATTGAAGACAATCACACATTGAGGGGGAGCAAAATTTGAAAAATTTGGACTCTCAGAAGCTCACAAGTTTTAAGGGTTGCCATCATAAAAAATGGGGAGATTATTAGCAACACAATCGCGTAATGGATTTTGATGATGCAACACGAGTGAAGACTTCGACGCACAACAACGAGACATTGCAAAAAGATGTCGAAGCACAACGGTGGTGAAGAGCGAAGAATGTGAAGACTGGAGCATATTGAAGAATTTATGTAAACTCTTAGCTTAGAGCTCTAATTGTATTGTGAATTGATTATTCAAGTACATAAGCTCATAGGATACATGCATATTCATTTAGATACATTAGGTTCATGTACAAAATGTGATACGAAACAGGATACGAAACAGACGAAACCCGATCCAAGATCCCGTAGACCCCTAAAGAACCTGTCCTTGAAAACCCTTGGAGATAGCCTCAGATGAATTTTGCCAGCAAATAGGACGCCACAAAGGATGCCAACCCTTTGATAAGTCTTTGTTCAATCACTGAACGATGATAAAATTTCTCAATCTCAAGAAATAAAAGTACTATTCACGCACAAAAATTAGGGTGTTTCATTAAGAGTTATTTTTGAGTTTAAATAATGACATGCTCAAACCCTAAGAGAGCCAAAAAGTCTAAAATAGCCATAAACTACTCATTACCAACTAAAAACCCATAACTCCTAATTTCTAGCCCATTTTGAACCCATAATTAAATAAAATAAACTAACCCAAATAATAAATAAAAACGGACAACCACGTTGGTTCCATATATGAAAATAAATAATAAATAAGTCTAAACAAACGAAATCGATCCATGCTGCTAGGATCACATCATTCTCCCTCTCTTGAAAAGGATTCGTCCTCGAATCCGTGCCCGGATCATAGATAGTAATGATAAAATCAATTGGACGATTATTCTGTAACAAGGAAAATTCACATGGAAGAAAATTGTCAATGTTAGTACAATAATGCTTGTGTATTGTTCCATCTTGCCCATACTCTTCCGCAATATCTAATTTTATTTCACCCACCGTCCCAATGAGATTCCTAATTAAGTTCACACTCTCATTCTCATTCACAACAAATTCTACATGATTAACACTCACAAAACTCTCACATGTATTTACCCATGTGTTTCCCGGCTCACTACTCTCATTTGGATGCTCAACACTCTCAATACATTCGACTACACATGTAATTGCATCAATACAGTTAGCCATGTATTGAGCTTCAAATTTATCATCACCAGCCACAGCTAAGTCATCCACCTCAGCAATAGCAACAACCTTCGCATCACACTCACTCATCACTACTTGCGTACTCACTACCATGCTCATATTTTTTTCTTTGACATTAACAATATCACTAGAAAGTTTATTTGCTAAGCACTCGACAACTCTTTCTTTTTTCCTCTTTTCAACCTCACTTCTCCTCTTCATTATTAATTGATCTTTATAGGCTTGTTGTGGTGTTAAAAGAGAAATAATCACTGACCTCCGCTCCGTGACATAAATGTACCTACTCCTCTCAACATGATGCCACACTTGCCTATCATACTTCCATGACCCACCCAACAATACGTGACAATCAAGCATAGGCACCACATCACATAATACTTCATCATGAAACCTCATAGTAGTAAAGGCAACCATGACTTGATACTCCACCTTAACCTCATCACAATTAGGCAAACCTCGCAACATATAAGGCTTAGGATGGTTTCGCAATGACAACCTCAATTTCTCCACGAGGTTGGTACTAACTAAATTAGCCCACTGTTCCCCATCAATAATCACACTGCACACCTCATCTTTCACAAATACTCTGGTACGAGAGATATTATCTCTTGGGTGCCCCATAATATCAACCAATGCACTTGGCATCTTGACAAAAACAAACTCAAGAAGGAAGAAACGACTAAAAAAAATGACAAAGACAAAGACGAGACAAAAATAAGACTAAAAAAACTCACATGAGACTCAAAACAAAACACAAAAAAAATCAGATTCAAAATTCAGTAACAAATTCAACCAAAAATTTTCTTTTCGATTAAGGAACACTAAGGCAATCCCTAGCACAACTTAACACACAAGATAATTGATCAAACTTTACTGACCAGATCTGTTTTTTTTTTTTTTAACAACATCAACAGCCTATTAACAAGTTCTCATGCAATAAGGTCAAAAAGCAAATAAACCCTACTGCCTACTGATCTGCACTAGCCAATGAAGGAAATTTTTTTTTGACTGACAAACGCAATTCCAGAATTTTTTTTTTTTTTTGCTCTGCTGTTGACACACGCAAATTCGGACTTGATATCAATGAAAATTGTAGACTAAGAGACACGCTGTGACCAAAAACACACGAAACATAGGCTTGAACTTTTTTTTTTTTCACCAGCTTATAATCACATGCAAAATCCAAAACAAACAAAAAGAAAAAGAAAAAAAAAAGGCGATGAAGAAGAATCAGCAAACGACAAATAAAAGACAAGTTAATGTTTTTTTTTTTTTTTTTTTTTTTTGTAACCACGCAGACACACAAGGAAAAAAAAATTGAAGGAAGATTTTTTATTTATTTTTTTTTTTGGTCACAACAGCAACGTTTTTTTTTTTTTTAAAAAAAAACGGAAAACAAGAACGAAAATTGAAAACTAGAAAACAGGATACGAAACAGACGAAACCCGATCCAAGATCCCGTAGACCCCCAAGAACCTGTCCTTGAAAACCCTTGGAGATAGCCTCAGATGAATTTTGCCAGCAAATAGGACGCCACAAAGGATGTCAACCCTTTGATAAGTCTTTGTTCAATCACTGAACGATGATAAAATTTCTCAATCTCAAGAAATAAAAGTACTATTCACGCACAAAATTAGGGTGTTTCATTAAGAGTTATTTTTGAGTTTAAATAATGACATGCTCAAACCCTAAGAGAGCCAAAAAGTCTAAAATAGCCATAAACTACCCATTACCAACTAAAACCCATAACTCCTAATTTCTAGCCCATTTTGAACCCATAATTAAATAAAATAAACTAACCCAAATAATAAATAAAAACGGACAACCACGTTGGTTCCATATATGAAAATAAATAATAAATAAGTCTAAACAAACGAAATCGATCCATGCTGCTAGGATCACATCAAAATGCCTTAAAATTCATATTTGTATTTTTGGTACAGAGACCGGCATACTGATCCCTTACATGTGAGATGCTCTGTTATGCATAGCTACTGGAACCAGATCATACAAACCGGTCTCCATACCGGTCACATACCGGTGAGCCTAACTAGAGGTGGCAAAACGAATCAACGAATCGAATTTGTATCGAATCCTAAACGAATCGAATCAAAATGTGATGGATTCGTATTCGATTCGTTTATTAAACGAATCCTAATATCAGGATTCGTATTCGATTCATTTATTAAATGAATGGAATACAAATATTTGTTTAGTCAATGATATTATTTAATAAACTACTTTACCACACTTGATTTACATCAATTCTTCATAAATATGTACATATGAAATATGTAATTAATATATTTACTAAAAATACCTCACCAAATGTCGAAAATATTACTTTTTTCTATAATAATTAGCTATAATTTCTCGAATCTTATTGAAAATTAACAAGAACTAGTAAATAACAATAATAAAACGAATCTTAAACGAATAAACGAATCAATAAGCTTAAATTCGTATTCGATTCGTTTAATAAATGAATAGAATCGAATTGATCCATTTATTAAACAAATCCATTTTTTCAAACCTGTATTCGCTTTAAAGCGAATTGAATCAAATGAATAAATGAATCATGACCCAAATTGTCACTCCTAAGCCTAACGGCTAGTTCCTTACTAGAACCGGCATGACCTCAACCGGTCATCATACCGGTGACCATACCGGTTAACCCTACATGTTGTACAGCTAATGGAACCGGCATGAACCAAATCGATCCTCATACCGGTGATCATACCGGCCTAACAGATATGTTTATAATGGTAATATAGCCGTTGAGAGCCGTTACTATGCCAGACCGACATACCGATGTCTGGATACCGGTATTCCGGTCTCAGACAGAGAATTGGGGACTGTCTTGCATTTTATTATATATTGAGCCCCAATTCATTTTTGATGGGTTAGAGAGAAGTGACACAACCTTCATATACATTCTAAAAGAGCAAAAACAAGAGTGTTTCATAAACCTTCATAATCATACACACTCGACATCAAGCTCACACACAACACCTTCATATATTTGTAGTGAGCTTATAATACTTGGGTAAGTAACTCACACAATCTTCTTTATCTTTGTGAGTGCCCAAGTTGTTTACAAACTTCTTATTCAAAACACTTGTGGTTTGTGAAATCCCATCATTTGGGTAATTGTAAAGGTTTGTGAGTGAGCCTACGTATAAAACTCAAAGTGTGAGGGTTTGGAGTGAACCTTGTGTAAAATTCTTAGTTGCGGGTGAATCAAGGAAACTCGTTGATAGTGAAAATCTTCAAGAGCGGCTTCGGGGAGTGGACGTAGGTATTGTTGGCCGAACCATTATAAATCACAACGTTATTTTCTCTATCACTTAACTATTTACTTATTGCAAGTTTGATTTATTTATATGCTTATTACTTAGAAACTTGCAAATATGTGTTATATCAAATTAGAGAAAATCAACCTAAGGCTAAATTGGTAAAACTAGACAAAATCAGCTAAGAATTTAATTTCTGTATTATTAGGCAATAATTCAATTCACCCCTCCTCTTGGGAATATAGAATTTGGTTGTTGCATTGCTTATAGGTAATTTCAGTTTTAGTGTCAGTATATTAGTGATACTATAATGTTATAAATCACTGACATTAGAATCATTGACACTTTTTACTAGTGTCAGTGTGTTCTGGCTCGAACAACACTAACACTACTAAGAAGTGTCAATAAAATATTTTAATGATACTAAAATCTTTTATTGACACTAAAATATTGTCACTAAAATCCTTTATAAGTGTTATGTCAGCTGATATAACACTAGGGTCAAATCACACATTATACAATTTTATTGTATAGTAAAATTGCACAAGTTATCCACAATAAATATTTTATTTAGTTTTTAGGGCATGATTGATAGATCCATTATCTTAATTGTGAAAACAATTATAACAAGTGTGAAATTAATGTCCACCAATAGAAAAGGTGGAGAGGTTCTGTGTGAAATGGATATATGGATAACGTTGTATGTTAATTTTATATATATATATATATATATTAAATTCGAAATTAATAAATAATATATTAAGAGAAAATTATTAATTAACACATGTCATATAATGCACTAAGTATACCTCTTATAGATTTCCCCCTAAAAAGGGCTTAAAAAAAATTTAATTAGTTGGTAAGAAAATAAATTAACCACTAATTGAATTGATTTAAGTTAAAGATGGAGTCCGACTAATCCTTGGTCTTCCATTAATGTTTTCCACTCATCCTTAGGCATAAATCGAAATCCTAATCAATTATATATAATACATTCTCTATAAAGTAACACTGTTTAAAGTATTAAGGTTTTAAGATTGTTTCTATAAAAGTATTGGTGGTTAGAGGTATAAAATTTGATTATCAAGTTTTAGATTCGAGTTTAGGGGTGTATTTCTTATAAAAATTTAGGGCAGTCAAAAATTTTACATGCTCCGTTTAAATCTCGATCGAGTGGCTTGACGGCAAGATTTTTAACGTTTTCAAAACAAAAAAAAAAACTTGTTTCAAAACGAGCTTGATACAAAAGTGATAAACCTTTATGCATATTTTGATAATTTATCATTCTGTTTTTTATTTTATTTTAATTTATGTAGCACTTTTGAAAAATTGAGTTCATAATGGGTGTGATTTGGTGACATAATTCTTAGGATTTGATTGTTCAAGTAATAGGTTCGAATACATGAATTGCACTTCTTATAAGAGCATGTAACAGCTGAGGGTTTTACATATTCCGCTTAAGTCTCGATCGGATGATTTGACGGCGGAATTTCTAACGTTTCCAAACAAAAAAATTGATTTTTTTTTCAAAACTCTTCCGATAATTTATCATTCTGATTTTTTTATTTTTTTTTTTGATTTTAAAATTGATCAAAACTCTTCCAATGTTTGGTAAGGTTAACCAGTCCATCGAAACTTTTTTATAGAACAATGTTAAACAGCCATATATTTTTGAAGGACATGCAATTCAACTTTTTATAATAGACAAATTTGATAGTAGAAAATAAATATATTAACGCTAATTTTGAAGTAAAAAAAAAAAAAAAAAAAGACAATTAACTAAATATTGTAAGGGGAAATTGTTAATTTTTACCCCCAAAAAAAATTAAAATGGGGGTTTTCACACCTAAATATTTATTTTAATAATTAAGATGAATTTATTAACAGAACATGCTCTTATCGACATATCTAGTTCAATGATTTGTTTAAAGTAATACTGGATCATTCATTTATCTCAATTATATTGCATTATAAAAGTTTTGTTTACTTTTCATTATTAAATTTTTTTTTTTTGGAAACGTTGGAAACCCCGCCACCAAACCACCCATTTTGGGCCGCGGCGCAGGTAAAACCACCGGCTGTCCCAGGCTCTTACAAGAAGTGCACCCCCTGAATTCGAACCCAGAACCTCAAGGTGAGATTCTGAACCCTACACCACCAAGCCACACCTCTTGGGGACTACTTTTCATTATGCTAATCAATCTACTATATGCTCCTCATTAATCTCGTTTTTATTGGATGATAATGGATATACGAAACCACTCTTAAGTATTCATTATAGAATTTGAATTCAGTGTTGATCTTTTTTTTATGTCAAATTTTTTATAATTTTCTGGCACACATATATAGAGTAATGAACAGTTAAAAATCAATTATTCATAAATTCTTATTTAATACCTAGCTACCGATCACAATTTATTAAAAAAAAAAAAAAAACTCCAAACTCAACTTATCACATAATCATGATCCTTCTTGTTAATCATGGTTATTATCAGTAATATGTAATTAATTAAGATTTAAATTGTATTATTCAACAAATGTTAGCTCACTTGATCAAGACACCTCTACTTTATGGTAACTTTGTGGTAGACTTATTATATATATATTACACACAAACACACATAAACATGATCTCATGTGGTATAATAGCAAATAGCACACATTATTATTATTATTATTGTTGTTGTTATTATTATTATTATTTAGCCTAACAGCAACGTCATAATCAACTCTCTATGCAAACCTCATATTAACACAAAAAATATTACCAACTCATCTAATTAGCACTTGACACTCACAACACACAAATTAATCCTTGTTTTATTATATTAATCACTAAACATAATCCCATTTGGTGTAATAGCAAATTGTGAAGAGGATAGGGGAGAAAAGAGACGCTAGCTTCTTAATTTCTTAAGAAGACAAATGTTGCAAATGATCACCACAGAAACGATAATTGACTTGCACTCAAAGTGGAATTCAAATATGAACACAATGACAAAGTGGGGAAGCTAATAAGCTAAAGAAGACAATAATCCACCACCACCACCACCACCATATCTCCCCACCAACACCACTAACACTAACCCAAACAGACGTGTTCTCTATTTGTAATCTTAAAATAATAATAATAATAATACTTAAAAAACTCTTTCAAAGAAGCTACTGGAAAATCAGTAAACTTTGGATAAAGGTAACCCTTTTTCAGTCCTATATATAGGGACCCTACCTTGCCATATTTCACTCATCAAGATACAAGAAAATACTCAAAGTTCTTGTTTTTACATGTACTAGTGCATCTATATTCAAGTAAACAGTGAGTGAGCGAGCTTATATTATTGTACATTGTTGTTCTTGGAAAACTCTACTTTTGAGTTTTTGATAGATTGGAAAATATGGCAAGGTTTAGGGTTATTATTGGTGTTGCATTCTTGATTATGCTCCTTGTGGACATCTCCTCTGCGGCAAGACAATCAAAGGCTTTATATAGAGGAGGTGGCGGTGGTGGAGGAGGAGGAAGTGGTGGTGGTGGTGGAGGTGCTTATGGGTCGGGGTATGGATCGGGGAATGGGTCCGGTTATGGTAGTGCACAAGGGTATGGTAGAGGAGGCGGTGGAGGCGGAGGTGGAGGCAGTGGTGGAGGTAGTGGTGGGTCGGGTAGTGGGTATGGATCTGGTAGTGGATATGGGTCTGGGTATGGAAGTGGAGGAGGGAATGATGGAGGTGGTGGGGGCGGTGGCGGAAGAGGAGGTGGCGGTGGCTCCGGAATTGGAGGTGGGTCTGGGTATGGAAGTGGGTCTGGGTACGGAAGTGGATATGGAAGTGGTGGAAGTGGTGGAGGTAGAGGAGGAGGTGGAGGAGGAGGAGGAGGTGGTGGTGGTGGTGGAGGTAATGGCTCAGGCAATGGTAGCGGATCCGGATATGGATCGGGGTACGGCTCAGGATACGGGGGAGGAGGAGGAGATGATCATGAATACCCATGAACATGAACATGAACATGAGGTTTCTGATTAATTAGGCAGCAATATATTCTTCAATCCCAAATTTGCAGTTGTAATTCTCAAATAAAATTAATGCATGGTGATGAGGAACGTTGCATTTCTTTCTGCATGTTCTTATACGTACTGTACCATGTGTCCATGTCGATATTGTCTTCATTGTTATACAAATACTAATTTGCATGCTCTGTGTTGTGTTGTTTTATATATTAATCATCGGATTAATCATATAAATTAATAAAATGAAACTTCCCAATTACAAAAATAAGCATATAATTTTAATACACAATTTGATATTTAATTTTCTTTGATTTGTTATTTTGACTTGTATATGTAATGCAGCTTTTACCTATATAATTATGATAATGGATGGTTTATTATTTGATTACATGTTAATTTTTATCAAATCCAGAACTACCAATCAAAATTGATAAGAAATTTAATTCAGTACTTAATCTAAATCCCTTAAAAAGAAATTTAGAGAGGTATGTAATTGTAGGCTTCAGGGTTTAACAAATGGTCGTCTCACCTATCTGTGTTTGTTCATGATAAATAAATTTTTTTCAGATTTAATCAATGTTTAATTACGGGAAAATTAAACAAAGTATGAAACTTTAATCAACCAAGTATCTATCTCCTCAGCAAATCAGATCAATGAGATAGAGAGATCTATTTGACTAACAATATAACAAATATTAATCGACAAAACGACATGCACAACCGGCGCTTTGAATCTGGAAACTTTCTTCTTCTTCTTCTTTTCCCTAATAAACGGGGGGCATAACGATGCCAACGGGAGGTCCCGATCCATCAAAATATTTTTAACTGAAATAAATTTAGTCTCGAATCCAAATAACTGACATCTTGAATTTATTAAAATATTTGAAAAATAATTCGATTATATCTTTAGGGGCGGAACGGCTCTAGATGAATTTTTAAAATATATTTCTCTAACGATAAAAGTTAAATATATTTTTTTTATCTTACTTGTTCACTACAAGAATTATGGCTTTTAGCGTCCAAATATTTAGCGTCGAAAAATTATTCGACGCTAAAAGTGAGTTTTAGTGTCGAATATCATTTTCGACGCTATATGTCATATTTTTAGCGACGGAATAAAATTTCGACGCAGAATATTAATGTTTTAGCGTCGAAAACATTTTTCGACGCTAAAAACAGAACTTTAACGTCGAATAATATTCGACGCTGAATAATTATATTATTGCAATAATTTTTGGCGCCAAATATTACACTTTTAGCGTCGAAAAACGGAGTCGACGCCAAAAATATACTTTTAGCGTCGAACATATATCGTCGCTAAAGGTTTATGAAGTTTCCACCGATAAATCTTTGACTCTTTCGCGTCTAAATTAAATTCGACGCTAAATTTTTTATTTTTAGCGTCGAAAAAACTGTTTCGACGCTAAAAACGTCAACAATTAGAGTCGAATTTGAATATTCGACGCCAAAAATAAAACTTTTAGCGTTGAAAATATTTTCGACGCTAAAGAGTTATGAAGCTTCCACCGACAGGTCCTTGATTCTTTCGCGTCTAAATTAAATTCGACGCTAACTTTTTGATATTTAGCGTCGAAAAAACGGTTTCGACGCTAAAAACGTACACAAGTAGCGTCGAATTTGAATATTCGACGCCAAAAATAATACTTTTATTCGTGCGTCGAAAATATTTTCGACGCTAAAGAGTTATGAAGCTTCCACCGACAGGTCCTTGATTCTTTCGCGTCTAAATTAAATTCGACGCTACCTTTTGATATTTAGCGTCGACAAAAAAACGGTTTCGACGCTAAAAACGTACACAAGTAGCGTCGAATTTGAATATTCGACGCCAAAAAAAATATACTTTTAGCGTCGAAAATATTTTCGACGCTAAAGAGTTATGAAGCTTCCACCGACAGATCCTTGATTCTTTCGCGTCTAAATTAAATTCGACGCTAATTTTTGATATTTAGCGTCGAAAAAACGGTTTCGACGCTAAAAAAACGGCAACAATTAGTGTCGAATTGGTGTATTCGACGCTAAAGATAGATTAAAATGCAGATGGTCACCAAACTTCTCCCCCTCTGTTTTTTCTCTCATTCTCTTCATTTTCATCCTCTGAAATCTGAGAATTTCTCCTCTACAGCCTCACATCTCTCCTAAAAATTTTCAATAAAATTGTAATCAATTTCCGATAAGGTAATTCTAATTCTTCTTTCATATTTCTTTATTATTTTCAATTTTTATGATTATATATGTTGTTTATTATGTTGTTTGTTAGTGATTTATGATTCATATATGTAGAGTAAGTATATTAATTATAAAATAATAATTTTTTTTGTAAACTATTTAATTTATCAACCAATTATATATATATATATATGCTTAAATTAAGTAAGTACTGAATTAGTAATGTTGATTACTGTAAAATGATATCTAATAATTATATTATTATATTTAGGTATTCTGCTGAAATGGATAGAAATTGGATGAGCTCTCTGGATAGATTGAGTGTTGAATATCGTAATGGAGTGTCTGAGTTTATGGAAGTCGCAAAGCAACACATTGATGCAGAAGGTCGTGTTCGTTGTCCATGTGCAAATTGTTTGAATAGGAAAAGGAAGCGGTTAGATGAAGTTCATAATCATTTATACATGCCAGGAATATCACCAACTTACCGTACGTGGATTTATCACGGTGAGCAGTATCATTCTCAGTCACGGTTTTTTGATGTCGGCGAAGGGAGCAGTAGTTACAATCAACCTGCAAATGATGAGATCGCCGATATTTTGCATGACTTACAAGGTCCACAACTTGGTCATAGTGTTAGTGGCGACATGCCAGTGTTAAGTGGAAATGATCAAAATTTATTTAGTGAACTACTTGATGAGGCAAAAAAAATTCCATTCGAAGGTGCTGGAATGTCGATCTTGAATTTCGTTGTGAAATTATTACACATTAAAGTGATCAACAGAATGACCAACAAAAGTATCGATATGATGTTAGAGTTACTGGCCCAAATGTTACCGGTTGGAAGCGAATTGCCTAAGTCGTACTACGAGGCAAAGAAAATGTTGCGTGATCTGGGAATGGGGTATGAATCCATTCATGCTTGTAAGTTTGATTGTGTATTATTTCGTGCCGAGTATGAATCACTTGAACATTGTCCGATATGTGGTGAAAGTCGGTACAAAGTCCGTGGTATGGGGAAGAAAGTGCCTCAAAAGATATTGCGATATTTCCCTTTAACGCCCAGGCTGCAGAGATTGTTCATGTCACGACACACAGCGACTGATATGATGTGGCATCATGAAAAGAGGATCGGTGCGGAGGGCATACTTAGACATCCTGCGGACGGAACCGAATGGAAGGAATTTGATGACATGTACCCCCGTTTCGCTGAGGACCCCCGTAATGTCAGGTTAGGTCTTGCCTCTGATGGTTTTAACCCATTTGGGAATATGTACAACTCTTATAGCATCTGGCCCGTTATTGTCATTCCATATAACTTACCTCAATGGAAATGTATGAAGGATCCGTTCATGTTTATGTCATTGCTTATCCCTGGTCCACGTTCACCTGGTAAAGATATAAATATTTACTTGAGACCATTGATCGAGGAGTTACAAACATTATGGAATGTGGGTGTGCATACCTATGATGCAGCTTCAGAGCAGTATTTTCAGATGCATGCCGCATTATTATGGACCATTAATGATTTTCCAGCCTATGGTTCATTATCTGGATGAGCACTAAGGGATACATGGCATGTCCAGTTTGTGCGGATCATACACCTTCGCAACGATTACGGAATAAAATCGGATACACGGGGCACATGAGATTTCTTGAGTCGAGTCATCCTTGGCGGAGGAGTAATTATTTAACGGGCAACATGAACCTCAGAGTAAGCCCAGTCGATTGTCTGCATTTGACATACTTTGCCAACATCAACATCTCAAAGACAGCACACCAGGTAAACATCCTAATAATAGAGATAAAAATCGAAAACGGTTACCTGAAGAGTTGAATTGGACAGGAAAAAGTATTTTCTTTGAGTTAGAATATTGGGGGACTCTGAGTTTGCGACATAATTTGGATGTAATGCATATAGAGAAAAATATTTGTGAGAGTTTAGTGGGTACACTATTCAATATTCCGGGTAAGACAAAAGACACTGTAAATGCTAGATTGGACCTACAAGATCTTAGAATTCGCAGTGAATTGCATTTACAAGACTCCTCTCGAGGTTTTATTAAGCCTCCTGCTAGTTATGTGCTCAATCAATCGGAGAGAAAATCATTCTGTGATTGGCTGAAAATGGTTAAATTCCCTGATAACTATGCATCCAATATTGGGCGTTGGGTCAGAGATGATACAATACGGGATTAAAGAGTCACGATTGTCATGTGCTGCTCGAGATTCTCCTTCCTGTTGGCATTCGACCTTATCTCCCCCCGAATGTATGCGACGCCGTACTTGATCTATGTGGCTTCTTTAAACAATTGTGTCAGAGGACATTAAGCACATCTGTTATTGACGACCTTGAGCGAGGAATCGTGATAATCCTATGCAAGCTGGAGCGAATTTTGCCACCCGCTTTCTTTGATGTCATGGTACATCTGGCTGTGCATTTACCGGATGAAGCTAGAAAGGGAGGTCATGTCCATTACAGATGGATGTATCCCATTGAGAGGTACTATATATATATATATATATACAGTTTTTATAAAGAATTTGTAACTGTTTTTATGTGCATAGAATTTAGTGTTAATGCAAACTTGTTGTCATATCTGCAGAGCTTTGGGAGATTACAAACAATATGTCAAAAACAAGGCACGACCTGAAGGTTTAATAGCTGAAGCTGTTATAATAAGTAAAGCAATAACATTTTTTTTTTTCGATGTACATGCAGAATATTGAAACTCATTTCAATCGTCGGCCACGAAACTATGATGGAGATGCAAGTAATAACCAAGAGATCACAGTGTTCCGTCAAAATTACAGACCATTTGGGGCAGTAGGTGTCAAATTACTAACCCGTCAGGAAGTTCAACGTGCGCATTGGTTTATATTGAGTAATTGTGATGAAGTGCAACCGTATTTAACGTAAGTTTTTCTGGTGCATCATTACTGAATTTTTTCCATACATTAACCGTGATAATTTATTGTAGGCAACATCTAACAATGCTACAAATTGCTGGTGACCATAATGTTGATGAAACCCACAAAAAAGAATTTCCTAAATGGTTTGAGACAACTGTAAGTTATAATATTTTATATTTATTTTGATCCTAACATTAGACATTTCAGTTTGTTATATTAACACATATATTTCATTGTCAGATTATTAATCAAGTGGAAAATGGTCAATTGGACTCGCAATCCTCGTTGGTTTCTTTGGCTTATGGGCATCAAATGCAGGCGTATGAGTACAGTGGATGTATTGTCAACGGAGTTAGATTTCATACCGAACCGCGAGATGTTAATCATATGACTCAAAATTCTGGAATTATAGTCCAAGGAGAACACGGCTCAGATGTAATTGACTTCTACGGCGTATTGCAATCGGTCATTGAGTTCATATATCGACCCAGACGACATACTGTGCTATTCCAATGTAAGTGGTTTGACACTAATGCCAGAAAGAGGAGAATTCAAGTTAGTAATCATCTCACGTCAATTAATGTTCAACGTTGTTGGTACAAGAATGATCCATACATTTTTTGTACGCAAGCACGTTCAGTGATATATATATCTGATCCTAAGTTAGGAACTGGATGGATGGTGGTAGAAAAGTTACAACATAGGGCCATTTGGGACACGCATGAGAAAGATAGAGTTGACATATCAGATGAAACACAAGAAGTCTCCGGCAATTTTGAAGTTCCTGAACAGATATTTGTTGGACCAACTGTCAACGTTCCTGAAAATATAACATTAACTCGATCTAGTACAGACGTTGAGCTAATTCCTCATTCTGAAGTGAGCGTTGAAGTAGCAAGTGAAGAACAATTTGACACTGAAGATGACTTCGATTCCAGTCACGAATCCTCAAATACCGACGATAATTGTGATTAATTATGAAGTTACAGTATTTTGTGATGGATGAATAATTTTATGGATTAATGTATGGTTGTTGATTTTAATTACTCTTTAGATATGTTTGAAATATTAACGTAATGATTAATAGTATAACTATGATATGAATGAGTTTTTGTTGCTGAGCCGAGGAAGAAGAGAAGCACTGGTCTTAGGGATGTAAAGGACATTTAGCGTCGTAATAATTGACTTTTAGCGTCGCAGTAGTCGACGCTAATTGTTAAGCGGTTATTGAAAAATTAGGGTTTTTTTCGGGAAATTTAATTTTTATTTAGCGTCGAAATACTATAGTCGACGCTAAATGTAAGATATATAGCGTCGATTATTAATCGACGCTAATTTTAATTTACTCGACGGTAAATGTGAGACGTTTGGCGTCGACAGTTGTATTTCGACGCTGGATGTCTTACATTTAGCGTCGCCAATTGTATTTCGACGCTATATGTCTTTAATTTAGCGTCGAATGTTATATTTCGACGCTAAATAAAAATTAAATTTCCCGGAAAAAACCCTAATTTTTCATTAACCGCCTTACAATTAGCGTCGAAGTAATCGACGCTAAAAGTCAATTATTTCGACGCTAAATGTCCTTTAAATCCCTAAAACCAGTGCTTCTCTTCTTCCTCGGCTCAGAAGCAAAAAACTCATTCATAACATTTTGTTCGAATCTCCAACAGTGACGAACGAAGGAATCAACAGGTAAGTCTCCTTTGTTATTTAAAATTGTTTATGAGGATGAATTTGATGAATTTGAGGATGAGATTGATGATATTATTGATGAATTTGATGATTATTTTTTGATGAAATTGATGATGATGATGATGATGATGATATGATGATGATGATGAGATGATGATAGATGATGATGATTTTGAAGACGAACAGCAGCAATTGCTGCTGTTCTTGCCCAGAACAGCAGCAATTTACTGTTGTTCTTGCCTTGCCAAATCAAAATCTCATCATCATGTTTTATAACTGTTTGATCAAAATCGGCCGTTTATATAATGTTAAGTTTGAATTTGTGCCCTCTTTGGTTAATTATAACTGTTTGATAGATCAATTATGTGGTTTTTGCGTGTAGTAATGCTCAGAAATTGGTTTATGATTGCGGAGGATATGCCGCAAGGGAACAGTGTAATGAGGACTTAGCTTATGGATATATGATTGACTCGCTTTGTGTGGCTTGTGATGTATGGTGATGTGAATAATGAATGCATATGTGAAATGAATGAATGAATTTGAAAACGAAAGTGAGCATTCGATGTTATAAGCGCTTTTGTTAAGTTGTATTGACTTGTATGGATATGTATGTATATGTATAAGAACTTTGGAATTTGATGACGCTAATGCGACGGGTTTTTGCAGATGGCACCGGGCAATCGCAAACGGGCTACCGCGACTCCATCTACATCAGCAAGGGCAACTGGCCCTGGTGATTTCTCTGCTAGCACAGGTGAGTCAAGTACAGTGAAGGGTCGAGGACGCACCCGTGGCCTGGGGTTGGCTAAGTACGTTAAGGCTCACGGGCGTATCCGGATAGAGATATCAGATGATGGACAACTCAAGTCGGACAACATAATTCAGCGTTTAATACAGCCATAGGAGCTACAGCTCGATATGAAGCTCCCCAAAACTACGTATCTTGGAGAAGATACCGTGGGAGACGAAACTGAACCAGATATTCCCTTCGCTACTTGTAAGTTTTCGATATTGTTTGTTATTTAACATTTTTATTTTATACTTATTTTTACTCGAATTTTCATGTAGGAATGGTTCGACTTCGATCTGACCCAAGTGAATGTCCAACAATATATTGACTACCACATGGGGAAAAGTTATAAAGATTATAGAACAAAAGTCCTGAAACCAATATTCGACGAACATGGACCTTCAAATGCTCCACAACACAAACCTGATTTTATAGAGGAACAAGACTGGACATTCTTATGTGAGCTTTGGTCGAGCAAAAAACACGAGGTAAATTTTGAAATAAACGGAAATTTATAATTGTCTTTGTTTTCGGTACTTACAGTGTTCGTGAATACAGGATAAATGTCACGCAAATGCGGAAAATCGAAGTCACTTGCGTTTTAACCACCGTGGAGGTTCGAAGCCATTTATCCAACATCGTGCCGAACATTCTGAGGTAAATATATCATAACGTAAAATTTAACAGTTAATTATTTTTACTATATGGAATAATATTGAATTTATTTTATGTTTATAACAGAGTAGCACAGGTGAGGTGCAATCATTTCCAGATTTTTTCCGTGTGACGCATTACAATGACAAGAATAAATGGATAAATGAAGAAGTCGAACGCTGCTATGTAAGTTTCAGTTTTTAAAATAAAATAATTAATATTATATATGTTAATTTTTTTTCTCAAATTCTAATATTAACTTATTTTTTGAAACAGAACGAAATGATGGAACTCCAACATCAAACTCAGGAGACAGGGACCGACCCCATACCAGATGAGCAGCTGTCGCAATTGGTTTTCAAGAATCAGACAGCTTACAACGTTGGTCTTGGCACTCGTAAGAAGCCAACGTCATCTGCACGCAATAGTGGTAATTCGGACAATGTCTCTCTTCGAGACGAGTTAGTCACCACCAAAGACGAGCTGCAGCAGACTAAGGAGAAGTTACAACAGGTCACGGTGGACCACGAGAAGAAGATGATGGACCACGAGAAGAAGATGGAGCAGTTGGAACAGCAACTGCAGGCTTTCCGTCAGATGTTCGAGGCCTCAATGAGTCATGGTGCATCGGGCTCGAGCGTCCCCCCATCACAGTAGCAATTAATTTTATATTTGGTTTTGTATAAATATTTTGAACAAATAGATTTAATATAATATTTCTATTTTCTAAAATAAATTTCAATATAATATTTCGTCATTTTGTTATAAATTACATTTTTTTCAACTAAATTAAATAATTTAGACCAAAAAAATAAGTAAATCACTAATTTTTTTTAAAAAAAAATTTGTCTTTAGCGTCGAATATTTCGACGCTAATAGTATACAAAATGGCCGCTGTAAGCGTTCATATAATTCTTTTTTAATATACGTTAGCGTCGACAATTTTCGACGCTAAAGGTCACATTTAGCGTCGAAATATTTCGACGCTAATAGTAACAAAAAAGGTCGATGTAAGCTTACATATAATAATTTTTTAATATACTTTAGCGTCGACATTTTTCGACGCTAAATGTTTGAATTTTTGCGTCGATATATTTCGTCGCCAAATATACAATATAGCGTCGAACAATTTACTTTAGCGTCGAAACAAATTGGACGCAAAATACTGTTTTTTAGCGTCGCATGTAATTATTTCGACGCTAAAAGTGATTTTCGTCGACATTTTATCGTCCATTTTTTGCGTCTAATTTGTTCGACGCTAAATATCATTGGCGTCGAAATCTTCACTTATGGCGTCGAAATACTTCGACGCTAAATGGTATAATTCTTGTATGGGTTATAATGAATATTAATTTTTATTAGATTTTGGGCTCTTAATTTTGATATTAATTTGGATACTCAATCAACCACCGGTGATCTCAGGGGCCAGGGCCACTCCTAGGGCAAGCAATCTTGATCATGATAAGTTAATAAGCATGATCAAGTTATCTTTATTAATGAGTCATGGTATGTTTACAAATTTAAATTCAAAGTCATATTTTAAATGATGTGATATCTTATTTGTCAATCACGAATTGATGTTAATAATTTACACGTTAATTAATGGTACGATAATAAAATTGGACTTGGATTTGATATTGATATGAATTTTGTGTCATTACGTCCAAAAAGGATTTTACTGATATTAAATTAATGTTAGTAAAGACTGACATTTGTTAATAGTGTCAGTAATTGAGAAATCAGAGATTACCGACACTAGTTATTAGTGTCAGTAATTTTCCGACAGCATAGTATCAATAATATTCTAACACAACAGTATCAGTGTTATTTTGACACGAAAATATCACTAATATAATGGTACTAAAATATCAATAAAATATTTATACAAAAACATCACTATAATATTGATATAATTTTAAGTATCAATATTTTATTTAAGGGGTGTTCAAGGGTCGAGTCGGGCCGAATTTTTTTTAATTTTCTTAAACCCAATCGGTTCGGGTCTTGCGGGTCGAAAGACCCGAAACTCGAAATTTGAAAGTGTAACTCGCGCGAGTCGGTTCACTACTGCAGGTTGGGTAAAAAAAATACGGGTCGGGTCAAAAAATACATAATATATAATTTTTATGATACAATTTTGATAGGATTTGTAGTTAAACCAAATTATGATATATTAACTACATAGGAAATTGGAAAATTCATCAAAATCGGGTCGGGTCGGGTCAAACCCGATTTTTTATATTAAACCAGTGATCCGATTCGATTTTGCGAGTCTGGTTGGGTATGAGTCGTATGACCCGAAATTAATTTTTTATTTTGCAAACCTGACCGGGTCAGGTCGGGTCGCGAGTTAACCCGATCCTATGAACACCCTTATTTTATGTTACCATTTTATCAAAAAAAAATTAAACAAAAAATTTAATATATACTGATTTTTTCCTGTTTTATAATACATAAATAAAATTTGAACTAGCATAACTAAATGCGGTATAATACTGAAATATAAATTCAAACTTATATATTTGGCTTAAACAGGTTTGTAGTTCGAATTCAGATGGATGCAATCTATGAATTTAATTTTAATTTTAATTATTATTATATTATTAAAGATTTCTGACACTAAATTTAATGTCAATAATTTTTATTATTTTTGTTTAAAAAGCGAAAAATGTGCTTTTGTATCACTTTACTGGCACTTTTTGAAAAGTATCACTAACAAAATGTTAGTAAATCTCATTTTTGGCGTAGTGTGTTGAGCTTTTGAGCCCCCAAGGGGTGTGGCTTGGTGGTGAAGGGTCCAAAACCTCACCTTGAGGTTCTGGGTTCGAATCCAGGGGTGCAACTTCTTGTAAGAGCCTGGGGCAGCCGGGGTTTTACCTGCGCCGCGGCCCAGAATGGGTGGTTTGGTGGCGGGGTTTCCAACGATTTCAAAAAAAAAAAAAAAAAAAAAAAAAAAAGTGTTGAGCTTTTGACAAATTATAATTGGTAGTTAAATTAATCAAGATTTTATTTTAAGAGTGGTTAAATTTTTTTCTATGTAATATTTTCTAGTTAAATATTTTATTATTTTGTGAAATTATCATCTATCCACTCAAAAATTGACCGATGTTCGAAAAAACATATAGTTTTGAGAAAATGACATATGTACACCCAAAGTTATTAAAAAGAACATTTACCACCAAAATTGATATTTTTTGAACATCGGCTAAAATTTTGGGTGAATATGTGATAAAACTTCTATAAAAGTTATTAAATTATGGGTGGTAAACTTTCATTTTTAATAACGTTGGATGTACATATGTCATTTTCTCAAAACTATGTGTTTTTTGAACATTAACTAATTTTCGAGTGGACAAATGATAATCTCCCTATTATTTTCTAAAGAAAATAGAGAAAATTATAGAATCGGCACTGAGCTTGGGCATGACCAGCATACACCTAGTACCGCCCATGGTATTATTAAATAAAAATTTATATGTAATGAATTATAATCATTCATTACTATAGATTAATACACACATGATAGAATATTATAAAAAAAATAATAACTTCTAAATTCAATAAAATTATATTATTTATCACATAATAAAAATGATGACGACATTATGAGTGTTATGACACAAAACTTTTTATTTCAATTTTATATACCGATCTTAATTGTTAAAGAATTTAATTAACAAAGAACAAAATTGTACTACAACTATAAATTAGGAAAGTGCATAGAAGGCTGATGTTAATAATTCACAACAAAGTCATCATTTTTTTTTTTTTTCTGAGTATCAACACAAGTCAGCAATTGATTAAAAAAAAAAAAAAAAAAAAAGAAAAAAAAGAAAGCATGCTATGAGAATATGCAAAATGCAAAATGCCAAAAAAAAAGCATAGTTATAATAAAAAATAGAGAGATGCATGCTAGCTGTCAACCTAAGCTTACATTTGAAGAAAGGTATAAAATCTATAATACAACGGAAGTATCACGTTATTTGTGTAACAATTTAATTAATCATTGTCACGCGTATTAAAATATTAAAAAATAATTAAAATAATAGATTTTAAATCTGACATGTCATTTATTAATTTATTGGTGATATCACGTCACTCATATCTCTATTATACCAAAAAATTAGTCGAAGAAATGATATCAATATCCCACCATCATTTATCAAGATAATGATTTTGACAAGCATTTTTCATTAGGTGTTGTGTTTGTGAAATTCTTTGTGGCCCAGGGCTAATTTCCACAAACTAATTAAAATAATTTACATTTTCACTTAATTATTTAAGATTTTCAATGCAAACCACATTAGATAATTTAATGATGGACACATCTTCACCTCATACTTGAGATTAAATATGTAAATCTCTATATTTTAATAATAATAATAATATATTTTTTTGAGGTCGAGGATTTGAGTTTCCGTGTGCATTGAGAGTAACTTTCTTTTATTTAAGAAGTATGTTTTTGGATTGAATTAATTTTTTTTGCAAGCATGTTTTCGGGCTAAATTACTTGCAACTATGATATCTTATTATAGATTGGCATTGGATTTGTGATGTATATGTATCGATGTATATTTATTGTTCTGTATTGTAATATTAAAAATAAAAATTATGTAATCTTAATTATATCATATTTGAAATGGCTGAACAATTTCAATTTTTTTTTTTTTTATCTTCTAATCAATCGTGATCGTGCCATAATTAAGAAAGATAACACTTGATAAAATCTTAAACATTACTTTTGTGTCACCACCACAAAACATTATCCAATTCCTCTAGTGTGTTTTCTGTTTAACTTGAACTCAATCACCTGCACTTGGACAATAAATTCATCTATTTATAATTAATTAATTAATTAATACATAGTTTTCAAATGATCACTAAACATTGATCCCATTTGGTGTTATAGCCAACTGTAAGAAGAATGGGAAAAAATATGCTTTTTATAAATTAAGAAGACAAAGGTTACACGTTTCAAGGGGCGTGATTTAGTAGTGTATGACTCAGAAGTATGACTCAGAAATTTACATTGAGATCTTGGGTTCGAATCCAAATAGTGCGTTTTTTATAAAAGTCTGGGACAGTCGGAGATTTTACCTGCTCCGCTTAAATTCGGAATGGATAATTTGGCGGTTTCCAACGATTTAAAAAAAAAAAAAAAAAGACAAATGTTACACACGATAACCACAAGAATAGCATAGGCATGCACTCAAAGTGGAGTTCAAATATGAACAGAATGACAAAGTGGGCGGCAGAGAGAGAGATATGGAGGTGAGGTGAAGGAAAAGAAGACAAATGTCCACCGCTACCGCCACCGCCACCGCCACTGCCACCACTAACACTAACCCAACACACTGACACACGTTATAAAAAATAATTACACTCTTTCGAAGATGCTAGCTACTAGAAATTCAGCAAAACTTTGGACTAAAGGTGAGGTGACCCTTTGTCAGTCCTATATATAGGGGACCATACCTTGCCATATTCCACTCATCAAGAAATTAAACAAGAAACTACTCATATATATAATTTGTTTTTTCATGCACTGCATGTACATACACTTAATTAAGGAGTGAGTGATCTTATTAATTGTACAATATTGTTGTTCTTGTAAAACCCTACTTCTACTTTTTGAGTTTTTGGCAGTTTGGAAAATATGGCAAAGTTTAAGGTGATTATTGGTTTTGCATTCCTGAGTATGATCCTTGTGGACATCTCCTTTGCTGCTAGACAATCTAAGACTTTAGAAGACAAGGTGGTGGTGGAGGAGGAGGAAGTGGTGGTGGAGGTGGCTATGGTAGTTATGGGTCGGGTAGTGGGTATGGATCAGGTAGCGGATATGGGTCTGGGTATGGAAGTGGTGGAGGTGGAGGTGGAAGAGGAGGTGGCGGTGGTAGAGGCTCTGGAGTAGGAGGTGGGTCCGAGTACGGAAGCGGGTCCGGATACGGGAGTGGGTATGGAAGTGGTGGAGTTAGAGGAGGAGGAGGCGGCGGTGGCGGAGGGCATGGAGGCGGTGGCAATAATGGTTCAGGATATGGGTCCGGCTACGGCTCAGGTGGAGGAGGAGATGAATCCCCGTGAACATGGAAGTTAATGTTTTCATTAGATAACAATCCATTCCAACTTTTGCATATGTTTTTCAGAAATAAAGTCGAAACTATATGTTTTGAATTAGTTTATTGTGACACCAACATAATTTCCTATTGTTGATGAGAATATAAATAAAATGGACTTACTTGTTTCATTCAAAACGTGCCAGTTTTAGCATTATTCAACTATCTTGTTTTACATTTTTCATTCACACCCATCTCTATCTTTCGAAGTTTCTAAACAAAGAAAATGTTCAATAGCAGTATAGAACCCACGTACCACATGCCCCTTGTATATATTCAATTGAAAAAAGTCTTCCAAAAATTGCTTAACCTTTCCTTTATGGGTACAATTTATTTACAACAGAACAAAAACAAAAAACAAAAAACAGAGGCCGCAGCTTGCAAATTCATTTCAAACAATAACAAAATAAAAATGATATTCGTACTAATTATATAATATTTAATACAACCAAATATAATTGAAAATAAACTTATTCCATTTACTCTTTGTATTTTTCCAAAAACACTATAAAGTGTTATATCAATATCCTTGTTGATAACAAAATTGATTTGGAGTAAAAAAAGGGTTTCATGTAAGATGGCCAATGACCAGAGGACCTTTTGAGTCAATTGGCCTTTTATCAAATGGCAACATTGGGATCAATCAAATTATAACATATAAATTCAACAAGGAAGCAAATGATTAGTGAGTTTACACAACAATCATCCGCTAAGAGAGACAATATTCAAAAAAAAAAATCTCAAAACATAAATCTAATGCACAGTATCCAACAAACACATAAATTTTAACGCTGGCTATTTTATAGAGAGCTACAACTGAATGAGAAACGACTGGAGCTAACTCAAATTTCCAGCAAGGCAAAGGACTTGGCCTATTCCAACGAAATTCTTTATATTGAGAGTTTGATATCGATATAAAGCTGTATGTTAAGAAGAATCCCTATAAGATGCTCCGCCTCAACAAAAGTAAAACAAAAAATCTGGTTCTTCCTTCTACTGCCACCACCACTATCAGATTACTCACCACCTGATTTTGTGAGGAAACGCGCTCACATGTTTTTAGATCCATCAAAAGATTCTCAAAATGAACTGGTTGAAATACTTGAGAACTAATCCATCAACCGCTCAGAAGCATATGCTACCTTCTGCATTATCATGGATTCAGCTGTGCGGATTGCTCTCTGGGACCCAGAGATTGTGACTTTCCTGCAAACCGAGTACCAGAAAGCGAAGATTAGAAAAGGTTTCAACTATAATTTTCCAACACAACAGGTTGATGGACTCTTTGTTCACTTTTGTACCTATCGGATGTTCCAGACATGAAATCACCCCTATCTGATACTTTTATCCTAGCCCCACTGACCTGCAATATTTGTGTTGCTCCACTTCAGTACATATGCAATGATTAAAACAAACTCAAATAATTAGCCATTCATAAACCTGACTAATTTCCATTATGTTCCTTCCACCACGGCCAACAACCAACCCAATATGCTCATCCGCCACACCAATTGTTATTGAGTTGGTACGATCATCCTAAAAATCAAAAGAAGGCTATTTGTCATTCTCAGTCAACATACTCAAAAAGCATTATTTCCTAGGAGAATCAGCTATCAGAAAAGCACATTACCATATAATAATAAAAAAGCGAGCTGATTTTAACAGAAACAGGTCCAATAAATTCATATGATATTTGCCAGAATGAGAATGAATCCCTTTTTCATATTAAATGGCAAATATCAGGTGATCTAAAAAGAACAATCTGGATCCCACTCTACAAGTTGTTCAAATGGAGCGAATTTCAAAAAGAGACAGGTGTAAATTTGTATGCTTGAACAGTGTCAAACATCTTTCAAGAACCTGAGTTAAACTGGGACTCTAAATTCTTTTTAAGCATTGACTAACATGATTCCCTAATCAGCTTCTGTAAAACTTTTACTTCACCTGTTTTCATCAGTACAGAGATATCAATACGGAGAACATACAAGCTGCTAATTGCTATACCAAAAACAAGTAATCGGTTAACAAACTACCTAGTAAACTTAATATCATCAAGGTTAAAAGTCAAGTTCTAGAAGGGAAAAACACATTCATTCAATTAACAATCTTAAATTAAGATGAAATACGACCCAGTCACTGTCTCTCTGATTAACAACCATGCTCATTTCAACCATATGGAAAAGTGAAGTTCATCCAGAAACAAGTGGCATAAGACCCACTGTCTCAGAGAGAAGGGGCCTAGTTCACGTGAGCCCAAGCATGTTTTGGGCTTCTGAGTGCAAACATTCATTAAGCCTCTGTCTGGGTCTCGGCAATCAGACATTCTAAGCAATCAGCATTCACGAAGTCTAAAATGACAGTTAGTTGCTTGGGTTGAGCAATTGAAATAATAAATAACATCAAGACCAACAAGATTCAAATGCTAGAAGGGGATGAACCTTATTATTCTGAAACGTTCTTCCACCCATATTGGGTCCATAGTGCACTGCATTGTGAGGCACTGCTGCAACAGGAGGCGGCACGGGCGCATATGGCATTCCATGAAAACCAGAGAAGGAAGAACCTAAAATTCAATATAAACTAATTAAATTTCAAAATAATAATTCAGACAACATAATACCAATAACCACGAGGAATCATGACAAATTAATGAATGCACACATTTTTAAGTTACAAAAAAGAAATGAACATTAAAAATTAGCTTACAATACCATAGAACTGATTAATGCCCAAAATTCTTTTGAAACTTCAAGTTCAAAAACTACAGATGACATATTTCGAGTAACCATTATTAGGAACCATGCTACATTGATCACGACAAATACTAATTTTTTTTAGTTACGTAAGACAAATGGACATTTAAAATAAGCGTACAAAAACATAGAACTGACTATTGACCAAATACTGTTAAATATTTCTCAAAAAATGCAAAAAACACAAGTTAAAACAATTCTCTTCTCTGTTCTATTGCTTCAAATTAGTCATAGTAATCTTCCTGAATTTTTTTTTATGAAGGCTCTGATTCCAGTAATCCAATTCCAGACATTTTCCCATCAATGTAGCTGCTACAAGATCTATAGATAATGACGATGTGTCCTTGTTTGCTCTTTGAACATTGTGCCAGTGTAATATAGAAACATTTCGAAGCAAGATTTGGAAAGAGATGAGGGAGTGAGAAAAGGGAAGAATGGATAGGTCAATTTCAGTTCTAGCTCATGTACACCCCAAAATGTATGATAACATCAGGATAATTTTGAACTTGCAAATTAGAGTGCTTTTGAGCGACTGCTTTTCCGCAAGATATAACAATTCCAAACCCCACAGAGAAGAAACCTGACTTCAATTTCAACCTTCGCACCAGAGCCAAAACATCATCACAGAGATAAAGGTTAAATAAAGATGCCTTTAAGAAGCTTAGAGCATACCTCAATCCAAAAGGCAATAGTAACATAAACCAAAGCATAAAACGTTTGAAAGTAGCATACAAGAAACTACCACGAGATGGTGTGAAATTAAGACTACAGCTGGATTGAATATACTAACTATAAAAGGCATACCAGCGTATGTATAGGGAACAGTCATAGTCTGCGAGTAATGAGCATCTTCCGATAGCTTAGATAGAATCAATTCAAGAGCCCTCATCTGCTCATCAAGAGTTCCTGCCAGGGTCACTAGCCTATCATTCAACCCATAATAATTTTGATCCAGAGGAGATATTTTAATGATAGCTTGGGAGTCATCAATAAATGACCTGCACAAGGGCAAACTGAGATGTCAGCATTGACCTGTTTTTTATTTCCCTGGCTTTTGTAGCAAAATAGGAATATATCGATGACCATTTGCTTTTCCCTATATTCATTCACGGGTGCTATTGTTAAGGAACCATGAATTACAAAATGGTAATATGGAAATCCAATATCAGTATAGGACTAAATGTAATGATTCTTAAAGCAACCATAAGTTTACCTCAACTAGTGCCATGGTTTGGGGGTATACAACTATAGATCTATTGATAGGAAAGCTTTATTTTATTTTATTTTTTTGGGAAGAAGGGGGAGGGGGTTAAAGAAACAAGAACAAAAAGTGCTTCCTCTAAAGCAAAGGATAGGAATCCTAAATGTTTATGTTGAATTCTTCTGGGGGAATAGCCACACTACACCCGGGTAATTCTTATGAATATTAATATTTCTTGTCCAGAGGAAAAAAATGTAAGGAACCAGCAAGGTAAAGTGCGACGACTCTGAACTAGGAGTCAGCTCCCATAGGCTAAATACACCATGGAAGATACAGAGCCAGCAGCTTAAGCCGTTAAAAAAGATTTAAACATCAGTAAGAGTTCAAGAGAATTATTTGTGGTAAAACTTCATGGTTTCTTTGGAACACTTACATTGAGTCAATGAGGGATGTGGGTATGTCAAATGGTAGAAGGTATTTACATAAGATAAAATAAATATATGGAGGGATGAAATCAAAATTATAGAAGATTTTACTTGGCTTTGATGTCAATATAACCAGTCATTATGTAAGGTTATAATATTTTACAAATAAATAATCCATTAACATGTAATGTAAAGGACCCATAACTCTGATCCTTAACACAAAGGGTCCACTTGGAAGCAACGAATAAAGCCTGACAGCAAAAGGCTGATTCAATTTTACATTTGATACAAAGCAATCTATATTCTATAATCACCTCATCAGCACACTATTCCCCACAAACTCCAAAACAAGAACGTAAAGATCTTAGACTAAGGTATCAGATTGAGAAGAAAAGAGAGTAACATTAATTGCAAACAAGTGTCAGACAAACAACATACATCTCTCAAGAATTTTATTAGATAATACTCTAAATGGACCACAAAAACTCATGCATAGCTGTATTTGAGATGAGACTGATTCATGAAAAAGGCATATCTCAGATCTTCCAGGTTTAGACACTATTTGTTAATTCAATAATAGTTCAAAAAATGATTTCCCATAACAAATAAAACAATGAAGAAAATTATACTCATAAACGAAGTCATTCATTAAATTCATCAAACATGCTCACAATATATGAAAGAATAGCAGTCAAAAGTTTCAACATATTAAGGAAAACAAAATATGCTTCCGTCAGTTAAGTTTCAAAGGCATGGAAACTGAACAATTTTAAAGCAGAAAAAAACAAAAAGTAGTCTTCATACTTTATAGTGGCCCCTGCCTTCCCAATTATGCTTCCACATGAGCTATTTGGAACAATTAGTCTCACTTTTGTCTTTGGTCCAACATCACCATGAGCTTCACCGTGATCTTCAGCATGAAGCTGCCAAAATAAAAACTAGTATTAATATAACAGAAAGAAATAGCCTTATTGAGTGCAATCACTACATCATAAAGAATACCTCACTCAACAGCTTATCAAGAATCAGATCCACAGCCTTAAGAACTCCATCAAATGTTCCAGAAATCATAATAATCCTATCAGTAGTTCCTGGAAAAAATTCATGACTGCGAGACAACTGAATTCTTGCTCCAGACTGTGACTGAAAATCATTAATTGTGGAGCCTCCCCTTCCAATGACAGCACCAGCTAAGGGATTTGAAACAAGAAACCTAATGTATGTGGGCTTCTCGGTAGAGTCTAGCAGAATCAAGCAAGAGATACGAAAAGTAATCAGCCGAATCAATCAAGATGTGAGCACTTAGCAAATAAACTAGTAATGTTAATATGCACATTATGATCTCCATTGTTCAGGGACCAACACAAAACCAAACAAAAGCATGAAAAAACTACTATGCATAAACGTGAACACCCCAAAGATCTTAGTAAGTAAGTGTAATCATGTACTGCCAGCAATTTTACAGCTTTATTTTACAAGAAACATGTACTGTGATATCAAAGAGGCATCGCAATTTTACTGTGTTTTAGCATGCAGCGGAAACAGCACAGAACTTTATCTTCAAGGAGACCTAGCATCAGATGTGTTTTCCTAAAGTATAATCAACTGCTCAGCACTTAACTAGATGAAAGACTTTGTATATAGTATAAAATGTCAAGATCAATTAAAATGCCAATTTAATATGCTAGGAAATAATTATAAATAATTTAAATGAACAGAAATTCACACGAGATAATTTTATCAGCATCCAAACCGAGACTACACCTCAAAATGCCAAGAGTTAGGGCTCCGGTTCAAACTTCAGATTAAAAGAAAAAATCAAATACATAAAACCAAAACGATTCACATTACTCAAAAACAAAACTGAAAGAGAAAAGATCGGATCAGAAACCTGAAGGCAGCGGCGTAACCGGCGCCGGAGATCGCATTCCATGAACCTCCTCAGGTGACGACACGTAAGACGACTCGTTCGACTCCATTGCTCTCCTGTTCTCCTTCAAAATAAATAAATAAATAAAATTAACAAAAACACTCCCATTTACCAAAACAGCTATAAATTAATTAATAAATTTAGTAATAAAAACAAATAGAAAGAGAGACAGAGAAAGTTTTTTTACCTGTAAATTAATATTTAATTGAGGTTTTGAGATTGAGATTTGAATGCGATTTTTTTTTAATTTAAAATTTGAAATTTTATTTGGAGAAAAATGGGGCTAGGGCTTGCACTGTACTGCTGCTATCTAATCAATTCAATATCTATCCATTTTCACGTTTTTAGCTTCTCTTTTCTCTCTCCCCTTCTCCTTGTCTGTTGTTCGATTTAGGCGTTAAATTCGCATCTTTGATAAAAAAAAATTTAAATAAATAAATTATTTTTTTTCTTTTAAACACGTGCACAATATTTTTGTTTTTCTTTTTTTCCCCGAAAAGAATAGTTCAAATATTAATAGACGTCGTTGGTTTTTTTTTAAGAAAATTTAGAATGATTATCAATTTTTGAGAATTTTATATGATTGATTTTAGCCTATATTTAATTCCTAAAACAAAGAAATTTTCTTATATTTCAATTCAATTAAAATGGAAAAAAATGAATTTTAATCATAATTTTTGAGTGGGGGTGTTTTATTACTGCGGGATGAATCCAGCCTACGTCCACGGGGCATAAAAGAGTGGGTGTGTTTTATTACAGAAATGAGCTCGGCTGACCTGTTTTACGACAGGTCAAATGTGGAACCGAGCTATTTGTGTTCTGCCTTTTACAAGATAGTTCTATTCTATTTTTTTAAGATCTTTTTGACTATCCACTCACCAACTCTTACAAATGTGTTTTCCCTCCCCTTTTATACTAGTGAACGTGTAGTACCGTTCCCGAACCTAGGTGATGTCACCCACGTGGTTTCCTGAATCGTTGACCGGCTCTCTTCCCCAAAGCTACCTTGTCGAGAACAAACATATTACCTCGTTATCTTGCCCCTTCACCTTATCTCGTACTCTGGCCCATATGATAGTGATGTTTCAAACCTTCCTTGTACTATGCCTCATGTGATAGTGACGTTTCACCCCTTTCTTACACTCTGCCCCATGTGATAGTGATGTTACGACCTTGAGAGGATCTAGCGTGGAGAATGATATAAGGAAGAGTCTGGAATACCCTGCCAACAATTCGGTCTCCAAGAGGTCGGTCACAATGATCCTTTGAACTTAGAATGCTATTGCCGATCTAGCAATGTCCGACCAACCGTGCTGGAGTGATCGGTTTTGGGTCATCAAGTGGTCGATCGTTACCGTTAGCATATGCCATGTCATCTGGTCGGCCATTACCTTGAAGGTCGGGCCGACATTAAGGGTTTGGTCGAGAGAGTCAGCCCTTATGGAAGCTGGTCCCCCATATGAGGAAAATACCCTCCCTACCATTATCGCACTGTTCAAAGTACTTGTCACAAAAAACACCATAAACATTTGTCCTCTAGTTCTCGGTATCAACGAGTTAGCGAGTTGATGCCGGGAACTATAAAAAAATGGTGTGCTGATCAACCGGTTGGTGGTCGCTCCAGAAACCACAGAGAAACTGCCTCTGCTATCACCAGGTCTTCCCTTGCCATCTTCATGTGCTCGGTCACTGAGGATTTCGATGCTTACCCATGGAGAATATACTTTGTCCTCACGCTAACAACGATTGACTCGGTGGGACGTAACTCGGCCCCGATCTAGCAGATCACAAGGCTCGGAGGAATGTCACCTCCCCGGACCAAAAGAGAGTCGGGCATGGAGGAAATGATCCGACCCAATGTCAACGAACATACACTCGGTGGGACGTAACCCGACCCCGATCCGAATAAAAATTTGGCTTTGGGGGAATGTTACCTCCACAGACCAAAGAAGAGACGGCCATTGGGGAATCTCCCGTCCCTATGTTGAAGATAAGCCTCTCGGTGGGACTAACCCGACCTCGATGCAATGAAACATATAGCCTCGGAGGAATGAATTGTTGGACAATTATGACTCATATCATCACTATTTGTACAGAACATGGTGTTGTTGTACAAATTAACTATTGACAAAGGAAATTGCTCTTTTATCATTTGTAATTAGATTACCAAGATGTATAAATGATAGAAGGTCCTTATGATTAGTTCCGGATTGATGATATGAGACAGTATCAATCCACGAAGGTTTAATCATTAAATATCCCTAGTCGTAGTATTATCGAGATTTGACATCGATAATGCGGAATAGAAAAGTATTACACTTGTGCGCGTTGTGGGAGCATAACGGCATAGTTATCATATATTTGGGTATTGGATACTCATGCAAGTGTAATAGGAGATTGTGTTTACCGATGGTACGGAAACAGCTTCGCTCTGGATAGACCAATCGGAATTTCATTGGTAGTATGACTATGTGTCTATGAAAGTCCGAATCAGGGTAGATGTATTTGGTCTTAACCTGAGACTTGCACCGCTAATACTTGCGACAATCAATATACTTTGGTTTTGGTCGTCCAGGGCTTTAACCGGTTCTGTGTACGCCTCTTCTGGGTATATTGAGAATCGTAGTGTATTGGGTGTGATGTCGAGATGGAAGTATCACTCCAGTCATAGTGGAGATGATGATCACGTAGGATACAGAACTGGTGCTCTTATATGCTGCAACTATCGGGATATTATGACTAGGTCATGTTTATCCGATTATAGAGACTGGTTACCATAGATCCGATATGTGCTTCGTATGGGGCAGACACAATTCCAGCCCCAGGCCTAGCACGTGACATCCGATACTGGATCGCAATACGCAATACTACGCATACTACGCCTGATATAAATCACATATTCCTTTAAGAATATTTATGGAGAATTGGGTAGGCACGGTGATTTGCTAGAAGCCAACCATGTCTTGTAAAATCGGTAAAAACGTAGTACTAGGTACGTACGTGTTCGGATAGTCCAACGACCGGATTTACGGTCAACATATCCGGGGATCTCATGGGTCGCTTCCCGAAGATTCACCGATGAGGTATGACTCGCACATTATTAATCTGGGATTAATTAATAGAGAGAGAAAATTAATCTGGGATTAATTACGGAGATATTTTATCTGGATAAAATATTATTTAAAGAGAGAGAACGATTAATTTGGAATTAATCGATAAAATAATATATTCAATATATTAAACGAATTGGATTTCGACGCGGAATTAAAATTAGATTTTAATTCGGGCGAACGAGTTAATTTAGAATTAATTCGCTAGCGACGTGAATAGTAATTTTGCTAGGCATAATTATTTAATTAAATTTGATTTAATTACGTCGCAACGGAAAATTCGTTAATTCGGAATTAGCGAACCCAAGCTCGGGAGTGTTTGCGGGCCCACTCGCATTTCGAATTCAAGTGCGGCCCACAAGTCACATCAAGTGTCACGTCATTGGTCATTCAAGTGATGAATGTCTTGTCACTTTGAGTGATGTGATGTTAGTCACTTGTGATTGATGATGGTGGTTGGAACTTGGAAGGCTTAAATGCCATGTACCTTTTTTTGATTTGGAAATTCAAATTTTGGTATATCATTTAATTGATTTTAGAAATCAAACCAACCAACACAACTTCTCTTCCTCTCTCTCCCTCTCACGGCCAAGGGCCAAATTTCTGTCATTTTTCTTCCAAAATGCCGAGAACAAGAAGAAGAAATAAGGAAGATTTGTGGCAAATCTTTCCAATGCTAGTATAATAAGAGTCATCCAAAGGTGATAGGGAAACAAACCATTGAGCATGGAATCCATTCCCAAGCTCGGAGCTTGACCGAAAATCTTGGAGCACAAATAGGAGCCATGGCCGAAAGTCGCAAGGATGGAGCAAGGAAAACTTTTGTTGTTCCTCGCATCGCAAAAGCCGATCAAAGTGAGTATTCCGCAACTTAACTTTGTTGTATTTACACATGTTTTACGCTTAAATCGATCTTGGTTTGACCTTAATAATCTAACACGAATCCAGCCTCGAGCTGGCGGTACCAGTAGCAGATTCGACGGAACGAATCCAGCCCCGAACTGATGGAACAAGATAGCCTCGGCGGAACGAATCCAGCCCCGAGCAGGTGGAACAAATGGCCTCGGTGGTACTGAAGCAGGCCCGAGCCAAATCATACATCGGTCTTGGCGGTACAAGAGTAGGCCCGAGCTAGAAAGAACATCGGTCTCGGCGGTACAAGAGCGTACCCGAGCCTGAAAGAACATCGGTCTCGGTGGTACAATAGCAGACCTGAGCCGGAAAGAACAAATCAAAGTAAAACGGACTCGGCGGTACAATAGCAGACCCGAGCCGGGAAAACAAATCAAAGCAAAACGGACTCGGTGGTACAAGAGCAGACCCGAGCCGTAAAAAACAAATCAAAGCAAAACGGACTCGGCGGTACAAGAGCAGACCCGAGTCGTAAAAAATAAATCAAAGCAAAACGGACTCGGCGGTACAAGAGTAGACTTGAGCCGTAAAAAACAAATCAAAGCAAAACGGACTCGGCGGTACAAGAGCAGACCCGAGCCGTCAAAACAAATCTCGGTCACTATGTGGGCCATAAGTATAAACAAATGTTTATTTAAGAAGGAGAAAATCTTACTCACATTTATGGGATTTGTTGCCCTTCTTGCAATTCTGCGAGGGTCACTACAAGCGAGGCTCTTCTGAAAACATCCTCTATGCATCCCAGCATTCCGCGCATCCGACCCGATGACTTCCGCTATCTGCATTGGTCGACCTCCAAAGCCAAATGGTCTATGCACTCATCGAGATAGCCTTTTATTACCAGGTCTTCCACTTGTTACTGTAGGTCTCTGCACCCATTTGAGGAATGTCCTCTAACATTATGGTAGATATAATAAGCCCTGCTATTTCCCTCATCAATCGGGAACCTCCTCACATCAGGCTCGGCCAATAACCCTTTTATCCTGGATTTCCCGAACTATCTGGGCCAGGGGTCTGTTCATATGGGTATATACTGTCCTCTCCGCGACATGGTTGACTTAGACAGACGACCTCATCTCTTGAACACTCTGAGGTGTCGGTTTGAGCTCCTTCTGCCTCGAAACTGGTCTCATCACCTTTCTGATCAAATCCCGCTGATTATCTGACCTGATTACATTGGTTCTCCGGGTGCCCCCTCCTCGTGCAATCTTTTTCTCCTCCTCCATTAAAATAAACTTTTTGGCGTCTCCAGGGCGGTGGCATAATCTGATACGTCTTGGATCCTCAGGTGAGTCCACAACTTCCCGACCTTCAGACCTCCCTTGAGACTTTCCAGCGCCTCCGATGACTCGTACGCTTCGACCTCGAGTACCAAATTGTGGTATTTTTCAATAAAATTCCTCATTGGCTCATCATCCCCTTGCTTCATCAGTCTCAATTCTCCCATCGTTTTCTTTGGAACACACGCTCATTTAAAATGCCGAATGAACAATCTCATGAGCTGTGAGAAACTACTGATGCTCCCTGGAATCAAACTTCTGAACCACATAATTGCAGGTCCGCCCAGGGTCAAAGGGAACACCTTGCAGATGGCATCTCCCACCATCTCATGAATCTCCATTTTCAGAACGAACCTTTCGACATGGGAATTGGGGTCGGTATGACCTATGTAATAGCTCATTGCGGGCATGGTGAACCGCCTAGGGAATTCGGTGGACAAAATTTCTTCTGTAAATGGAGATGCTGCTTCTCCGTCCTGACCATCTCTCTCATCTGCCTTCATGTTTTCTTCTCGCTTCCTCATTTCTTCTCTAAACCAGGCTTTCATGTGGTTATTGGTATCACTGTGCTGCCTCCCACAGACTTCTTCACATCTCTACTACTCCGAGAACGACGCATGTCCCGACTAGAGACCCTTGATCCTTACCACCATATCTCATATCTTCCCTCATATTAAAGTGGGGGCTGTTACTGGAGGATTCTGGTGATTGCCTCCCCTCTTCTTCTTCCCACATGTTCTCCGTCTACAAAGCTTTCGCCATTACCACAGACCTCATTCTCTGGGAGTCCTCCCTCCCGGGCTCATCGTCCCCACTTAGATCTACGACCCTCTTCTCTTTGGCTATCTCGTTTTGCTTCCGGTTTGTTCCAGCTTCTAATCTTTCATCGTTCCTCTTCTCTATTCCTTCCAGCTTGTCCATTAGAGATTTCATGAGGGTCTGGTTTTCCTCATTATCTTTTCTCATGCTTTCCTCCATTTTTCCCATCCATTATGTTGTTAATCTCTCCGATGACATGTGGTTTCCACATTCTGCCATCGTCATACTACGCAAGTTGCTTTCTGTTCGATCCCCACAGACAGCGCCAACTGTTGACGGGTGATTTTCGTCCCAGGGGCAGTTTCGAGATAACTCACCCGAGACAATCCTCATCCAATTGTGAATTTGTTTGGTTATGGGGGACCAAAAACAAACTTCGACAAAAAGCGGATAAAATACACAATCAACAAAGAGTTTTTACGTGGTTCGGCGGGATGGATCCAGCCTACGTCCACGGGCACAAAATGAGTAAGGTGTTTTATTACTGGAATGAGCTCGGCCGACCTGTTTTACGACAGGTCAAATGTGGAACCGAGCTGTTTGTGTTCTGCCTTTTACAAGATAGTTCTATTCTCTTTTTTAAGATTTTTTTTACTATCCACTCACCAACCATTACAAATGTATTTTTCCCTCCCCTTTTATACTAGTGAACGTGTAGCATCGTTCCCGAACCTATGTGATGTCACCCACGTGGTTTCCTGAATCGTTGACCAGCTTTCTTCCCCAAAGCTACCTGGGCGAGAACAAACCTACTACCTCGTTATCCTGCCCTTTCACCTTATCTCGTACTGTGCCCCATGTGATAGTGACGTTTCACCCCTTTTTTACACTCTGCCCCATGTGATAATGATGTTACGAACCTTGAGATGATCAAGCAGTGGAGAATGATATAAGGGTGAGTCTGGAACACCCTACCAACAGTTCGGTCTCCAAGAGGTCGGTCACAATGATCCTTTGAACTTAGAATGCTACTGCCGATCTAGCAATGTCCGACCAACTGTGCTGGAGTGATCGGTCTTGGGTCATCAAGTGGTCGGCCGTTACCGTTAGCATATGTCATGTCATCTGGTCGGCCGTTACCCTGAAGGTCGGGCCGGCATTAAGGGTTTGGTCGAGAGAGTCAACCCTTATAGAAACTGATCCCCCATATGAGGAAAATACCCTCCCTACCTTTGCCGCACTGTTCAAAGTACTCGTCATAAAAAAAACATCATCAACAATTTTTTTATTTAGAAATCAAGATTTAGTGAATTTTTATTTTTTTTCTTTAACAAAATAAGAATTGGGTAAGTTCATAAACATTTTTAATTTCTTATTTTCTCATAATCCAATGACACGCTTTAAAATTGTTTATTTTTACCAATATAAATACATCATTAAGGTAAGTTATAGTGAATTATGAGACTATTATGTTGGTGATATAAAGTTTATTAAAGCCAATTGTGGTTAATGAAGATGATGTCATTATTATTTATTATGAGAAGGCAATCTTGATGATAATTTGAAATTGATAAAAGCAATTATGATACTAACTATTTTAGTTATCATAGGAGAGATGCAATAATAATTATATGGTGATTATGTAAAAAGAATTGCATATGAATGATAGATAAAAACAACTGTTAATTTTTTATTTTTAACCGAGAAAACAAGTGTTATTATTAGTAATTATACATCATAGATTTATTTTTATTTTATTTTATTTTTAACCGATAAAACAAGTGTTAAAGAAACGTCTTTCTTTCTTAATATTGTACTGTAGTGTAATAGTTAAGCTAGCTATACTACCCTTAGGGGCGTGGTTAAGGGTGATAGAAAAGTTTTACCCCGGTTCGTCGGGATTTTAGTATTCGAATCCGGCTGGATTTATGTAAAAAAAAAATTGAATATGTTATGGACCCGATTATTATCAATAAAAATATTATTTTGATTTATACAAATTAATTTATAATTATAAATATATATATTAATATAAAGTTTTAAGGTCCAATCAAAAATACACCTAAAAATGACATGTTTAATTTTTTTTTTTTTTAAGTATTAAAAAATTCAAAAAAAAATGCCCGAAAAAATCTGGGTCCGGCATGGCCTATTTCCACTCCTAGATATGGCCTAGTATTTTTTAAATAATTTTATTTAACTTGTCACCAGAAATTTTTTAGAGAAATCAATTGATTAAAAAAAATTTTTGATTTTATCCATTATTTTTTTAAAAATCCAAAAAGGCCCAATTACAAAGGTAAGCCCAGTAAGTCAAATGTACACTAGTCCAAAACGGCCCATTTATATTTTTTAAGACGTCCTTGAAAGCTTGTGAGGACCGCCTTGAACAAGATTGAAGCTATATTTAATTCCAATCTTCTGTTTTGGACAAAATTTCAATACCATAACAGTTTCCGAACAGCAGTGAAATATTGGACTGTTTTGAACCCGAAATAACGCTCAATTCACTGCCCAAATAACCCCTTGTGTGCGTGAAATATTGTAGTATTCCAGGTCTGATTTGTCAAAGAAAAACAGCATCAAGACAATCATAAAACTCCCCAAAAGGTTCTCCAAAAATTATAGATTAAAACAAAACAAATCGAGCCTCGATTTCACCCAACTATGTGCGGCAATGAGCAAAAATAATGCCCACTGTCGTGAATCAAAAACAATAAGAAGAAGATGAATTTTGGTTCAACACCAAAAGGACTTCCGTGCTATGTCTCGCAACCAACGGAAACTAGTGTGAGCTAGACTCACAAAACTAATCCCTAAACACTTTAGAGATTAAAGTCACACAAGGTTTTCTTTTGAAATTTTTTTTTTGTTCCTCTTTTATTTTTCTCAACACTTAGAGAGTTTCAAGAATAAGAAGATGGAGGTTAGGGTTTTTTTTTTTTTTAATTATTACAAACTACATATATTACAATATGCTATCAACTGAGATTCTAGATACATAAAATTATAGCACTGCCCAGAAATCAACCGAGACATAGCTCGGGACTTACAAATTCTAAATCAGCCAAAATGGAGGTTAGGGTTAGAATGAGAGACTTACGCAAAAAGGAAATCTTATTTTCTTTTTTACCTATGGTTTTTTATTTCCAAAATAAACAAAACATTTCCCCTTCCACCAACGCAAAAATCGGCCATGCATTTAACAAGATTAGGACGTCCTCGAACCTTGAACAAGATTGAAGATAAAACCAAACTCCATGGGTAAATGGAATTCAACCTTAACCCCAAGTACAGTACAGAGATAAAGAAGAAGATTGTAGCCATGGAATTCAAACTCCATAGCTAAAACTCATATTTGCAATTTGATGGTAAGCAATTGTAGGGAGATCTATGTTATGTACTCATCTTCCTTTGATATGTGATATTGAAATTTGTATCTGCAGTTTTGGAACGTACCAAAAATTATTCAAATACTCTTCTTAGTTAACAATGGGAGAAATGCACTTAATGAATTGTTGTAGTTTCCAAATATAAATGGCCTCATATTTCAGGGGAATGCTTCTTAGTTCTATTAAGTTGCTTTTCGCTTGATACAAAAATAAGAGAAATGGTATTGTTTTATATCAAATAAGGTCGAATAATATTTAAGTTGATATGAACATAATCATAATGATCTTGTTATATATCTGTAAGGGTCAAATTTGGACTAAAAACTCAAATGTCTTTTCATCTCAGGCTCATGTATCAGACAAAGCCTAATTGACACAAGACATCCAGCAGCTCTCGATTTATGCACTTGATCTTTCCTCAGGACGGCCCGCGAGCCCATACGCAGGGAAGAAGCTCACACGCCGCTCGACATTATCAGACCAGTATACACCCCTGGATCCTTCTCAAACAAGGAAGCTAAGTACTGGGATCACAACAAACTACCTACAAACACGATAATATAATAAAAAAAATACGATATGGATTACACCTAATCCCGAATATCCAGACACTCCTAATGTAATCCTAACTCTACTACCCTCTTCTTAAAGGATTGAAACTCGATTGCTCCGATGAGTCCTAATCAAACTCGAATGCTACTCCTTAGCTTATATAAGGAGAAGGGGTCCAAAGGTTTGATTCATTGAAGCTTTAGCACTCATATTCGAGTTCTCAAAGCAGACGTCGTTCCCTAACACACAAGTTTACCGCCCTCGCGACAATCAAATTAAGAAGACCAAGGTAATTCTCAGTCTTGATCTTCCCTCACATTCTACTCGTCTATATAACTGACTTGAGCGTCGAAGTGTCTATAGCATCCACCACACCGGGGGATAGATACTCTATGCTCACTTTGTTTTTGTTTTGCAAGAATGTTGGTGCCCCAACATACGAATCTCGCTTGTAGGCCGAATGCGAAATTCAACATCTACAATATCAAATGATGTCGGAAAATATTTAAGTTGACATGAACAGAACCATTATATATAGTTATATTTTTTTGAACTTAAATATTAATGAAATTATAATTTAAGATATAATATAATAATATAAAAAGATTTATTTAACAAACCACAAGGAACTTTTATTTTTTCTTGATTTTTTTTGTTTGGTTTCCAAGGTTTACAATAGCATGACCCATTTGAGCAGAAATGTATAGATTTCATTCGGCCCGATAAATATATATATCAAAATTGCAAAATGGCCCAAAGCTTACTTAACTGGACAAAGAGCATTTATATTTCTCACTACATCTATTAATATGTGAAATTAAAAAAAAAATCGTTAAAATTAAATTATATGTCATATATCAGTAAATGATAAAATTAAGAACTAAGAAGAGACAATAGGAGGAAAAACAAGGAGAAAATCCTAATTATACTTGCATTCCATAATTTTATTTCAATTTTTTTCCTAATTACAATGAACTTTATTTTATAAAGATTGGAAATTTTCCTCGTTTATAATAGAAATATTAACTCCCTACATAAAAAAATTTCCCTTCAATGTAGATAAATGATTTTGACTAAATATGAAAAGTTCTCTTAATTGAAAAGCTGACAAAATTGAAGCTAGTTTTTTTTTTTTTTAATTATTATTGAAGATTTTGAAGTATAATTTATCTTCTTCATTCAAAAATTATTCCAAAAGAGTAGTGACATAGTGAAGGCCATGATTATCCAAGAATGAGTCAATAAGAGGCCAAAAAATAGGTGGCATTTCAACATAATATCAATTCACATCTTTTTTTTTTTTTCCATTTAATTACCTTTCCCCACTTTAATTGACAATTAATGCATATTAGTAATGGATAACACATTGATTTATAAATTTTATATGTTTCTTTCATGGATCGAGTAATTGGCACAATATATATATTCCTTTCAAAAGAACTAGAGACATTAGCAAACCCCAAAATAGATATATTATTGCATGGACCCAAAAAAAAAACCAACTTAAAATTTTATTCTCTCTCATTTTTCAACACTAAAGAAAAACTCTATCAACAACATACGATTCTAATCTTATTGAAGCAATGTGATTTTGCTTCCCAAAGAGCCCACAATTTCTGACCAATTTATTAATAATATGGAGAAATCAATAAACTCCACATGCAAAAACTTCAATATTGGCTGATGGGACTCATGATTTTCTGGCTTCTTGGGCATGTAGTTTTGTTGAAACCCTAGATAATCATTTGATAAACAGAAGAAGGAGACAATTGCATAGGGTTAAAAAAAATTGAATGACATTTAACCTAACAAAACTACACAGTTTTGGGCTATCCCCAGGCCTTTGTCTTTGTACTTATGGAAGCTTATAAATTATTGTCCCTTGCTTTACGGCTTCGTTTCTTTATCCTTGTACCAAATCCCACATGCACACTTATCGATTAGGGGTTCATCACATTTTAGTGTTTGTTAACTTGTAGATTTTTTTTTTCTTTTTGTCTTTTTGTAAGCTTCAATAATTACTATTTTTTGGGGGGTCAAATTGAAGAACTAATTTGGGTTTGTAATCTTAAAAAATTGAGTTATGAAATGGGTTTAGATGAATAGAATTTGACATATGAATGCTCGTGATCATGTTTAATTTGTAAATGAGTGTTTTTTTTAAAAAAAAAAAATTGGCTTAGTTTTAGTTAGCAATTTCATAACAAAATATGTTCAATTGAGTAGTAATGAGTCTTGAAAAATTGATGATGATTGAATAATATTAGATGAAGATATCAGATCTCATGTTCGAGTATGGTTTGAACGCATCACGTTTGTGGCATTGTTCGAACGAAAGCTTCCAGAGGCTCCGCGTGCAAGTTGCGTTCTTCATCCCGTGCAAACGAAATCAGCCAGAGAGTTCGCGCTCGAGGTACGTACGACGGGTCATTCGAACGAGTTTGCGGCAGAAAGCGTGTTAGTCATGCGTTTGAGTTGGGTTTGAACATCCATGCGTATTTGGCTTATTTTGGACGCTTTTTGATGGATTTTTAGGTCTTGGAGATAGTCATGGCTATTTTTGACAAGCCCGACCAAAAGCTTTTTTTTTTTGCCTGAATTTTAAAAAAAAAAATATATATATACAAATATAAAATACATTTACATTATATATAAAGACAATTTACAAATAAATCACAAGTTTCATTGATAAATTAACAATTTAAATGTTAAAAATAAATAAAAATGCTACAAATATATTAAAATATATATATATTTTAATTTGGCCCGGGCCGGGCCGGGCCAAAATTGGAAAGCCCGGGCCCGAGTCGGGCTTTCATTTTAGGGCCCAACCCGGGCTTTTTTTGCCCCGGGCCGGGCCGGACTGGGCCCGGGCTTTTCTGCCACCATTACTTGGAGAATCCTACTTATATAAAGAAAGTTTTAACCACTTTACCCAGTGTTGGAAACACAAAATACAGAGCCATTATATTTATCGTTTCCACCTTATTGAGAAATCACCTTAAAGACTCCATTAATCTCATGTCTTATTTCTTGTGGCGAGTTTCTCATTTGATAACCATCAACACAAACATAACCCTAACCGCAATATCTTAAACCTTCAGATTTCTGAGGTGGTGATTGGTAGTCGGAGTTCCGATATCACTAGTTCGCGAGTTTGATTCACTTAAAGACTTCAAAGGTTGTGAAGAAAGTGCTTGGTGCGGTCTCGATGAGTTTTTCAGGTTATTACAGTAGAGGTATTTGAGCCGGCAAAGTTAACTTTGTTAACTTTGCCATACGTCATCTAACCATCACTGTAAGTTTTCTCTATATAGTAGATTCGGATGGTAGCCTATACCCGAAGTGGTTTTTCTCTTTCAATAGTTTTCCACTCTGTCAACAAATCTTGGTGTTGATTTTGTTGGTGGCTTGTTTACTTCTTCATTATTACATTGATTTTCATTGTGGCAATTTATTAGACTTTAGGTGTTTAGACTTGTGGACGCAGATTTAGATCAAGGCCACAATCGAGATTTTCTTTCTGTAGGGCGCGATTGAATCCTGCAAAATAAATAAAGCGAATAAGGAGTGATCTGCCCACCGGTGTGGTGGGGACCGTGTGCACTCCGACGCTCAAGTTAGCCCTGTAGTGTGATGAAGTAAGATAAATAAATCAAGGTCTGATATATACCTTAATCTAGGTTTGTGGGCCGTGAGGGCGGTCAATCGTAGAAATGTCTAGATATTCGGTGTCTAATGCTTTTCGATTCCTCCCACTTTCTTGTCTTTCCTTTCTTCTTTTATAGGCTTCTCCCCGTGAATCTGCCCGTTGGAGTCGACTTTATTGAGGGTTTAATTCAGATATTTCATGATAGATAACTGAAGATCTCATCTTCTTCCCATAACTCTCGATCTTAATGGCTACATTTATGTGTCTGTTTCTTTTATATTAGCTTTGTAACTGGTGTCCGTTGATATGCATAACATCTTTAGGTATGGGCTCGATCGGTTGATGGGCTTTTGGCTTCGTCGTGAGATGTCGTTTTTGCCCTTGGGTCAATTTTGGCCCAAACAGTTTGTCCCCTACTCTCCAAGTCTGGTAGTCCTAGGCTTGAAGAGTATCCGTCATGTCGTATGAATCTTTATGAGTAGCTTTATACGTCTGTACCACGATGATTTAGGAATAAATTTGATTTGGGTGTCGCAGAATGCAAATGAAATGCCATGGGTTATCCTTGGTTGGGGTAAACCCCAAATCCATATTAAGCATGATTGAATCCACTTTTTAATATGTCGTGTGAATTGGGAATGCCCTTCGTTCTGTCGAGGAAGATGGGGGTCTCTGGTTGACCAAACTGTATATTTGGGAGGAGCTCCCACTTTCTTGTCTTTCCTTTCTTCTTTTTAGGCTCTCCCCGTGAATCTGCCCGTTGGAGTCGACTTTATTGAGGGTTTAATTCAGATATTTCATGATAGATAACTGAAGATCTCATCTTCTTCCCATAACTCTCGATCTTAATGGCTACATTTATGTGTCTGTTTTTTTATATTAGCTTTGTAACTGGTGTCCGTTGATATGCATAACATCTTTAGGTATGGGCTCGATCGGTTGATGATTGGCTTTTGGCTTCGTCGTGAGATGTCGTTTTTGCCCTTGGGTCAATTTTGGCCCAAACAAGACTTAATCATAGAAACTCTACCTTGAACTTATCTTATATAAGTTATTTATATTTCGTTGTTTACAATTTATCCCTCCATTTGTGTATAAGGTCAAAAACTATACGAATTTTCAATTGGTATCAGATCCTTATTTCGTCTGACTCGTCATGAGTCAATGTGGGGGATGTCCCCTGTCGACTGAACCAGGAAGTGGTTCAGGGGCGATTTTCACTCGACATTGTCGTATGAGAAGAGTGATAGAGTAGCAAATTTTATCTGACTCGTCATGAGTCAATCTGGGGGATGTCCCCTGTCGACTGAACCAGGAAGTGGTTCAGGGGCGATTTTCACTCGACATTGTCGTATGAGAAGAGTGAGTAGCAAATTTTATCTGACTCGTCATGAGTCAATCTGGGGGATGTCCCCTGTCGACTGAACCAGGAAGTGATTCAGGGGCGATTTTCACTCGACATTGTCGTATGAGAAGAGTGAGTAGCAATAACTTAATCTTACTCGACAGAAATTAATCTGGGGGGATATCTCCTGTTGACGTCCAACGCTCTGTTTTTTATACCTAGTCTATTAAGGTTGATTAGCTGCAAACCCTAGCACGTTTTACGAGGAGTTTTTGGCGGGAATATTGGCGCCAAATCTTTCAGGTGTGTATAAATATGTTGGAGGAGTCTCATTTCTCCTCATTTGGAAGTCGAGAAAGCTCTCAAGCGTTTTCCTAAGGTATTCTTCAAAACTTCTTCTTGTTCTTCATTCTCCTATAGCATTCATAGTGTAGATTCAAGTTGTTCTTGGGTGATTTTGGTGTTTGATCCTGGGTTTGTGTGATCTAGTTTTCAAAGTTGTTTACTAGATTTGATCTTTTGGAAGTAGGATTTTAGGGGGTTAATTTGTTTACATGCTTGTCGTCTGGAGAATGTCGAGTGGGGAGTCTTTAGGCAGCTTAGGTGTAAAATTGACAGTTACGTCGAGTCGTCAAGCGAAACGGAGGAGGACGTAACACGTCAAGATTGGTCGTACGATAGGTTGATCGAGAGCGGTGTGGTTACCTTACCTTGGCTTGTCTCCCCGTGAGGTTCCTACCGAAGCCATTCCGCTGAGGTCGTTGCCTGCTATAGGTGAGTCGAGTGAATTTCCAAGCACTAGTGAACCTACAAACATACTATCCAAGAATCCTGCCAGTCGTTTGACTGGGAAGATGTTGAGAGAAATTAGCTGTATGTACAGATTTCCTGATTCATTGGACTTGCGGGTACCAACGCCAACAGAAAGAATTGACCACAAGGTTCCAGGTTGGATAGGGTTTTACATTCGTCCGTTTCAGGTAGGATTGAGGTTTCCTATCCCAAGATTGGTTTGGGAAGTGCTCAATCACTTTGAAATCGCTCCATCCCAACTCATGCCGAATGCATGGAGGATTCTATTGTCGATTGAATGTTTGTCTTTTGAGTTGGGAGTATTATTTGAGGTAAATGACGTCTTAGAGACATACTACCTGAAGGAGCATTTGAAGGAAAAGGGGAGGTACACAATGATCCTCGACAGAGAAAGAAACACCTTGTTACTGGATTGCCTACCATGATAGGGGAAGTTGGCAGTCTTATTATTTCTTTGCGAGGGGTGAGGGAATATTTGGATTGATTGGGGCTGGTCGAATCCCTGAATTTTGGTGTCTGTCGAGTGAGTAATGTCTTTTTTTTGAATTCTAAACCCCTAGAATATTAGCACTTATATATTTTTTATTAACCGTGTACTTGTCGCTTGCAGATCCTCTACATAACAAGTCGTTCATTTCAACCGTTCGGTCCACCTCAAACGTTAAAGCAATCCTATCTCTGTCAGACGAGGTAAGACAGTGTAAAGCTGTTCTAGAAGAGGTAGACTGAGGGCGACCCCGCTGTGGAAGGAGGTTTATCAGCGCGAAGAAGGTAAAATTCTGGCCCCTACTAACAACGTCTTGGCTTGTGATAAACTGTTGGTGGTCGATTCGAAATTTGTATGGAGTGAACAAATATCGAGAGCCCCTAAAAACTGAAGAATTTTTGTGCGCAGAGGAAATGATGACGGGCCCATTCACAGTCGCATCACTTGATGAAATGAAGAACCGTAGAAAGTCAAGAAAGATGAAAAAGAGAGAGACTGAGGTTGAAAGGGGAACTGAATCTCAGCCCCGAGAGGTGGCCGGAGTCGAGGAAAAAGGTAGGTCGGCTGAAATAACTCCGTCGTCTGGGAAGAAGAGAAAGGCTATCACAGAGGTGGAGACTGAAGAAGATACAGACACCCTAATTCTGAAAGTCCCAAAGGAGTCGACCGCCATCTCGGACCCTTCAAGTATTGATTCATTCGTCAATGGACTCCTACTCCAAGGCGACGAGGTAAGATTAGCGCAGATTGGGCCAACAGAACCATTTCCATTCTTCTTCTTCACCACTACTACATTTGCAAGCCACTCGGGAAACTGCACTTCTCTAACCGCTCCGTTCTGTAACAATTTCTGCACTTCGTCGTCAATAATCCGATTTCTCTCTGGAGCGAACTTCCTTCTTTTCTGCCTGACAGGAGAATGGTTTGGATCCACATGCAACTCGTGTGTGATGAGCTCCGGATCAATGCCAACCATATCTGTGTGTGACCATGCAAAGGTGTCGTGTCGTTTCTTCAAGAATTCCACTAACTCTGTTCGTATCTTTGGGTCTAAACCGGCTCCAATCAAAGCTTTGTGATCTGTGAACTGTGGATGAATCTGGACCTCGTCAAGTTTCTCTATATTTGGTAAAGTTTGCTCCGATGCGCAAGGCCCAGACGGTAATTGCTATGCTGAATCAACTTTAGACTTCAATGTCGTTTGGTAGCAGCTCCTTGACGCCAAACGATCCCCCCGAATCTCCTGAATCCCCCATTTAGTGGGAAATTTAATTACCTGGTGGTAGGTAGATGAAACCGCCCTCATGTCGTCAATGTAGCTTTCCCCTTGTCGGTAAGTAAATCTTTCAAAAATCCTTTATTCAATAATTCTAACACTTCCAGTCTCAATGCTACGCATTCGGCGGTCGTGTGACCGTAGTCCCTGTGGAACTCACACCACTTCTTAGTGTCTTTTTTTGACGAACTATCCCTGGATCGTGGAGGCCATTTAACCTCGTTTCCCAACTTCTTGAGTACCGAAACCAATTCTCCGGGAGAAATCGTGAAATTGTAGTCCGGAAGTCGAGGCTTGCTTGCAGGTAGATCCTCCCGATCTTTATACGGTCTTCGTCGTGTGTCCGAATTCCTGTTGTGTGGTCGCCATTCATCCCTATGCAGGTTCCTTCTTTCAGCTGAGGAGGGGAAATCTGACCTGGGTCGTCTGAAAGTAGTATGCCTTCGGTCTACTCGTGAATTGGTTTCATCTACTTTTTCTTATTCCTTTTATCCTCTTCCCACCTGATCTCTACTTGAGCTCTTGCCATTACCTGGTCCATCGTGCAGCATCTGAATTTTGTCAATTTCTTATAAAGACAACTATCATAAAGAAGACCATTCCTGAATGCCTCGACCGCCGTGGGGTGATGGAGATCGGGAATGGTTATCCGTTCGCGGTTAAACCGGGCAACGTAGCTTCGTAGTGACTCTCCTTTCCTTTGCTGAATTGAGTTAAGGTCGTCTGTTGTCTTCTCCAGCTTGCACGAACTCGCAAAGTGTTGTACGAACTTGTCCGCCAATTCCTGATACGACTTAATAGATCTGCATGGGAGATTGATAAACCATGTTAAAGCTGGCCCAGCCAGAGTTTCCCCAAAACACCTGCACATTCCTGCTTCCCATTGGCTCGGGGATAAGCCGGTTGACATCATTTTAAATTTATAGTGAATAACATGGTCGTCAGGATCTGTAGTCCCATCATATTGCTTCATTTCTGGTGGGCTGAATTTTCGCGGTAATTCAACTGCTACAATTGACTCGTCGAATGGTGTGTCTGAAATTGCCCCGGCCCTGCTTTTCCTAATCGGAAGTTTCACTCCTGGTAGTCTTGACAAAATTGCTTCTTTGAATTCCACCATCTCCCTCCTGAGTGAATTGGCCATTAGATGGGTCTGATCCATAGGTAGAGTAGCTGGAGGCTGGTTGCTTTCTGGCTCGCCTGATATAGGGGGAACAATTGGATTGCTTTGGTTACCTCCACTGCTGGTCTGGCCTTGGAGGTGATGTTGCGGGTCGGATGACAGGTGATCCAACCTTTGCCGTAAACTTTCATTCGAAATTCGCATCGTCGAATTTTCTTCTTCAAGAACTTTGAGTCGTTCTTGGAGTGTGGCTAGTTGTGTCGCCAATTGGTCCGGCATTTGTTCGTTGTTTGAGGCCATTCTTGATTGGTCTGATTGAATGCTTTACTTCTGCGCGATTCGATTGTCGAGCCCCACGGTGGGCGCCAAATTGTGGACGCAGATTTAGATCAAGGCCACAATCGAGATTTTCTTTCTGTAGGGCGCGATTGAATCCTGCAAAATAAATAAAGCGAATAAGGAGTGATCTGTCCACCGGTGTGGTGGGGACCGTGTGCACTCCGACGCTCAAGTTAGCCTATGTAGTGATGAAGTAAGATAAATAAATCAAGGTCTGATATATACCTTAATCTAGGTTTGTGGGCCGTGAGGGCGGTCAATCGTAGAAATGTCTAGATATTCGGTGTCTATTGCTTTTCGATTCTCTCACTTTCTTGTCTTTCCTTTCTTCTTTTATAGGCTTCCCTCCGTGAATCTGCCCGTTGGAGTCGACTTTATTGAGGGTTTAATTCAGATATTTCATGATAGATAACTGAAGATCTCATCTTCTTCCCATAACTCTCGATCTTAATGGCTACATTTATGTGTCTGTTTCTTTTATATTAGCTTTGTAACTGGTGTCCGTTGATATGCATAACATCTTTAGGTATGGGCTCGATCGGTTGATGGGCTTTTGGCTTCGTCGTGAGATGTCGTTTTTGCCCTTGGGTCAATTTTGGCCCAAACAGTTTGTCCCCTACTCTCCAAGTCTGGTAGTCCTAGGCTTGAAGAGTATCTGTCATGTCGTATGAATCTTTATGAGTAGCTTTATACGTCTGTACCACGATGATTTAGGAATAAATTTGATTTGGGTGTCGCAGAATGCAAATGAAATGCCATGGGTTTATCCTTGGTTGGGGTAAACCCCAAATCCATATTAAGCATGATTGAATCCACTTTTTAATATGTCGTGTGAATTGGGAATGCCCTTCGTTCTGTCGAGGAAGATGGGGGTCTCTGGTTGACCAAACTGTATATTTGGGAGGAGCTCCCACTTTCTTGTCTTTCCTTTCTTCTTTTATAGGCTTCTCCCCGTGAATCTGCCCGTTGGAGTCGACTTTATTGAGGGTTTAATTCAGATATTTCATGATAGATAACTGAAGATCTCATCTTCTTCCCATAACTCTCGATCTTAATGGCTACATTTATGTGTCTGTTTCTTTTATATTAGCTTTGTAACTGGTGTCCGTTGATATGCATAACATCTTTAGGTATGGACTCGATCGGTTGATGGGCTTTTGGCTTCGTCGTGAGATGTCGTTTTTGCCCTTGGGTCAATTTTGGCCCAAACAAGACTTAATCATAGAAACTCTACCTTGAACTTATCTTATATAAAGTTATTTTATAATTTCGTTGTTTACAATTTATCCCTCCATTTGTGTATAAGGTCAAAAACTATACGAATTTTCAATTGGTATCAGATCCTTATTTCGATCATTGACCACTATCTATGGATAAAAGCCAACCCTTGAATTGTCCCATATTTTTTTATGGGATAAATTCCCTCATTAAAAGAGATGTATGAGAACGTTTCTCAAATCCCTAGATGAGAGTGTTTTGATGTTTATTTAATATGGATGGAAATAATACATGGTTACTCTAAACGAGATTTCTACTCCCAAGAATAAACTCACATAGACTGAAGAGGAGTTTGATAATAATAATAGGAACTGTAAAGTCATTAATGTTATACACGTTGCATTTGCTTCTCAGAGTTTATGAGAGTCTCTATGTGTGAGATTGCCAAGGATGTTTGGAACATCCTTGCAATTGTTCATGATGACACACTATCTGTTAATAACAACAAACTTCAAGAACTTGCTACTAGATTTGAAGTTGCTCGTATGAATGAGGATGAAACCTCTGATGACTTCTATGTTGAAATTATCGATATAGTTAATTCTAATTTAAACTCAGGTGAGACCATTCTTGTGAATAAGATTGTTAGAAAAATCTCAAGGTCTCTACCTGAGAGATTCTTACCTAAGATCACTACTATAGAAGAGTGAAAAGATTTAGATTACCTGAAACTAGAAGACATTGTAGGTAACCTTCGGGTTTATGAGATAAAACTTTTTGAGCTGAGAAGGTCTAAAAACATAGTCATGAAAATTATGAAAATAAAATCTCATGATTTATCAGATGATGATAATGATGTTTCATTCTCAGAGGCAGATCTTGCTATGTTTGTTAAAAGGTTTAATATATTTTTTAATCATAAGAAAAGTGGTCGTGACTATGATAGGAGAAAGATTGGTAAGAAATAGCACAAAGATGAGAGGGAAAAGAAAACCCAAACCATTATTTATCACAAGTGTCAAAATTTTGGGCATATAAGATCCGAGTATCATACTTATATGAAGTCGAGAGGAGAAAAGTCAAGGATGTCTATCATAGTGATGCTTAATCAGAATGTGATTGTACTTTTTGATGACTCGTCTAAAGTGAAATACAATTACATTGCATTTTCTTCTAGTGTTAGTAGTGGGAAAGAGACAACTGGTAATGATGTGGATGCTCGTTCAAAGTTCTCTTATGATAACTCTGAAGATGAGGATGACCTTCAGATAGCTTAAACTGAGTCACATAATGAGAGCTTAGCTACCAAGAAAGCTTGTGTAGAGGTCAATAAGAAACTTAGAGAAACTTAACTTGATAGGAACGAAGTCCAAGCCAAGCTATACATGAATCTCATCATTGTTGACGACTTCAATGAGAGAAATATAGAGTTGATTGATATAGTCAAATGCTTATAAAAAGAGCTTGATGATGCTAAAACCCAGATATTTATATTTTCTAGTGGTACTAAGAAGTTAGATCACATGTTAGGAATTTGTATGCCTTATTGTGAAAAAAAAAGGTTTGTGCACTTATTTTCTCACATAAGTGCTTGATATGTTTTGGTGTTTAAATCACATGCATGCGTGTGTTCTTTAGCATGAATGGACATGTTTTATATTATCTCATGTTATAATCAACTGAATATTAAGTAGACATCATTATAATTGCTTGAATATCTGTTTTGAGTCATATATTTCTCTCTTCATGTCTTTACTTTCATGTTGTGTGCATGTTTTTTTTGCTTCTAGCATTGCATATTTTTTGTCAACTCTTATTCTAATATATTTCTTTTTACTAACTGAGATGTGTTATTAATGAGAGGAAGAATATCGCATATGATGCGGTTATTGTTATTGCATGGTTTTCTAGTATGCAGTAGGTTCATATTTTTTGTTCTTACCTGTTGTAATTTCGTGACAAAATAAGGGAGAATATTTTGCTGTGTCTTTATATGGTTTGTTGTATGTCTTTAAATAATACTCATTCTTTACATCTCTCTCTCTCTCTCATACACACACATATCATTTATTTATCTGTTGCTCTTCCTTTTGCTTTTCACGGGTATCTTGTTTGTGGTTATTTCAAGAAAGCAGATCGACATCTTCATCAACTTCAAGACTATTGGTTGTTAGGTTTTAGATCGAGTAACATTATAATAAGTATATATCTTGATGGTTGACAGTTGGCTATTTTATTTTTGCATTCTATTATTATAGTCTTTGTATTATGTGATTTTGTCACAGAATGCCAAATGATGGGATTGTTAGGTCTAGTTTTGGTTGGCAATTCCGTAATAAAAATATGTCCAATCGAGTTGTATTGGGTCTTGAAGAATATGTGATGATTGGACAACATTAGATGAATATATCATAGCTCATGTTCGAGTTGGGTTCAAACGCATCATGTTTGTGGTGTGTTTGTTATACCATTCGAATTAGACCCGGCCACGGTTTCGGTTCCGGAACCGAACCGGAATGGGACCGGTTCGGTTGGGGTTCAACCCCAACTCGAACCGGTCCGAACCGGTGGAACCGTACTGTTCCACCGGTTCGGACGGTTCCAACCGGAACCGTCGGGTTCCTGTTGGAACCGTAGGGTTCCAACAGGAACCCTACGGCCCCCAACGGCTAGTAGCCGTTGGGGGCCTAATTCCCCCAACGGCTACTAGCCGTTGGGGGATGCAGGGAGCCGTTTGGCTCCTCGCCAAACGGCTCCCTGCAAAAAAAAAAATATATATTTTTATTATATACATTTAATCTCATTTTTTTTAATTAATAAATTTTTAATGATGATTGATAATTGATAATGATGATTGATAACTGATAATGATGATTGATAATTGTAAAATTATAATTTACAAAGGGGATATGTCTTAAACTTGTAGGCAACTTAAATTTTTAAAAATTTAAGTTCAAGCTCTTCAATGTAATAAATTTTTTTTTATTTATAAATTTAATCTCATTTTTTTTAATTAATAATTTTTTTTTATTAAGCTTTGATTTCTCTCATTTTTTTATTTTAATTAATTAAAAAAAAAACTAAAAGGAACTGAACCGAACCGGAACCGAACCGTTCGGTTCCGGTTCGATTTTAGGTTCCGGTTCCACTTAAGTGTGGAACCGGAAACTGGCCGGTTCGGTTCGGTTCCGAACCGGAACCGAACCGCCGGCCGGGTCTAATTCGAATGAAATCTTCCAGAGGCTCTGCGTGCAAGTTGTGTTCTTCATCATGTGCGAACGAAATCAACCAAAGAGTTCGCACACGAGTTTGCGGCAAAATGTACGTTAGTCACGCGTTTTAGTTAGGTTCAAACGCCCATGCGTATTTGGTTTATTTTAGATACGTTTTTGAAGGCTTTTTAGGGCTTAGAAAACGCTACCTATATAAAAAAATCATTAGCTACTTTATCCAGTGTTGGAAACACAAAATACAGAATCACCGTATTTATTGTTTCCACCTTATTGAGAAATCACCTTGAATACTCCATTAATCCAATGTCTTCTTTCTTTTGGCGAGTTTCTCCTTTGATAACCATCAACACAAACACAACCCTAACCAATATCATAATCCTTCAGATTTCTGAGGTGGTGATTGGTAGTCGGAGTTCCGGCATTGCGAGTTCGGGGTTTGATTCACTTAGAGACATCAGAGGTTCTGAAGAAGGTCGTTTGGTGCGGGCTCGATGAGTTCTTGGGGTTATTATAATATATATATATATATATATATATATATATATATATATTTATATATTTGAGTCAGAAAAGTCATTATCATAAGTCATCTAACCATCATTGTAAGTTTTCTTTATATAGTAGATTCATGTGGTAGCCTATACTCGGAGTGGTTTTCCTTTGTTAAAATTTTTTCATTCTGTCAACAAATCTTGGTGTTGATTTTGTTGGTTGCTTGTTTACTTTTTGTGCTTTATTATTGCATTAATTTTAATTGTTACAATTGATTAGATCGACTTATGGTGTTTGTACTTAACCATAAAAATCATACCCTAAACTCGTCTTAAATAGAGTTGTTTTATAACTCCGTTGTTTACACCCAATCTCCCATTGATATATAAGGTCAGAAACTATGAGAATTTTTTTTCAATAATTTTATCATTGGGAAATTGAAGTTGAAATTCATAAATTACAATAATAACTACATCAAAACGAGTGGGGGGCTCTAGCTAGCACTGAGTGCATGTTTTATAACTTCAATTCACATGTGAACGTCTTTACTGGATAATTACTATATGGATTTGGAGAAAGTTTATGTGCGACGTGCGTATGAATGATATGATATGTCGATGTATTAATATTTAGTTATATATATATATTAAATTTGAAATTAATCAAAAATAATAGAGAGATAAAATTATCGATTATTGTGTAGATTAAATCTGTCTCATATAAATTTCTAATTCCTATGTATATAAAAAATTAAATGCAAAGAGTCAAGTGAATAAAGCTAAAAAGGCTTCAATAATATCCAGGGAAATGTGAAGGGGAAAAAACATGCAAGGGAGAGGAAGCAACGCAGTGTGTCGCCATGCAAAAATGCAAGCTCATGCGTGGGATCCATTAATGGACTATTTTCTCAACTTTATATTATTATTATTATTATTATTATTATTATTATTTACTTTACGTAAGGTCCTGTGTGTAATTTTCCATGGGGTGTCCACCAATTATTATTGGCAATTCTATGTCTTCAATCAAGGAAAATATTTATTAAAAAAAAAATCAATATTTTTATTCACAAGGGGTTATATTAAAAAAGAATTTAAAAGGGATTCCCTACAGCAGAACTAACAAGATTTGGATTGTTTTTCTTTAGTATTTATTCTATTTTAAAAATTAAAGGAAAAAATCTTTCAGATCAGCAGTCCCATCTCATGTAATGAGACTCTCTCATCACGAAATAATTGTTTTTTTTTTTTTTTTAATACAACGTAGCAAGATTTTATTTTTAGGGTTGGTTATATATTTTTTCATAACTAATATTCGACTTCGTGGGTTAAATATTTCATTTTTTTTTTTAAAGAAAATATTGAAAATTATGGAATCAGCAATGTGCTTGGATATGAGTAATCCACTACTGGTATCGTTTCTAAGTTATGGATGAATGATGTGGTATCATTAATTAACAAACTTATGACATATGTAATATAACTAATATTTATTTGATAATTTTTAAATATTTTAACACTCATGCTTAATTATTGGATTGTCCCATGAGTGACATGTTACTACTCGTATAATTTTACCTCATCACAAGGTTAATAATTTTTCATAGTTTTTAAGATAAATTTAAAATATATTATTTTATCAACCAACGAGTGTAACCTCATTTAGAATGATTTTTTTTTTTTTGTAATAGATTTTAAAATGTGTAAAATTTATAATAATATAAAATAAATAAAAAGTTCTGTAATTATCTTAAATTTTTTTATGGTAGACAGAATAATAATTGTCAAGTACATTATTTGAATATATTTTTTTAATGGATACACTACACCATTTTGATACGAATGAATTAAGTTGACATTGATAGTCAAATTTCGGATTACTCGAAGCAATATGCAGGCAAGTTCAAACCCTTCAATCAATGGGTCCATGAGCAAAATAATTTTGTTTTTCACTTCAAAATTATTGGCATGCTGATGAACTCAAGTACCCTTCAATTGATTGCTAATAAAAATAATTTTACAATTAAAACAAATTATATAAAAGTTCAACTTTAAATTAATTGTAATTAAAGAGTATTTAACAATATTTGTATAACTTTATTGACTTCAAAAGAAAGCAAGTTCTAATTAAAATTACTCTTGTTCTCCAATCAGTATATATATATATATATATATATATATAATATATATATATATATATATATAATATATATATATATATAATTTAACCCAATAACGACTCAATCTCATTTGTATTTATGTTAGTGAGATTCAAACCTCATACCTCGTATAAATTTTTATAATTTTATTTATGATGCTTTCTTGTTCTTTTTTTCATGTCATGTTAAAAACACCAAGAAACGAGGAGTTATATCATTTGTGTAATATTTTAAAAAACAATAATATTAGTGTGAAGGTTTTCCGCTAATTTGGTTCGTCAAACAAAACAAACAACAATCAACAAGTGAGATTTTTACCGTGGTTCGTCGGAAAATATTCCCGACTACATCCACGTTGAACTCCGGAATAGGGAGCTCGCTGCACTAATCAATTTCAAGATTACACACAGAATCTTGAATCCGTTTACAAATTGTAATTCCCCCAAATCTCACAAACCCTAATCTCTAAAAATGTCAATCTCTCAAATTCCCAATTGAGAATTACACTAACTTGGATTAAGGAACTAGGCTCAACACTTAGCCAAAACAAGGGAATATAAATAATGAAAAACATTATCCTAATTCTCAACCTAAGTGCCCTTTATATATGATGAGCAAATAAAAGTAATTGGGACAACGACAAGGATTGCGCCACGTGTCCCTTATCCAACGGATGATAAGGCTTCACATTTTACAATTAGGAACACAAACTCTCTCTCTCTCTATATATATATATAAATTAATAAACAGAATATATAAAGGCACATTACAAATAAACCAATATAAATATAAATTAAAGGGTGACCACAAATGTCAATCAAAAGGATCATGCATATTTATCTTCATTTTCTGTGATAATTTTATTTTAACATTACATTATACTAGCACAGGGGCCACACTTTATGCGGATTGAGCATATATTTTAAGTATTAATCTTGTAAATGCTTCGAATTTTGTCGACTTTATAATCTAAATGAGAAAATTGATTTACTTACACGTAATTTTTATATCTCTTTCGTTTGTCTCTAAGTTCTCAATTAATATTTATAATTTATTGCGCAATAGCTAATAGTCGAATTATCTGTGATATTATTCAAAAATTATTCGGATAGTATAATATATTTTATTGTTATAATAAGGTTATTATTTAATAGATTTATTAATTTAATTTTATAATATTTTTAATTATGATATAATATAATATGTTTTCTAATATAATTATATTTCTTATAAAATTATAATATGTATTTTTATTGTAATAGATTTTTTATTTAACAAAAAATTAATTGTAAAGATATTTTAATTTTATAATTTAATAATAAAAATTAATTGTAGAGATTAAAAATAAAAAATAAAATTGTCATCGATGAATGTTTAAATATTAATTAATTAATTAATTTAATTAATAGGTTTATTTCTTTAATAGTAGATTATGTTTAATTTTATAATTTAATAATAATAAATATAAATATTAATTAATTAAATTAATAGGTTTCTTACTTTAATTAATAGTAGATTATGTTCTTATATTGTAATAGGTTTCTTATGATAATAATTTATTATTTTATTTTTATAATTTAATAATAAAAAATAATTGTAGATATATTTTAATTTAATAATAAAAATTAATTATAGAGATTATGTTAATTGTAGGTAATTTAATAGTGTTTTTAGTTAAATATTATAATATATTTTTTTTGTTATAACATAATTCTTATAAATTATAATATATATTTTTATTGTAATATGATTTTTATTTATACGTATGTATAAAAATTTTTGGTGGATCTAAAAATTTTGGTGTATGTATACATCATAAAAATTTTTGGTGGATCTAAAAAATGAGATGAACATGTGTCATCCACTCAATTAAGAAGTGGTTTACTATATATATTATTATAATTAAATATTATATAGCTTTTAAGATTAATTTTCATGTAATGAAAGTATAAATTGAAAATTATAAATGGATTACTTGTGTTTGTGTGCGTATGTTAGGAAGTCCAAATTCAGATTATTATCAAACAAATTAATTTGGTTTTGGTACGTTATCCCAACTTTTAATAATTTGTTGCCCAAATATATGAACATTCATGGGACCACTTGCATCATTTTCTATCATAACAACTCTTTTATAAATCTTGTAATATTCATTCATAATTCCCTTTAAAAAAATCAATAATTTAGTATGTTGATGCCATAAATCTCTTGCAAAACCAAAATTCTTATTTTCAAAATCATATTTTAAATTCCATGCTTCATTTTCACCTGTACCAAGTCAACATCAGATAGACTTTTGTTTTATATCAACAAACATCAGCAAAATAAATAAATAAATAAAATATATATTTTAATATGCCAGAAGACAAATAACATTATATTGAAATTCTTATTTTCTATGTATTTTAATGTAGTTATTAACTTAATAAGTTAACGGCTCCTTTATTTTATAGGGGTTGAGATATTTTAACTTCAATTTGTTATTTAAATATAGACATCAACATCTAATTATCGACTTAAGACAATACAATGATAGATAAGAGCCCTTATCTCCCCCCCTCCTGACAGTGGGATATATTTTTATCTCCCCTGCAATACCGATTTTGCCCCTTATCTTTCTCAAAAATTCAATTTCCCAAATAAATAAAATATATCCCACTTTTTATATATTGATATATACAAATTATAAAAATAACATATGTACTTATTTTATTTTATTAATTAAATTTTTTATATTATAAATTTTTTAAAAAAATTTATATATATATATATATATTTTACTTTATATATATTTTTTATTTGTTTAATAAATATTACAAATTTTATATTTATTATTCTTTATTTTCTGTTCGTTTATTCATTTAATTTTTGTGATTCTTTTTTAATTTAGTTAACACTACTCATGTATTATAAAAATATTCTCATGTATATTAGAAAAATATATTTAAAAAATAGTACAAATAACAACATAAAAACTTACACTTCAAAATACAAAACATAAATTCTAATATATGTTGCCTCCAAAATCTCCTCCTGGCGCACTTGGTGATATACTCAATACTTCGTACCATAATTGATTACGAATCCTATAACTAGTGGCACATTCTTTAGCTTTGTACGATGAATATTTCCACCACCACATTGAGATGAGTGGTACAGGGTAATGCGAGTGTAAAAAAACTTGCACAAAGTATCTACCAACATGAGCAATAACTATTTCTTGACGCTCATGCTCTGAAACTGCGGGGGACCTTAATGGCAAGTGAGTAAAACAACTCCAAACATTCTCAGCAAATGTATGCAGTACAATATTGTATCTCGAAGCGATGACAATTCCTAAACTCATTGAGTCCATCCAATGTACCTCTGGTGCCGGCGACTGGAAGAAATGCAGTAAGTGTAATAGATTATATGTCCATCCGTTTGATGGATACAGTCGATTATATAAATCCTTATTTTGTTGAATCTCTTCAATAAGGTCGCATCGTACTTGACCCCAACCTTGTGTATGTCGTGGAATGTTCAAAGATTTCTCGAATGACTTTTGAATTTCCCCAAACTGATTTCTCAACATCTTGTGTATTTTTTCAAAAGATAATTGTAAGGATAACATGATATTTCCCAAATATAATTTCAGTATCGAATGTGCAGACTCCGCCCTGTAATTTAAAAAATATTATATTTTTTCATTAGTAAAATTTACATTAATGACCAATAATTTAAATAGTAAAAAAATAAAATAATTGTATCTTTGACTTGAATTGCTTCCCAGATGCATACATGTATCAATCAATGTTGAAACAAATTGGTCTCTGTAAGGGTGTAACCATGTCTCCCAAAGGTAATTTAGAGCACCATTGAATTTTCTAAACTCCACACGTATCACCTCTCATTTCTGTTGGTAACTCTATTATAAGAAGAGAGAATGATATGTTGAAGAGGAAATAGAGAATGAGATGAGAGATGCTCAAATGATCTTACCTTCAAACTTACAAACTACATTTTTATATAAGAAGTAAACACAAATAAAATAAATAACTTTTAATAAAGTAAAAGTATATATGGATATTGATTTACGAAATGAAATAAGACAAACAACTTTTAATAAAGAAAATATAAAATCATAATCATAATCATAATCAACACAACTTTTAATAAAATATTTAAAAATAAATAAAAGTAGATATGGATACTGATTTACGAAATTAAATAAGACAAACAACTTTTAATAAAAAAATATAAAATCAGAATTAGAATCAAAATCAACACAACTTTTAATAAAATATTTAAAAAAAATAAAAGTAGATATGAATACTGATTTACGAAATTAAATAAGACAAATAATTTTTAATAAAGAATATATAAAATCAGAATCAACACTACTTTTAATAAAGTAATTTTTTTAAATAAATATATTAGATTTATTAAACAAATAGACTATCAAAAAATTTATTTTATAATTTAATTTTATTTGGTTAAATTATATTAGTTTAATACATAAGTAGTATTAATTAAATTCAATATGAATCAAAAAAATAAATGAATATAAATTATAAAATAAAAAATAATTATTAACGAAATCTGTAATATTTATTAACAAAAATAAAAAAAAAATCAAAAAATTATAAAATAAAAAATAATTATTAAAATGACAAATGGAGTTATAATTAGTATATAATTATTTTTAAATTAATATATATAAATATATAAATTTTGTAATGTGTATAACAATTGAATGAGTCATTGCAAATATTGAGAGGGGTAATTTGGTAAGTTAATAAAGAGACGGGAGGAGGGGGGGGGGGGGGATGATGAATTTTCGATAGATAATGATAAAAGAATTTACATTATTAAATGTTACTTTTAAGTTTACTTATCGTGTGTGTTTTTTAATATTTTAGTTTGATTCTTAACTTATTAAGTTAAGGGATATAGAAAGTTATTTTTTTCTTTCTATAATTTAATCAAATGGCAAATTGATCCATTCCTTACCAATGTGAGCTAGGTTCAAACCCAAAATATTTTATTTTCAACACAATAGATTTTACCAACTCAATTAATTTGCAACCGACATTGAAAAATTACTGTCTAGTTATAAGTTATACCTTAAATCAATACTTGTAGCTTTGTAGGAACACACACACATATATAGTTGTTATGTAGTACGGGTTTCCGTACGAGTTTTTCATGTGAATGCATTATAGAGTATCAATATTTTACCGTGTACTTTTTATACGATAACATTTCAATATTTTGTGGTGCATCTGCACGAAAAAATCACATGGACACTCGCACTTTCATAATGATGATGGTTTTTTACAAACCTCTACCCCGAAAAAGGTTGAAAGGTATGGTATTACTGTTCAACTAAATGGATAAAAAGGCTCAGGAGTCCAAAAGTTATAAGAAGATTGGAGCATGGTCTGACCATGTCATGTGATTAAGGTTTTCCCTAAGAGAGATTCTGAAGTAAGACAAATGTTGATGATACATGACCCAACCATATTGAAAGATGGCATTTTGGCGTAATCTGATAGTTTATTTGACCCGACCTGATGAAGTATCAACCGTATAGGGAGGCCGTCACGACAGTTCTGAAGTCTGGTTTTAAATAAGTACCATTTGTCTCGGTTACCCAACTCATTGAACAGAGACGAGAGGGTGGCCGACCAGTTTGAGGGCAACATGACGTATGACCTACCTAAAAAGGGGTGCGTTTAAAAGACTAATGATGAAAGAGTTAAAGCAACTGTTCACATTGGTCGTAGGCCTTGCCAGCTACCATAGGCAGGTGCAGTGGTAGAGTAGCAGGCGCCATAGGCCAATGTAGCAGCTGCCATAGGACGATGCAGTGGCAGGAAAACGAGCTTATTTGATTGGTTGAGAAGGTGGTGGAAGCAATGGCTAAGAATTGTAATGATGGTTCAGTGACGTGGGCTCACGTGAGGGTCGGTTACAATAGTGGTTTGAGAACCTATATAAAGGGATAGAAGCCACATTAGAAAGAGTTGTAAATTTTTACATCTCACAATCACTTGTAATTTCAAAGCAAATGCTAGTAAGAGCAAGCTAAAGATAGAGAGAAAGTGAGTCATGTACTCGATCACACAATGAACCCGATGGATTATTTGTTGTAAACCTTGTGTAAATCATTTGTTAGGTGCTCAAATTGATATTTACCCGAGCCTAATAACATCATTTCCCTTTCTCTCGTTGACGTATGTTAGAGTCACTATCTACCGAACTATGTAAATCCTTGCTTCTATGATAGTTTGTCTTTTACTAAGTTTGTGTGGTTTCCACTAACCAAATAAATTTATAGTTGGTCGTATCATCACTATGTTATTTGATTGGTTAGTGGAAACCACACAAACTTATAATTAGAGAAAATTTGTTCGAAAAGTGAGTTTCCTATGCTGATATTGGAACAAAAAATAACCGTCAATATATATATACACACACATCGGGCATGAATGAAAAGGCCAAGCTAGCTAATTACGTACGTGAATGGATTCAGGTATTGAAAGAGTAAGACAAGGGACCGATTTCCACGTGGCAACTCCTGATCATTAAGCTCTAATTTCTTCACCAAAACAAAAGTGAAAAGTGCTTCTTTCCTCTTTTACCACTCCCTCAATATGATTCTTTTATTCCCTTCTCCTCTCAACTAAAGTACTTTTTCTTTTTAATTTTTTTTTTATTTACTTCAAACGTTGCTTAGTTTTAAATAAATTAAAAATTATAACGTCCATTTAATTCTATGATCATATATAATGATATATAAAATATAAAATATTAATGTAAATTATTAAAAGTGTGTATTTAAATAATTCTTAATCCACATGACATATCGACAACGTTAAACAAAATAGCAACAAATATGCATAACATAAAAATTAAACTTTCAATTAATAAAATTTCTTGCATTTGTTATAAGAAAATTTGTTGGTTCAATAAAATTACAATTGAATAATTACTGTTTTACACTAGTCATATAGATTACATTAATATTGTTTGTAACTATTGAACAATCAGTGAAAGATATATTTTATTGTTTTGAGTTAAAGTTTTGATTGAGAAAATAGAATAACATTGATCATTATTATGCATTAATATATACAAAAATTATGTAATTTATTTTTCTATAATTAATATGATGGCAACTCAAGTTTTTTTTTTTGGTGATCAGGGTGTATAAGTCAGTTTATGCACACCTCAACTAATCTCCGGGATCTCATAAATTTTCCAACACAGATTAAGATAAGTCGCTAGTTTTTTACACCATGAAACATGACGTCAAATAAATGCATCTAATGAGATTTGAACCTTAAATCTGAGAGTGAACAAATCACTTAACTTAAAAATCTTTATCACTTAAACAACTCATTGGAGTTGGTAACTCAAGTTTCTCCACACATATAGCAAAAATTAGGCAATTTCAAATGAATAAATTAAAGAAAAAATATTTCCATAATTCAAACAGTACAATATTATTATTAGTAATGTGTTCGTATCTTTACATTCATTCTTATGGCTTGTTGACACTAAAATATATTTTTTATTTTTTATTTTTATCTTAGTTTGACATTGCAAAAACAAACTCATAATTCATGTTTAGTGTAAACTTTATAAAAAATGGCAGCCATAATGAGAATGAGACACCATCTCTTGTTTAATCCAAAATTAATCCAATAATTACATATTAAATTTTGTGCAAAAACACTTGAAGTGTGAGATTATGTAAGGATTATCCCATTTATAGATATAAATTATGTAGTTTTTATAGTTTATTGAGCTATATATAAAACTAATTTCACTAATTTTTATTTATTTTTCCCATATTGTACTCATGGTTGTGTTTCTTCTCACCTGTAATTTGGTTTCATTATAGTTATTATGATAGTGACAAATTGCCAAAATATTACATTTATTTTTTTGGAAAATAGTAGCATAAAAAGTTTTTTCTTGGTAAAAATTTCATTTTTGTATATTTAATTTAGTTGAAATGTTATCAACTAAATCTATAGACATCTTAACTTAATATATTAATTAGAGGAATGTTTTTCTTTCTTTGTTTTTGTATATTATTTATTTTTAATTACTTATTAATTATCTAAGTTTACCTTATCAAGAATGATTAACCCACTTTATCATTCTAAATTAAAAGACTATTCCATAAATGCAAGTTAAAATTAATATTTTCATCCAATTATTTATTCCCTCTTATATTACACATTAATAAGCATTTAATAAAATTTATATTTTCCAAATTTTAATTTTATCTCATAGATTGAAATTTCATATTAAAGCTAAAAATGGAATATTATAAAATAATCAACAAGAAATAAGATGATTTTAATTATAATAATAATTTATACATTGAAAGAAATTCTTTGACTAAAGATTTTTCTTATAATTTGTTATTTGAACTAAAAGCCAATCATCATAGATTATGCTTAAATCCATTAGTGATTCTATTTGTCATTTAATAATAATTTACCAACTTTTTCAATTATTGAGCTACATTTTTTTAATATTTTATTTTCATAAATCCGAGATTTTATTATATATAAAAAAATAATATGAGAATTTTTTTTTGAAAAAATTAAAAATCTCACCGATAAATTATCCGATCCGAATTTAAACAAAATATGTAAAATTCTCAATTATCCTATACTTTTATAAAAAATACATAATAAAATTCAAAACGTTATGATACCAAACCACTAAAACTTTTATCTTAAGGGCACAACTCAAGTACCTCATTATAACAAAAAATAATTGAAAATAATGACGTGGTGTAAAATGATTGATCCAACAGTCAATTCAAAATTAAAAGTCAAAAATGCTGACGTGTCAATACACAGTAAATCGGCGCTTCTCCCTCCTTTTCTCCTCTTTACGTCCGCGGCCTTTCTTTTCTTTATTTTTCTTTTTATGTTTTTACACAAAAAATAAATAAATAAAAATTAAAATTAAAGAAAAAAAAAACACCATGAAATGCAATTTATAAATTCTGACGAAATTCACTTCATTGATCTCTCTCTTCCTCTCTTCTTCTACGATTTGTTTGTTGAATCAAAATTTTGCCTTTTTTAATACATTTTGTTCGTGGTTAGGGTTTTGGATTTTCTTTAAATTTATTTCGTTTGCTCCCTCACTTTCTTGAGAAACAAACACCAGCACCAACACAACAACGGCTTTAACGGTACGCCTCTTTTCTCATTCACATTTCTCTTTTTCCTCGTGTTACCAAAAGTTCAATTTTTTTTTTTTTAAACAAATTGTTGAATTTAATTTCAAATGTTTAATTTCGTGTTTTAATTTTATTATCAGGTTGGAGTTTCGGAAACTCTGTGTGTGTGTGTGTGTGTGTATTTAGGGATAGATTAGGGGTTTGTAAACATGATCTTTGTGTTATATAAGATTTAGGGATTAGAATGTGTTTTGTGGTGGATTGAAAGAGGGTTTATTTTGGTGGTGGATTTTGAGGGTGTGGTGTTGAGAGGTGTTTAGCCTGTAAGAATGACTGATTTTCAACAAGTGCAACAAAAGCCGGAATCCACAGATGATTCTTGTGTGGATTTTGAACGTGGATGGGAGGAATTGATGCGTGGACACTTGGATGATTGTATGTCATTTGCATCATGTAGTTCTACTCGTAATCCTGATGATGAGGATGAGGAAGGTGATCAATTAGTTAGGAGAAGACGAAGGTCGGACCTTGAGGGTGATGACTTGGCGGAGTCTTCTGCTGCCAGAAGGCGACACTCACGCATTTTGAGCCGGTGGGCTGCAAGACAGGCACAGGAGATGATAACCACGATTGAGAGGAGGAATCGTGAGTCAGAGTTGATGGCACTGGCGGGTTTGCACACGGTTTCGATGCTTGACTCCTCATTTTTGAGGGAGTCACAGTCCCCCACTTCAGGTCAGCAAGGTGCTGTGGAGAGACCAAGTACTCAGGCCTCGTCAATTTTGCAAATGTGGAGGGAGCTGGAGGATGAGCATGTGTTGAACAGGGCACGTGAGAGGGTGAGGGAAAGGTTGAGGCAGCGAAGGAGTGTCGAGTCTAATACTAATGTCTCGACTACCAATATTTCAGAGGCCCGAGGGAGTGAAAATCAGGGTAGTTTGGCGGATGCAAGTGAAAGTGAGAATGGGTTTGGTACCTGGTCACATGATCAGATGGAATCACAAAATGAACGTGGGGATAATAATGGGTCTAGTAGAGAGCAATCTCCGGATCTGGGTGATGTTGAGAGGGAGAGGGTGAGACAGATTGTTCGGGGATGGATGGAGAGTGGCCTTAGTGACCATTCATCTAATGCTCCCCAAAGGAATGGTAGTCCAAGAGCTGAATGGCTTGGTGAAACTGAGCGTGAAAGGGTTAGAATTGTCAGGGAGCGGGTGCAGATGACGAGTCAGCAGCGTGCAGCCCGTGGGGGGCGCAGAGAAAATCGAGCAGCTGGAATTGGTGCACAAGGAGAACAAATTCGTGAAGGGTCAGTTGCTGACCATGATGAAGGGCAACCAGAGCATGTTCGGCGGGACATGCAGAGGCTGCGTGGAAGGCAAGCTCTTCTTGACTTGCTTGTGAGGATTGAGAGCGAAAGGCAAAGGGAACTTCAGGGTTTATTGGAACATCGAGCTGTATCTGATTTTGCACATCGCAACCGTATTCAGGTTGGTTGATTATCATGAGAATTTTCTGTTTGTTTTGTGAGTGTGTCTTGGTGTACCATTTTCTTTCATGCTTAAATGCTAGAGGTTTTCATGGTATTTCCATCAGTCAACTCTTGGGAATTGACATAGCACTTGAAATTGGAGTTTGAACTTGAAAACATTTTTAGATATGTTCTGTGGATTCAAGTATGTGGTGTATATATAATTGTGTACTAACGCAATGTGCATGCTATAATTTAATTAATATTGTGTTTGATTTTTAACTTTATTTTTAATAAAGCTTTTAATAGCTTTTTCATTTTTACTTCTGTGGATTTGTTGTTGGCATAGTAGTTGGTTCTAGTTGCTGAATGCCTGAATTACAGTAAGTAGCATTCATGATCTTTTAAAAATATTACTCAGAGATTCTCCCTCTTTGAATTGAACGATGCCATTTTCTGTGGAAAGTTCGGGCTATTATAAGCCAGTCCTTAAATGCTAATACTTTTTACATCTTTCCAGTCATTACTCAGAGGCAGATTCTTGCGAAATAATGAAAGTGCGGTTGAAGAGGAGAGGCCACCTTCAATGGCGGCTGGTGAACTGGTTCAATTAAGACAACGACACACTGTATCTGGTTTAAGGTATGCACAAGCCTGAAGGATGTTCTTAATTGCTTTCATGGTTTTTTTGTTCCATTGGAATAACAAATTGGATGGAACTTTTCTGTCCAGGTAATCGGTGCATTCTTTATTTAGAGTGATTCTACTTTGGATATTATGCCTATAACTCTATAATCTTATTTGAGCTTATTTGTTTGTTTTTTCTGACACATGGTTGATTTTTTTTAAAAAGATGAACATAGTGTTGCAAAGAGTCTGATGGGGCTGTTACTCTTCTAGTCTTCTGTTTTAATAGAATGTGCTATTTTATTCGTAATTGGGGGCTCTGGGGTGTAGCACCTATGGTTTCTTGTAACCGGTTAGCTTAGAGTTCTACGGTACTTCTTTTCATTAGTTATAACATTACAAACATTTTTACTCCCGGGTATATAATATACATAATAAGTTCCTTTTCTCATATAGGGAAGGTTTCCGCTCCAGATTAGAAAATATTGTCCGTGGTCAAGCAAGCAGCAATTCTGATAGCACGTCTAACAATAATATTAATGAATCTAGAACTGAGCTGAGTCAAACAAATATATCACAGGATGCTGAGAATGAAACCAATGAGGTCTTGCAACCTAGAAGTGAGGAAAGTGATATCCATCGGTTGCCTGATCAAACAGGCGGCTTGGGAAGCAACACAGATGATGGGATTGCTAATCAAGGAGGAAACTGGGAAGAAGAAATTACCGAAGATGATAGGGGAAACTGGCAGCAGCCATCTTACAGTCTGTTTGATGAGTCAAGAAATGGTGATGAAGCTGAGATGGATACAAACTGGCAAGAAAGTCCAGTTAATGTTTGGCCCCAGGAAACTCCTGAAAATGTGGACAGAGAACAAGGTCATCCACAAGAAGCCCAGGGCATTTGGCATCACGGTAGGTCTAGAGAAGCTGTTGAAAGGTGGTCAGAAGGGCCTTCTGATCCCCCAAGAACTCGTCGTTCCATTCCTGTTAGAAGATTCAGCAGATTTCATCCTCCTGATGATGATAACATGTACAGCATGGAACTCAGAGAACTTCTGAGTAGGTAAGTAGAGCTTTTACAGTTTGCCCGTTTATTCACTCACATAGAACTTGTTTTCACAATTTATATCACATGTACTTTTCTCATCTTTTAGGAGAAGCGTTTCTAATCTTCTTCGAAGTGGGTTCCGTGAAAGTCTAGACCAGTTAATACAGTCATATGTGGAACGGCAAGGTCGTGCTCCCATTGACTGGGATCTGCACAGAAACGTGCCAACACCAACACCTACTTCCCCAGAGAGGGATCAGGAGCAGCAGAGGGATGAGCAGAATGAGGTTCAGCGTGATGCTGTCAACAGACCTTCTCTGGTGCTACCATCTCCTCCAGTGCCTCCACCTCAGCCGCTTTGGCACCAAGATTTACATCATACTAGCTGGTCTCGTCAGAGCATGCATCGATCAGAAATTGTGAGTTTTTCTTCTAGAAACCTGGAGCCTCTTATTGCTGTTACTTTTGTATTCTTCTCATAGTTTAATGTCTGTCATGGCATTCTGAATCATATTATAAAATATAGAGGACACCACTGGGACTTTCTATTAAGTTTGTTTTATGAAGCATTTAAAACTACAAAACTTTCCCCAAAACTTGTCACTGAATAAAATTGGATCAATTGGATAAAAGTAGGATTTCATGAGATTTTTCTAGGGATTGCTGCTGCTGAGAGAAATCCATTTATCGTTGGATATTCATATTGCTAGCACTCTTTTGGAGTGCTAATGAGACATCCCATTCATTTTTGTCATCAATCACAAGGGCTGAGATATTGCATCTTTTCAGTCGTGTTGTTTGGTAATTATATTTATTTTTAAAATTGTCACAAACCCGTTGAGTGCTATTCCATTTCTATCATGTTTCTGTTAATTTATCCATTTTTCCTTCAAACTGAATATTGGAAGTGGGAACTGTTTTGGTGCAGGAATGGGAGATGCTTAATGATTTGAGAGCAGACATGGCAAGGCTTCAGCAAGGTATGAGCCACATGCAGAGGATGCTGGAAGCCTGCATGGATATGCAGCTGGAGTTGCAGCGCTCTGTCAGACAGGAAGTGTCTGCTGCTCTTAATCGATCAGCTGGCGAAAAAGGTTTGTACTCGTTTTTTGTATCATTACTGCTCGTTCTATCTTGTAGAGCATAGTTTTATAACAGAACATTTTGAAAGTTTCCTTAAACTTGGGTTTACATTTTTGTTGAGTTTTATGGCTGTGCACACTTCATGATTCTGAATCTTTATCTTTTTTGCTACAGAAATGGTTGCAATGACATCGGAAGATGGAGCTAAATGGGCTCATGTGAGGAAAGGGACTTGCTGCGTTTGTTGTGATAGCCATATTGATTCTCTGTTGTACAGGTATATGACTACGTGTATTTGTGACAATTTCTTTCATTTTACTGCTAGTATGTTCTGATGTTTTATTGTTGTTTTTCTTTACCTTCGTTTTCCCCGTTTGTGGGAATATTTTTTTTTTTTTTGGAAAACCTTTTGCAGATGTGGGCACATGTGCACCTGCTCAAAATGTGCAAACGAGTTGGTCCGTGGAGGAGGCAAGTGTCCATTGTGTCGGGCACCAATTGTTGAGGTAATACGAGCATACTCAATACTGTAAAAAAGACGGGTGAAAGAAAGGAACAATAAAATTATAATAGTAGTGGTAAGGTGAAGGGAGTCCATGTCAGTACTAGTACATGAATGAGATGCTCCCTAGTGTAGAGTGTTCATTGTTTCAGTTGCTGCTGTTTTTTCTGATTATATGTGAAACATAACGCAGTGTATAATTGGAATAGCAAATGGCACTTTTGATTCTTCATTCATGCGTAAATAAAAGTTCAAAGATTCTTTATATCTCTGTAGATAACTAGTGCTGAAATAAACAAAAGCTCAAATTTGGTCACTGTTGTCTATGAGGTTCTTGAATTTTGAAGTCAAGTTTTGGCAGTGATGTATCATAATCACTGTGCCCTGTTATAAAATGAAGGGCTTTGGTTTAGAGTTTGGTGAACTTATAAAATAACTTTATCAGTGCAATATTTGTAAGTTAATTTATACTATCAATCAATATTCTCTATCAAATGGTGCCTTAATAGAGCATTTTTTATCTGGGATTCAAACTAGTCTAACCTTCGAAATCTGGATATTGGGAGGTTGCCCCTACTGTTTTGATCAAAGCTTTCTAAATTTGCTGAAGATTTTTCATTTTCATCGACGAAATTTTTGTTTAGAAAGAAGGAAAAAGCTAGTCTTTCAAATGAACAAGGAATAAAGTAGTGAGACTTGGGTGAGAAAGAAAGTTCTTCAATATTCATGTATGTGAAATTTTTATTTTCTAAATATCAAGTGAGAGGCTTTTACATCGAGTTATCGACGGGTATACAAGCAACTAAATCTTCATATCATTTTGTTTAATCTTTTCTGCAAAATCTGAATTCGAGTGGTCAATTAAAAATAAACTATTTGAAAATCACTCGATCAAATTCATGGAACTCTTGTAACCCATTATTGTCATTGCATTAGTACCTCGTGCGAACTCAACTCGGGGAATAACAGATTGATAGGAAAACCTAATTCGGTCTGAAAATCATATGGCTAGAACAGAAAAAGGTACACTTCAGTTTCATCCATGTTTCACTTCACCCATCGTATCGATCACTTGCAATTTTAAAAGCATTATTTAGAAATTTGAAGTGACAACATATTGTGCTACATGATGTATAGTGATTTGTAACAAAACTTACAAGAGGCCATTCGTTCAGCATCATCCCCCCCTCTGAACTATATATATAAAACAAACAAAAATTTAGTGGGTGAAAAGAATTGAGGGAGAATCCCTGAAAATAAATGATAAAAAAATTGATTTAGTCCTGTTAGATTCAATAAAACCATTTCCTCCCACTATTGACAGACTTGAGTTTCATCACAAGTTGCTCTCTTTGAGCTTCTACCTCAGCATATTTCAGGCTCACTTGAAAGTAACGTTCTTGTAAATCTCTCAACTCTGCTTCAAGTGATGATGCTGTGCGACCATTTCCATCTTTCTTTGCTGGAGTATCTGAAGGACTGCTTAAATCCTTGGACAGTAAGCTGGACACAAAGTAGGAGTTAGCAAAAGCAATTAGCATTGCTATGAGAATGACGGTTCAATATTTTCTAGATTAACATTGGATTAGACTATGGTCCTAAGGCAAATTAAACATGAAAGACGAGGTCATACAGCCTAATGCGGTGTGATTTCTAAATAAAGTTGACCCAAAAAAGCTAAAAATATGTACAAGAAGCACAAAGGCCAATGGGTTTGCGAACATATTCGGATAATTCACACTCATAACCAGGAACCCTTGTCTCACTATGAGTTTTGAGTGCTGTTAGCATTTCATCCATATTCAGATCTTAAAGGGATTATATTCTATTATAAAATTATTTTAGTGTCTATACATGTGCAATTATTGTAACGTATGTAACTACTGAGCTGAAATGGCAACGAAGTGGCTGGGATCATGTTTTATTATATGAGAAAAGAAACAGTAATTGGAATGTTAAAAATCTGATACAAGTCACCTGTACCCACCTCTTAAGCTGTGCTTTGTACATGTCATTTGCCTCCAAAGCCTCAGCTAGTTCAGTCTCAAGAGATTGAATCTTTGTTTCCATATCTCGGGATCTTCCAACATTATAGTTTCGTTCATCTTCAACCTAAAACAAAAATAATGGGAAGGTATTTATAGATGGAACCCTAAGAAATAACAAAATAATGCCAGAATAGGGCCATCTAATCAAAGTATGAAACTAAATATTTCAAGTATTGCAGTAAACCTCACCTGTCTTTGGTTTTCATGTGCGCATGATGTTTCTTCACTGGTTCCCATAGATGGTTTATCATTGAACTGAAGATTGTTTTGCTCCTGATCCTGTCATTTCAGAAGCAGAAGTTATAAATCCATATACAAGTCTATGTTGATTATGATGACATCAACTTATATGAGATGCAAAAATTTCTGGTACTAACCATCAATGGGGGATGTGATTTGTCATGGATGGAAGTAATGGTAGCATTGGAATCAGGATGAGGAAGATTAGCAACAGACTCGCAACCATCCTGTTTTACTTCTTTGTTCTGCTTCAACTCCTCTTCAAGAGCTTGTGCTCTGCTCAGGCACTCTTCCTTCTCCTTCTCTAGACATTTTATCCTCCTCTGGAACTGGCTATTTTCCCTCCTTATCTGGGCAAGCTCATTCTTCAGTGTAGCCTCCTGGGAACCTAGTGCCTCTATTGCCGTTAAATCCCCCTCCAGCCGCATAACCTTTTCCTCAAGGGCAACTTTCTTACGTTTGCAGTCCTCTAATTCAGACACAGCCTGCTGACTAGTAGAGATTTTCTGAATGAACGAGGTTCTCTCCGCTTTAAGCTCTTCATAATCTCCAGATAATATCTGAAATGTCGCTTCCAGTCTTTCATTTTCATATCTGACCTCATTTAGTGAATTCTTAAGACTCAGAACTTCATCCTGAAGCACTGCTGTTCTCTCCAATTGAACTTTGAGGCTGGATATTTCTTCTGCAAGCTGTAGCCGCTCATATTCAGAAGACTTGAGTTTCAACTCAAGCCCTCGAATGGTGCTTCTAAATCTTTCTTCATTGGGTTTGATATCCTCCAACAAATTCAATAGCTTTTCATGGTCAGCCATCAGAACTTCCTGGTTTTGCCTTGCAGCAGCAAGCTCGCTCATAAGCTGTTGTATCTTTGTCTGAGATACCATCTGGAGGGTATCAAGGTTGCTCTCTGATAATTTTAGCTTCCCTTGGACTTCTTGAAGTGCAGCTTCAAGCACACCTTTATCTGCACGTAGATGAGAAACTTCAAGTACAGCTTCTGAATCTGTTCCATCCTTTCCATTATGAGTGGCAGATATCTGTTCCGTGAGGTGTGTGATCTCTCTTTGAAGGTTCTGAACTTCCACAGTCTTCTCCATGTACATCTGATTTAACAGACTCTCTTCCGTAACAATTTTATCTTTATGTTTTCTGTTTTCATGAAGCAGTGCATCTAGTTCTAAATTAAGGGCTTTCTCCTTTGAAGAAATCTCTTCCAACATTGATGAATATTTTTCTTCAAGAGCTTCAACTTTCATTGACAAAACAGAAAATGCTTTTTCTGATTCCCCAAGTTGCGCTTCCAAGACTGCACAATGTTCATGTAAATTCATTTTTTGGTTTCTCAGCTCTGCATTTGATTTCTGGAGCAAACTGCATTCTTCAATGAGGCCTTCGGCCGTAGCTTGTAGCTTTTGATTAGCTATTTTCAAATATTCACACTCTTCTTGAACTCCTAGCCACCGCTTTTGTGCATCTTGCAACTTTTGTTTCGTTTCAACCTTTTGTGCCTCCATTTCAGCTTCCAGTCTTCTGATCTCATCCTGGAGACTCGTAGCATGAGTTGCTGAATTCTCTAATTCCAAGCGACTTGATTCTTTCTCGTTAGTCAAATACCGCAGCTGTGCTTCCAAGCCACATATCCGTTCAGATAACTGTACATTCTCTTCTTCTAATTCATGCAAGTGAACTTCCATTTCGTGTTTGCTGCTTTCCAGCTCTGAAGATTTACTTTCAAGGTTCCTGTTAACCGAAACCTGAGAATCCATATCCCTATGAAGCACCGTCATTTGACTTTGTAAATCATCCAAGCATTTAGAAGAAATTGTACCTTCTCTAAGCATCATTTCCATACTTTCCTCCAATTGACTTTTTTCCTTTTGAAGATCAGAAATCTGATTTTTCAACTCCTTTTGACAATGTTTAAGAGCCTTGACTTCTTCCTCCTTCAGCAAATTGTCATATTTGAGCTTCTCTGCCTCAGATTCCTTTTCTAACAGTTCCTTAGCTGCGTCAGTAATTTCATATTTAAATTCCATATGCTGACTCTCAATTCCCTGGATGTGATTGCTCAGAGTATTTTCATTTGAATCAGGACCGTGTAGTCTATTATGGTCTACATCTGAGCTTGCCTCCATTGCTCTGATTTCTTCAGATTGAATTTCATCTTCGGAAACATTAGTTCTCTCTTCAAACAACTTTTTCAGCTCTATAAAATTGTTCAATATAGCCTCAGCTTGCTCTTTTTGTGTAATCAAATCTGTATTTGTAGTAACTTCGGACTCGTCAGATCCATCAGTACACCCAGTCTTTTCAGGAGAATAATGATTCGGTTGTTCCTTCTTCAGATTGGCTAAAGAGAGTTGAATCTGATCATATAACTCAGAGAGCAGTTGAGACATTTCAATGAAAATATCCGACTCAGAAATCTTGCCATGTGGACAGGCAGCTGCAGGATGGTCTTTATTCTCAGCTTCCTTTCCTTGGTAAAGTTCCACCTGTTGTTGCAATGCAGCAATCTCAGTTTCCTGCTCTTGTGCTCTGAAACGACTTTTGCAGAGTTCACCATCAAGAATACAAGCCTTATCCTTGAAAGCTTGCAACTGGAGTTCCAGTTCGTTAGATTTATTTTCACAAGTAGAAAGTCTTGCAATGAGTACATTTTTCTCCTTCAGCTCCTCTTCAAGCTTGATTATTTTAGATTTCAGCTGCCATACTTCAGATTCAGATTCAAAGACAGAATTGTTGTCCGGGCACTCATGTGAAAAGGAACCACCTGTCAGAAGATCCTTTCTTGGTTCTTTGAGCTTGAACAAAAGTTCTAGGTTTTCATCAGTCAGTTCATTGCAGTCCCTCTCAAGTTCCAGCACTTTCTGTTTTAGAACATGAACTTCTTCAATTAGATTGTGATCATCTTCATTTCCAAAACCTTTTTCCTTCAACCCTTGAGCACTGAGAGCTTCAGATAACTTTGCTTCCAAATTGATTATCTTTTCCTCTTTTTTAGCTATTCTACTCCTCCACTCTGCCTCATATTGCATTAAAGTTTGCGTCTTCGAATACCTTTCCATCTCTATCTCGTGGTTCTTTTCCTCCAGAGATTTCTCCAGAAATTGAATGGTACTCTCTAAATTCTTTTTGCCTTCCTGCAACTTCTGTAGCTCAAGCTCTAGGTTTCTGTCATCCTCTTCTTCAATCTCTGCATTTAAATCTCTTTTTGGGTGTACGGCAATACTACGTACCAGATCTGAATCACAAGAGGGGTCTCGTCTATTTTTTACTCCTACTTCAAATTCTGATTTCATTTTGGAAAGATCGTCGATTTCTATTTTCTGTTTTGCTATAGTCTCTTCCAGTTCCTGAAGTATGGAAAGAAGTTCGATGTTTGATTCTTGTGTCTTCTCTAGCTGTACTGCCAAATTAGCATTTGATTCTTTTTGAAACTTTATCTCATCTTCCAGCTCGTTTACAATATTGTCTCTATCTTTGGCCTGAAACTTTAAATTCTCATGTGCAGTTGTTTGTACATGTGATTCTTCAACCAATTTCTTCAGCTGTTCAATTTCCTGCTTCAAACCATCACATTGAGCATGTGATTCTGAAAGCTCCATTTCAAGACTTGCCTGGCGTGTTGATTGGTCCAGTGACTCATGCTGGAATTTCTCCAAATCAATCATTAACTTCCGGGCATTTTGTTCCCACTTCCTTGACTCAGCTCGGAGCTCCTCAATCGTAACTTCTGCAGCTTCTAGCAAGTCTTTAGATGAACCAGCATTCTGTAAAGGCGATGAGGCAACAGCACGAGGAACTCGGTTGAAGTCTTCTCTTTGACTTGAGGACTTTGGACTAAAGGATGACTGATTTGACCTTGATGCATCATTGAAAGAATAAGAGCCATGAGGAGAACTACTTTGAGAACCCATTGAATCTTGTTTTCCCACAAATTTGTGTGTGATCCCACTCAAGTAATTTAGAGGAGAATAAATTTCCCTGCCAAAGGAGCCCTCCACAGAGTCAAAGCTATTACGAGAGCCTGATGGTGAGAAACTCATGTTCTGCAGGGACGAGGAGAATATGTTCAAATACACATATATATTAACAAAGCAAGGCCCAACTCTTGGTTAATTATGATCCAGAGTCTTGTTGATAATTCATTTCATAGGCAGGCAATAACCAATCTAGTGCATGTAGGCCATATATTAGTCTTTTGTGATACGAAGGTTATAAAGAGGATTGAAAATCATATTTTAATCAAAGATATGCCCATGAAGGTATTGACATACAAAGACTGAAAATATATGTTAGTACAAATTGCTGTTGCTGTTAAGGAAATAAATTAAATTAGCTGCTAAAATTTAATATGCTAATAATGATAGCAAAGCTGTTAAAGGCTTAAAGCTAAGCAAGCACACTGTGTAGAATGCTTAATGATTCATATGCAACCAAAGGATTTTTGTGAATGGCTAAAACAAGACATTGGTCTTACAACTTGCTTCCAGTGCTAGAGCCCAACGTTTCGGATAGCTTGTATACTTCAGTATAACCAGAAGCTATGGGTTTGAGACCATCTAATGTTTGTATACGGTGAGGATGATAAACAGGTCTTTGAACCCATGGTATGGCTTTTAATAACTAGGATTACTATGAGGTATAACTGGATCACATGTTAAAATTCAGAAGAAAAAATTGTTGTTTTTCAGTTGGATCAACAACACATTACTAGCTCCGCATTTTTGTAGTATAAGCTATAATTTAGATCCAAAAGATCTCAATATGAATTTGGAGGATCAGTACATCAAATCATTTTTAATCCTTTAGAAAATGAGTTTCTTTATTGTCTCATGCATATGGGACATGTGGAAGATATGTTGTAGGCTAATTGTTTAAATACTAAAGTAATTCATTACGAGAGCAAGGTGACATATACCCTGCTACTTGGCTCTCCCGCATGAGATGCTTCATCCAAATTGTTGCTCGATGAAGATCCAATACTCCTGGTGAATGTACCATCAGAAACATCTGATTTGTTTTCCATCTCATCGTCGTCCATATTTGAATTTGTGTCTTTCCACTGCTCATCCCTTTAAAAGGTGCAGCAACTCTTTCACAACCACAGAACAGAAAGTTAAAACAGAATGAAGCTTAGAATTAAACTGCAAACCTGTTTTTTGCTCTTGGTGTCAAGCACTGAACTTTAAGCTGTAAACCAGGAAAAAATGATGAGGTCAGAGCTAGATACAGATAATTAACTTCATGTCCCAAAAAAATGTGTTTCGTTGACAGATAGCTAATATATCAGCATATATTCCATGCAAATGAAAGAGCATGTAAACAGGACCGCACAGGACTTGTGTCCTCGACTTTTCAAGCATCAAATATGTTTGCCACATCATACTAGATACAATTTCTTGGAGATAAAACGGCAGTTGGACCAGATTGAAAGTTCTGGGTGAAAGTATAAGGAAAACGTTATTGAGGTAATGAGTGTGTGATTTAATTTATTTGCATATAGGTTTCACAACTAAACTATATCCTTAAATCGTTGAAGAGACAATGAAAGACCATTCATTGATTTTGGTTGGCCAAAGACTTGTGAGAAAATTTGTTTGCTCATTTAGCATGTTTTAATATTGTTAACCCTGTCATTTTAGTGATGTGTTTACTTGGAAGCATGGTATATGTATACAATTATATATCATGAGAAGCAAAAACACATAAAGATGACTCACTTGTAAGGTCGTTCCACTGTCACATTTTTTCAAAGGTAATGTAATAGGAACAGAAGTTTTTGAACTCATGTAGCTTCCTAAGTTAACTGAAGCTTCTCCAAGGATGCCAGATCTAGACGACCCCTATATCCATTGTCATATTGATTGTATTAGTAAATTTAAACATATTCAAAAAAAAAAATTAAAAAAACAAATAAAAGCTTTGCAAATAATTGACATAGAAATCGGACCATGGTGACAACAAGCTTAATGAAACATTCTTCAGTCTCTTTCAAAGCAGCATCTTGTGGAATCCAAACTGACTCTGAAAAGTTCTCAATCCATCGGCAATTTCCATTTCGTACTGGTGCTTTACTTGACTTGGCTATAGTTTTACCTGTCTCCACCAAGACAATAGACACAACAAGCTTGTCCCATCCTTTGGGTACCTGAAATTTCCAAATAACCAAACACAAATCGATTTAAAAAAAAAAAACCACCTCGTAACAAACAATAGAAAAAGAACAGAACCTCTGAATCAAAATTTTAAATCATCGTCTTATCACTTTTTCCACTTGATAGCAAATGCTAGTTGCAATCACTTGCAAAGCACCATAAAAACCACAATCAAATAATGAGACTACTTTAAGAAGTGCTTTTGGTGCAAAAGCACTTTGAAGTTTGAATCCATCTCTTACTCCTTAGCTAAGATATATAAAAAGTAGTCTTTAAAGATATAAAGAACAATTAATAGTTCTTTGAAAACAACTGCTTTTGCTAGAAAGCCATTGAGGTCAATTTCTTCAGATCGTCTAAATACTTCTATTAAATTGATGCACAATTTCTCTTATTAAAAATAAATTCAGTGTATTCAGAAAACAAAAAACAGGTTCTAGTATTATGTTTTTAATTTTTTTTTAAAAAAAACACATTTTAATTATCAATTTTTTTTTAAAATGAACAATGTATCCATTAACATCGTCTTCTCAGAGATTAAGTCAACCGTTAGTCAACGACTTATATATATAAAAGAAACATAAACAATAATATGAAACGCATAAATATTTTCGATCAACAGCATTTCAACAACCAGCTATAATAAACTAAAAATACAAAAATTAAATTAAATTAAAAAATAAAACAAATCAAGAGTAATGGAGACGCTAATGATGAAACAAAAATGCACCCCCAAAAAAAAGTGTAAATATGTAAGGAGTAAGGAAAACCTGAAGAACTTGAAAATGAGAGAATTTGAAATCGAATTTCTCTCCAAATTTATCAGACTTGTTTTTGTGTAACCTGCTGAACATTTTTCGTTTTCGTTTTTTCCTTTTTTGGCTTCTAATTTTTTTTTTCTTTTTTTTTTTTTTTGGTTTCAAGTAGCTTCACAATTTCGTATAAATTAATTTTTCATCAACAATGCAGCAGTTTCACATGCTTGAGAGAGAGAGAGAGAGAGGGAGCTGGATGTTATTTGTATGTTGCCTGTGCTTGACTGGGACTTGCTGATTTGTTTTTCGGTTTTTCTATTGGATTGGATCCGAATTTGATTTTTGTTTTTCCTTTATTCGGTCCTCATTCTATGGTTTATTTTATTAAAACCCCTTCACGTTTTATCTTTTTCTGATTACTGTCAAACTTGCTCCCAACTCTTTGTGTTTTCAAGTGACTTAAAAAAACACATATTCGTTTGAGAATTTGTGCTTTTATGTCTTTTTCTTATTCGACATCCTCATCGGAACTTAACTCTCTCTCTATACATAAATATAAGTATTTTCAAACGCTTTCGTGCGGATGCACGAGATATTATATGTATTTTTTTTTTATTTTTTCATAATGAAAAAGTACATATATTATCTCGAGTATCTATATGAAAATTTCTTACGAACGCCTGCAAGAGAGAAGAATTTGTGTGTGTCGTATATATATAATATACACATATATCTCTGTGAATTTAGTTGTATCTATTTTATTTCCATAAAAATCAATCTCCGTTCATCGAATCTAATGTAATATATTTGAGTGAGATTAAATTAATTGAATTATATTTTACCTATTTTAGAATGGGTTGGATAATATTCTAATTTGAGATGTCGAAGTTGATTCCAAAGTTTTTAAATACATTAAATTTTGCGCAACATTGTACACTAAATCTTGAGCAAATCTTAATTTGAGTATCAAAGTAATTTTTCAAGTACACTCTTTCTTTCGATCGTTCTTGAAGAACCACGAGTGAAGTAGAAGAATCCAAATTTATTAAGTTTGTTGTGAATGTAAAAACGCCCTCGTAAATATATTGGTATTACATTAAAATTTGTAGATTTTTTTTTTTAAAATCGTTAGAAATCCCACCACCAAATCTCTATTATGGGCTTAAGAGGAGTAGGTAAAATTTCCGGCTGTCCTAGATTTTTACAAGAAACGCAATATTTGAATTCGAACCTATGACCTCAAGATGAGATCATAAACCCTACACCATCAAGCCACGTCTCTTGGGGACAATAGAAATTTGTCGACAATAGAAATTACCATAGGTTAAAAATCTACTTTGATCAAAGAAAGAGATTCCAAAAGCAGTAGAAAAACCTAACTATATTTATCATCAATGGAGAAGGAACCCTACCTGCAAATTTGGAGGTAGTTCTCTTGTTTTTATATATTTTTGAAGATAGTTGCAATAGAGTTTAAGTTGTCTCAAACCAATATTCAAAACCTTATTTTATGGTGGGATTATTATTAAAAATTAAAATAAATAAAGGGAGAAATAATTGTGGGAATATTTGGTGAAAGGGGCCTCAACGGTGTGATTTGGTGACAAAGAGTTTATGATTTGGTTGTCGGGTTCTGAGTTCGAGTCCAGGAGATGCATTTCTTGTAAGAGTTTGGGGTAGTCGGAGATTTTACCTGCTCCGCTTAAATCCGGATTGAGTGATTTGACGACGAAATTATTAACGTTTCCAAAATATATATATGGTGAAAGCGATTTTTTTTATGTGTGTTTAGGACATGTGAAATTATATTGGCTTACAAGAAAATGATGGGAGAAATTTCATTGGCCTACTTTAGGTGGATCTTTTTTAGGCAAGAAGTATCCAATTATAGCATTGCTACTTGAAGTTGCTGCATCCAATGATCTACATATCAATAATGATGCATGTTTTTCTGGCCCTTTGATGCTAAATCAATGCATCAATGCCGTTCATTTTCTGATCATCATGAATCAAACAACCCAAAATGTTTTACCCAATTTTGATAGAGTAGTCAAATAAAAGGGAAAGAAAAATGATAAATATATATAATAGTGCAAATTAAAATATACATAATTGAAGTCGAAAACTTTTTTTGTCATATAATGATAATTTCTTTTATTTTCTGGTAAAAAAAACTCTCTCATTTAATATTTATGTTTAATTTGATGTGAGGTTCTATGTATAAATATAATTACTCAAAGGGAAAAGTTATATTTGTTTGCAAATGATTGCACATGATCACATGTAGTCTCTTTTGGAATCATCCAACTGAAATTGACAAGAGCCTGGACCTTCCACCCTGACCCATACAAAAATCAGACTTAATATTCCTTAGGTTGTTTGGTACAAGTGAAACAATAGCATGTTAAATATTTGATGATATGTATGGAAGGATTGTAATGAGTTGGGTATAATTTGAGGATGTTTATGTTCATATTTAGTTCGTTCAAATAACTGATATAAAAGATTATATTTGTATCCGATCATAATATCATAGGCTCTCGTAAGTCCCCTCTCACACACATATTTTTTATTTTTAATATATAGTATGAGATGCCAATATATGTATCTTACTTGTCCAATCAATGGGTATTGAAAATTACTCATACTCTATTATAATATATCGAGCTCCAGAGGGCCCCATCCCGTGATAATTTTTACCATCCAAACACACACAAATAGTTCTTCTCTCCTACAAGTGTCTGCACTAAATTTTTTATTCGAACATATGATAAAGTACACGTATTTTCTCATATCATGAAAAAATACGTGAAAATATGTATCCTTTCTCGATTTTCCGCATAGAATTTTAGTACATACCGCAGCTGAGAAAAAATATATGGGTGTGTGTGCACCGTGTGTACTGATTTGCAAATGATATGCCTTTCATTTGATTTTTTTTTTTTTTGGAATCGTTGAAAATCCCGCCGCCAAATCACCTTTTTTGGGCTTAAGCGGAGCATGTAAAATCCCCGACTGTCTCATACTCTTACAAAAAACGCACTCCCTGAATTCAAACCCAAGATCTCAAGGTGAGATCTTGAACCTCACACCACCAAGTCTTCCATTTGATTCAATAAGATATAAACACAAATAAATTTAATGATGTGCAATAATTTTCAAATTGTTATCTAAATTTAGGATATTATGAGATTTAAGAAATCAAGTACCGGATTAATTTGGTAGTTGGTTTCAAAGATGATAAGAGTGACAGTTTTTGAGGTCTAGATGTGTTTAGACTTTTAGGTTGTCATATTTGAAGAATGATTGTTCATTAAGTAATTGAGAGGAAAGCCATAATTCTAGGTTGTGATTTTAAGTGATAAAATCCAACAACCTTGATTGAAAGTTCAGTATCATTTGTTTTGAAAGGCTCCCCTATATAGTTTCCTTTTGAGTAACATTAATTTTTAATTTTTTTTTACCAAAATTTGACATTTCAAGGGAACAATTTGTATAACAAATCCAAATTTAACTTAATAATAATCAAAGTTTTATTATTATTATTTGTGTGGACTGTTTCATTTTTGAATAGCATCATGCATGTACTTTATTTAACTTACCTTTTTAATACTCGTGATTATTTTGCATCTTTTCATTTATGAAATCATGATATTTATAATATGAGGTCAATTTTTGAATTTACATATTATATTATTTATTATATAAAATTAATTTAAAAGATGGAGAATGGACACAACACAAATTGATTTTAACCCATATTTTAGGGGATTCCAACTCGAATAATATCTAAAGAAAATTAATTGAAACCCATTAAACGAATCTCCGAACTTCGATATTAGCCTATTAAATATTATTTTAACCATAAAAAATACATCAATCTAATGTTTAAAGTTACATGGTTTATATAGATGGGACTATATGAAAACTGATTTTTCCCTGATAAAAATAGAAGAAGCAACATGGATTTTGAAGGTAAGCACTAAGCAACTGAACATTGTGGTTGGACTCAAATGAACAAAAAATGAATATATTTGGAGCAAATAGAAATATCATAATATTGGGGAAACATAAATGAATATAAGACAATTGGGGTCTCACATGAAATATTTCCAAATCAGATTTTTGCGTTTCGACCTCATCTGGGCTAATATTACACGTTATAGTAGACAAAATGTAAGCCTCCAGACTGTAATTTGACACGTGTTGATCAATCATTGGCCATTTGACATAAAGTGGACCCAAACTATATAATTAATTAATTTGTTTTTAACTCATATTAGTCATTAATAACATGCAAGTTTTAAATCGGGTCTTAAACGAGCGAGGAAATAAATTACCGTGTAATTAATGCGAACTTGATTAATTTAATTAAGAATGCAAAGTCAACATTTTAATTCATAAATGTTGTTTCTTCCAAAAATTCTATCTCTTTAAAGTAACGTTTTAAACTCATATATTCTCACATCTGTCAAAATTTAATTAACTCTTTTTACTTTTAGAAACTTTAAATAAGTTTAATTACTCATAATTGAAATGAGATTTATTGATGCAAACAATATTAGCTCAACATGAAGTAATTGAATCAAATTAGAGTTAATTACTTATCCTACTTATAACCTAAAGTCTCTCCCATTTACTAACTAATTTGAGACATAATTTAACAATTCTCCACTTGAGCAAAATGGTTTGACCCTGATCATTTCATCTGACATATTTAAGTTGTTCTATTAGTACATTTTAATTATTAGGGTTTGACTCTAATATCACTTATTGGATGATTGATATTATAATATTTAGATATCCGATTTAAGTCACTGGGCTCTTGGCCTAGTGGTGAGCTTGTGCTCTCCCAAAATGGCACGGAGTCCAAATCTCTCAATTGAGAGATTCTCTTTAATAGTGAGAGTAGAATTCTCCCCATATTTGAGTGGGAGTAGATATTTCGTCTCTAGTAGGCGTAGATTCTAGATGTGCTATAAATGTTTGTATTCAATATTTCAGTAGATTTCAGATTATATATCTGTAGAGTTGTATTGTAATCAAAAAAAAAAAAGATATCTGATTTAAAAGATCTGACAATTGAATTAAAAAAAATATATCGTCTTTACAACCTTAAGTGTCTTCTCTTTACTAACTCACATGGGACACAACTCAACTGTGTTTTTTTACCCATAAATGATTGAGATCCAAACTTAAAAGTAGAAAATTTTGATCTGACACAAACTCAACGTGTGAAAACTATTTAAAGAATTAAATCCCTCACTTGAAATCGTCGCCTATTTCAATTTGGCCCAATAAAAGACACTTGCAGTTAGCCTAAAAATGGGCCTTAAGGGCCCAAAATTCATAATTATTGGGCCAAATTTTCAATTATGGACACTAAAGAGATAGAATTGGGCTTATATATAAAAAGCTTCAACTTTATTTTGGTGGCCAAGATAAGAACCCACGTTGATAAATGTCAGAATTTGTCTTGTCTGACAAGACAAAATTAAAGGGATTCATTTTAATATCAAGTACAAAATCAAAGATTTTGGTTCCCTTTTTGCTTGATTTTCTTTTAATATTCTTTCTTTCGGCAAATAAAGTAAAAACTAAATCAATGCATTACGTAGAACGTAGACGGTTCATGGGATAAGGAGATACCTTCTGTTTCAGGAATCAAATTAATTAATAAATTAAAGTTGTTTTATATGGTTTTGCTCTATCTTTTAGTCAAGTTGACTCACTACATCAGAAATAGCAATTTTAATAGGCATCAAAAACATATATTATTAAATAATTATTGGTTATGATTTCTTATATGTAGATGTTTTATGAAAAAAAAATCGATTTTGTTTATTTTTATTTTTCATCTAACTTTTATTTTTGAAAACACTTGTAATCGAAGATTTTTGTATAGTCTCATCTTTTTGACATAAATACTAACATTTTTATAATCTATTGACATTTATAATCATAAGTGTATTGTGATAGAATAGTTCGGATAGTTGAATTTAGAACAAGTTAGTGATTTAATTACTTCTTCTAAACGTTTGAAAGAAAATAAACCTTCTCAGTATACATGGCATGGGAGTGAAAAACCCTTAGCTTTAAGAATGAACGAGAGGCTTGTTGATATATATATAGAATCGTTGGAAATTTCGTCGTCAAATCATCATTTTTTGGGCTTAAGCGGAGCAAGTAAAATCCACGATTGTTTCAGGATCTTACAAGAAACGCACTCCCTGAATTTGAAACCAGGACCTCAAGGTCAGATCGAATCTGAACCCTACACTATCAAATCACATCCCTTAGGGACAACTTGTTAATAAATACTAACCTTAAGGACTAAATCAGTTGTAAAATATAAAAGTATTGTATAAAGGGAAAAAAATGAGCTAGAGGTTGCATAATTTGGTAGCTTTTAGCATACACTTAGCATAATTAGCATGTGGAAAGTATGAAATCTTCTTTTTAATCTAATCTTCACCATCTTTACGCCTCCATATTCCTTAAGAAAGTGTATTATGCTCTTTAATCTTTATTCAGTCAAAAGCTAATTAAGATACAAAGTGTAGCTTATGTTTTAAGCTCTCTGTTGTATTACTACTATTACTATATAATTCTCCAAACTATATATGTATGATTATTTATTAGTATTTTTGAATTCTGACCTACTTTTAGTTTACCCATGTATATATAAATGTAAACATGATTATTTTTATCATATAATTTGTGCTTTTTATTGCGAGATTGGTGGCTCTCCAATAGGGTGTTGGAATTTTTTTTCTAAATATTTATAGTTTATAAAATATTGATTTATGTTGACGAGTGGATTCGAACGATTTATCCCGATATATTCTTGTTCGAACGGTCTTTCAGGTCGTACAAAAAGAAGCATCAGATCTGCTCATTCGAAAATGTAATTTCCAGAAGTCATTTTTACAATTATGAAAAGAAAATTTATATTTTTTAGGAGATAAAAGACACCTCTTGGATGTAACTCTTCAATTATACTTAAACCGTTGTTATAAAGCAATGAAATAAGATCTTATAGGTAACTTCTTCTCCTTTTGCATCACACCATTCTAAAGAAAAAAAGTATTCTTGGTTGTTGTGATTCAATCACAAATCAACAACTCTATTGTATTTGGAGAGAAATTTTACATACAACCCCCTGTGATTTCATGGTTTATAACCAGAGGAAACATTTGTTGCACATTCATCTATTGTCTCGTCTAATTTTCGAATTCAACTGATCATTTTTAACCCACTTAAGTTGAGTTCTCTACGAAACCCTAATTTGAAACTCGATAAATGAAGAGAGCACCCATTGTGAGTTGGGGACGGGTTAAAGACATGCACATATTTCATAAAAAATAAACATTTATAGTGTTAAAATTTAAAAATAACAAATATATATTTGGATGACTGTTAAGATGTTAAGTTAATTATATGGATAAATTCATAAATAATATATTTTAATAGTAAAATTCGGATCGAATCAAACCTTAAACCGAATCAGAAACATGTTTCTTTTTTAATTAAAAAATAATTTTAAATTTTCTAAACTTAACCATTTCGAATCTGGCCAACTCGGCGAGTTGACCCAACCTGTATACACCCATACCCTCCGCCATCAATACAACCAAGTTTGGTTGCCAAGGATAGGGAAAATCACATGGGACGTTGTATTTAAGATATGAAGGTATGAATGAGAACAAAGCTTGTTATCTCATTTTCTCTTGGCATATTTCATTTCGACCTCTAAATTTCTTCTTATTTGCAATTTCTTCATAACAATTTGAATACTTTCTATCCAGATTTACAACACTTTTAAAATTAAGCAGAATTACAATAATTTCAAACATACCCCGAAGGAGATTAATAAATAACAATTTACTAGGAAAAACGATCGTCTTGAGAAAATAAAAATCAAATTATCACTGGTCAAATCCGTACTAATAAGACTTTTTCTAAGACACGTGTTAATCAACAAGAATCATAAATTATATTCACAATGTGTTTTGTTGTGAATAGTTATGAAAACTCTTCAGGGTATAACTTGGTGATGTTGGGTTCATGATTATATTTTGAGGTCTCGTATTCGAATTTAGGAAGTGCATATCTTGTAAGAACCTGAAACAATCGAGAGTTTTACATGTTCCGCTTAAACCCGAAATGGATGATTTGGTAGTCACTTAATACATAATTCCACACTTTTATATATATGAAAATAAATAAAAATACAATTTGACTAGCTGCAGCTTAAATTGTGAGCATTCTTGTTTTTAAAAAGTGTGAACAATTTAACAGATGAAATTGTTGATACAAATTTCAAGAAGGAAACTTCTAAATCACTTTCGAGGTCAAGGACCACCTAATAAAAATAAAATAAATTATTGAGGACCACTTTTGGATCATCAAATTAGCTTGAAGCTACCACAACCCTAATGCTTGAATTGTGTATCCACTTTTTAGATAAGGCTTGGGGATTATAAATAGGTTAATTATAGGATTGAAATTTTAACCCCACAAGTAAATTAACTTAGAGTTAAGTTCAATTTGAATTTGATCATGTGAAAAAAGAGAAGAAAAAAGGTTTAACCATCCCATAATTTGGAAGTATTAAATTGGTTTTGATTTTTTTTTTTGGGTCACTTTTTAAATTTTCTTGTTGGGTTTTAGAATTTAAAAAAGATGATATTTTTCTTGTCTTATAATCAAATTTTACTTTAAATTTCTCCCATTTATCTATAAAATTTTAAAACTAATTATGCTGATTATAATTTAAAATCAATGAATATATCTCTATTTTATACGAATTTGGATTTTGTGACCAAAAAAATTGTTAGACACATGATTGATATGTGACATATCAAGATCTCTATTTTTGACTTTTTATCATAGATATAGATTTAGAGTAGAGAGCTCCATCTCCAAACTTTCTCCATTATCATCCCCACCTGCTTTGTCTATAAAACTACACACCATATGATTTTATTGAATTTGTGTATATTAATAAATGAGGGTTGTTGAGTTGAGAAAGCTTAGATCGATATGTGAGTAGATTAGAAAAGATAAAGTTAGAAATGGAGTAATTAAAAAGAAATCGGGTGTAACATTGATTGATGATAAGATGAGAAAAATAAAGATAAGATGGTTTCGACATATCTGACGTAAATCTTTTAAGTGATTCAGTGACAAAATGAGAATAAATGATTATGTCATATACAAAGTGAGGAAATGAAAGACGTAAGTTTTTTTATGAGGAGAAATATATTAGCATCCAACAATTGATTGATGCTCTTTGTGAGTGTAAGTTAAAATTAAAAGTGAAATGTGACTCTAGATTATGTGCATTGCTTTTAATTAAATAATACTGTTCAATATTCAATGTAATACATGTAAAGTACCAATTTTGGAAAGGATCTTGGGATCTTATGCAATTAATGTATTGTTTTAATTTCGTCTTGAAATAAAATTGACTTCTTCTGATCTGAGGGACAGGTCTGAGGTTGACAATAATCTCTCAAGCAATTATCTTAATTGTCAGTAAAATCTCATAAGCCAACTACCTTGTAGTAAAGTTTTGGTGAAAGTGATATATACACCTATTATTTCACATACCACACGTGAAGCACTCTTTTTTTTTTTGAAATGTTGACATTTCGTCGTTGAATCATTCGACCCGAACTTAAACGGAACATATAAAATTTTCGGCTAAAACAGACTATTATAAAGAAATACATCACCTGAACTCGGACTCAAGACCTGAGAACTAAATTTCAAGTCATTTCTCACCAAACCATACTCATTGGGGGAGAGAAATTAATACTTAAATGGAGATATATGTTTATTCACATATCTCTCTCTCTCTTTTTTGGAAATATTGGAAACCCCGCTTCTAAACCACCAGACCCAAGCTTAAGCAGAGTAGGTAAAACTCTCGACTGTTTCATACTCTTATAAGAAATACACACCTAAATTCGAACCTAAAATTTGAGCAACCAAATATAAAGAATTATGCCACCAAGTAACACTATATAAATCTCAAAGTTAGTTGAGTATTAATTTGAATAAAAACAGCAAAATAATGAAATGCAATTCATTATATAAAAAACATAAATAAGCAAAACTGAGACAAATTCTTGAAAAATAATTTTATAAAATTTAATTTATATATTTTTAGTATAACTATGATTGAATATTGTGTTTAATTTATTATTATTAGTTATTTTTTTCGTGATTTTGAAAGTTTATTCTTAATTTTACTTCTCTTAATTTTGTTTTTTATTTATGTGTTTTACGAGTAATTCTTTGGTGTAACGGAGACATGAGTGACGTTGTATCATCAATAAATTAGTAAATGACATGTATGATTTAAGATCCATATTTTTAGTTGTTTTTTAATATTTTAGCACGCATGACAATAAATTATTGGATTGTTGTACGATGACACCTCCGTTATCTTGTAGATTTTCTCGTGTTTCACATTATGTAACTTTTTATTATTTATTTTTAATGAAAACTGAATAATAATATTTTTCTTTTTAATTTTAATGTTGTCTCTACAGTACAGACATAGGCATATTATAGATGCAAATTTATTACAAGATTTTTTCTTGATTTTACTGATTTATTTTTATGTTTTTATGTAATAAAGGACATTTCAATATTTTTGTCACTTTTTCTAAGAGTTGGTTAACTTTGAGCTAAGTTAAGGGATGTATTTGTAAATAAACTATATAATTCAGAAGGATGATTATCGAGATGTCATGTCTCAATTATAATTCGAGACAAAAAATCTTCTCAAATTCCTATTTGTTATTGGAATCAATATAAAAAAACCTTCAAATTTCTATTAGAATTTTTATTCGAGATATTTTTTCATCCCGAATCGGCGGATCCCGTACTATTTTTTCAAGCTTTAGGGAAGTTATGTGAAAAATACTATTAATAATAAATAAATAACATATCATTTTATTTTTTCATGTTTAGACTTGTCAAAATAGGCAAATCATCACCCCCAATTGAATATAAAAAATGATACATACAAAAAACAATTTAACACTAAATTAAAGAAGAGTAAAATTATCTGTCTTTTAGCTAAATTTTATTTCTCTTTTAATATGTTTATATTATTTTTTATGCTAATTTTTGTGTGAGTATCATTACTCATTGAATATTATTGAAGACTATGACATATCACAGACTCACAGTCCCTCATTTTGTGATCATTAATAGTAAGAAATTAATTAAATCAAGAAAATCAAATTTAACAAAAACAAAGCCGTGTCAATCACTCTAACCAAAACATTGTCAAAGTGAAATACTGATCAACTAATCTAACAAACAGCTAATTAAATAATGTAGAAAATAAAGATCACAACCCCCTTCGTTTTCACACATAATTTGATTATTAATCTTCAAATCTCACTGAACCAGATAAGATAATCACAAAAAAAAAAAAAAAACTCAAAATCAACAGTATAAATTCAACAAATAAAAATCACAAAATTAATTTATTTCATAAAAATGGTACAAAATTCAGATATATTTTTATACCCTTTTGATCATATAACAAAACCTGACATGAAATTGTATATGTGTTTTTCATTTACATGGTGATGAAAGAGGGCAGCTTCTCTTCATGTTAATGGATCGAAAGAACTCATCTACTTCATCCCGATTCAGGTTCTCAAAGAACTGGTCAAACTCATCAGCCAGCTTTCTTTTGCATGAAACAGTGCTTCTTGTCTTAGGTTTCTTTGGCGCTTTAGGACAGCACAGAATCTCAGGAATCTTGTGTTCCTCAGATGTTGGAGTCTTGCATAATTGATGATCAGTTTCAGTACCCTTTTGTTGAATCCTGATGAGACCAGCATCATCATCATCATCTTCTTCTTCATGTGTCAGGACCTTGAGTGGAGATAATTTCATCATCATCACTTTTGGCATTAAATCTTGGCAGAGTTGCAGATCCATAGGAGAAGATTTTTATTTTATTTTATTTTGCAAGCAATATATGAATAAAAATGGAAGATCAATTAATACATATTTATATATATATTTACATAAGAGTAGGAGGAATAAGGAAGAGCTTGCGTGTGAAAGAAGGTGAGATGGGGAGTCGTTGGATTCTTTTATTCTTGCACAAGTCTATTGTATTATTATATAATCAGCTTTGGGAAAATGAGCTGGGAGAGTAGAGTTATTCAAAAAGGTTAAAATTGAGTGATGAGGAAAGTGGGAATAATATCTGATAGCTTTTGTGAAACCAACTTTTTCCATAAGCACTTGCTGCTGAGTTGGTATAGACTTTTTATTTATTAGCTCATCAAATTTGGTAACCACAAGCCTAGGCTAGCTATCTAGCTTGAAGAAGAAATTTATTATTCATTACACTAGCTCAAAATATTTTCTTCTTGCAAAGTAATTGTGTAATAATTGTTTTACCAAATTCTTTGAGTAACTGTATAAAATGAGTTACTGTCATTGACAAATTATGCCAGATTTTTTTCCCCTTTTAACCCCATATTAAAATTTAGATCCACACATTTAATGTTGAATTCATCTGTTAAAAATCTTATGTGATACGTGAACAACTATCAATCGTTTTTTTTTTTTAAAAAAATCCGCTCAAGTATCATATTAACATTGAATCTAAGTCTATCCTTAAATTTTGATATCAGATAAAGAAAGTTGACAATGTTCTTAGGTTAATTTCATGTAAAAAGCGAAACCAGTACTAAATACTATATTCGCCATCCAATTACACAATTTACTTTTTTCATCCATATACGAACAAAGAAATTATCAGAAATATATGTTACAAAACAAATTGAAAAAGGAAGAATCAACAGAAAGAATGAACATAATACCCATTGGTTAAACAAAATATAGCATTACTGATCATTAAGTTTCAGATCCAACAAGCACAGAAGATAATTGGCAGAAACCTGCGAGTGCTAGCTCAGCCAAACTAGTAAATATACATATGAAATTAATTGTAACATTACTAATTACTTACATACAAAATTATTCATGAGTAATGAATCATAAAAACTTACAAATATATAGATCATTAATTAAAAACAAAAAAGAATAATTATGCGGGCATAGTGTTTTAATTAATTTGTTGTTCATGTACACTTGCACCTCTTCTTCAAAATCCTTGCAGAATTTCCAGCAGCAGCAGCAAGCTCCTCGAAACTGGATTTAAAGAACGCATCAATCTCTTCACTTTTGACTACTTGAATCCCATCACCATCACCAACACCAACACCAAACAACTTTCTCTTGCATGAAACTATCTTCCTCTTGACCCCCGGCTTCCTCCGCTGCGGCGGCGGCGGAGGAGCAAACATAATGGGAATCTTGTTCTCATCTTTCCTCGGCGTATGACAATCATCATGATCATATTCCAATTCATCACCCTTCATCTCTTTTTGAATCTTGATTTGTGATTGTGATGGCTTGATCTTGGGCGAAGCAATGATGATATTAATCAACTTATTATGATCAGGATGATCAGTACTACTAGACATTGTGGCTGATAAAAGAAGAAACAATTTTTTTTAGTTGAAAAGATAAGAGTGAATGAGGAGTTTTGTGTTTATATTTATAAATAGAAAAAAAAAAAAGAGAGAGAGAGAGAAATTAAGAAGGCGTAAAAGGGAAGGCAAATGAAGAGATAGGAAGGAGGTTGAGGGAAGTTCGTTGGATTCTTTTTATTCTTTTGTCCGTAAACATCAAAGGAAAATGACTTCAAGGTGCATGCAGCCACCACCTCATGCTTGTATATATATATAATAATAATAATTAACTCTGTGGTATAATAATTTAGATCTTTACTATTTTTTTTTCTTGCTTATTCATTCATTTTGGATTTATTTATTCATTTTGGGTTTGGGTTTGGTTTGTAGTTCGGTATATTTATATGTGGTAGAAAATTATTAGAAAATCAGTACAATCAATTAAGGTAATATCTCAATCAAAGTGTTAAGATTTTGTCGCAAAATTCGTCAATCAATCAATCAAGAATGCACGATTTTTACCGTGGTTCGCCGGAAAAATTCCCGACTACATCCACATTGAACTCCGGAATAGGGAGCTCGCTGCACTAAGCAATTTCAAGATTACACACGGAATCTTGAATCCGTTTACAAATTGTAATTCCCCAAATCTCACAAAGAACCATAATCTCTAAAAGTGACAATCTCTCAAATTCCTAATTGAAGATTACACTAACTTGGACTTAGGGAATAGGCTTAACACTTAGCCAATTATTAAGGGAATACAAATAATGAAAACTCTCTCATCTAAATCTCAACCTAAGTGGCCTTTATATAGGATGAGCAAATAAAGGTAATTGGGACAACGGCAAGGATTGCGCCATGTGTCCCTCATCCAACGGATGACAAGGCTTCACATTTTACAATCTCCACCTTGAAGCCCAAAAACATTTCTCACTCCCAATCATACACAAAGACACCTTAAGGCCAAGACAGCACAGCAAACTCACCTACTCACATCATCGCTCATGCCGGCTGCAAGGTCAGCCAACCCCCACCTGCAACGGCTTCATGCAGTGGAAGAGTTTGGTTGCAGTCACAACCTTTGTCCCCATGTCCGATGGGTTATCTTCTGTTGGAACCTTCTTTATCTCAATCTTACCGCTTGAGATAATTTCCCGCACAAAATGATACTCTGCTTCGGTAGTTGACTTTCTTGAGTCCCTGTCACCTGCAACATCAGAATCAACATACCCTACCAAATCTAAAGCGTTAGATTTGTTAAAACATAAGTCATAATCAACAGCAGTATTCAAGTATCTTAACAACCATTGTAAAGCACTCCAGTGTGCTCCACCTGGATTAGACATAAACCTACTCAACAAAGATACAGCATATGACAAGTCAGGTCTAGTACTAATCATGACATACATCACAGAACCTATAGCATTTGCATAAGGCACATTTTCCATTTTAATCACCTCAGACCTAGTACTAAGAGAAGACATCTCCTCTCCTATAGCCGCTTCCCATTCAAGTTTATGGGTAGACTTTAATGCCTCTCCTAAGCTAGCAGACTCAACCCCATTAATTTCATGACTTGCTATTAATGCACAGAAATACAAATCATTAGTTGAGTAATCATACCTGGTAGGAGGCCTTACCTGCCTCCTACTTCTGTCTCTCGCTAGCTGGTAGTTGGCCAATGTGTCTTGAGGTGTTTCATCATGCTGCTCAGTTTGATCCACTTGATCTACTGTGTCCTCTTCAATTTGTTCTTGTATCTCTGCTACTTCATTTCTGTTTTCCTCCTGGTTATTTCTCCTGGGCTGGGTGTCCTCAGATGTCTCCGTGCCTGACATGTCACCGACTTGCTCAGCGGTCCCTGATGTCCCTGGCTCCACCTGCATCTGAGCTCCACCTGCAAAATCAAAATCTGCTAGATCCTTTTCTAAGGCACCTGCATTGTTGTTAGTAGATTTACAAGGAAAACAAATTTCATTGAATATAACATCCCGACTAACTATGACTTTGACTCCAGGTGACTCCCTTTCCCATAACCTATACCCTTTTGTCCCTTCTTGGTATCCTAGGAAAACACACTTGATTGACCTCGGTTCAAGTTTACCTACGGACTGGTGAGCATAGGCTTCACAGCCAAATACTCTAAGGTGTGCAAGCTTATGAGCTCTACCAGACCAGATTTCCTCTGGTGTCTTAAACTGAACTGAACTATTAGGGCTAAGGTTAATCAAATGAGTAGCAGTATTGAGGGCTTCACCCCAAAAGGCCCTCGGAAGTTCGGAAGAAAATAAAAGACATCTGATCTTTTCTAATAAGGTTCTATTCATTCTTTCCGCAACTCCATTCTGTTGAGGGGTGTTTCTAACAGTCCTATGTCTAGGATACCCTCACTAGTACAGTATTGGTCAAACTCAGTATTACAAAATTCTAAGCCATTATCAGTTCTCAAGACTTTTACTTTGTTACTAGTTTGATTTTCTACCAATACTTTCCATTCTTTAAATTTAGTCAAAGTTTCATCCTTTGATTTTAGTAAGAATGTCCATACCTTCCTACTGTAGTCATCAACAATAGAGAGGAAATATTTCTTACCCCCATGTGTCTGGACCTTTGCTGGTCCCCACAAATCACAATGTAGATACTCCAGACTCGCCTTTGACAAATGAATTCCAGTTGGGAAGCTCTGTCTGTGCTGTTTGCCCAACACACAGATCTCACAAAACTCAAGTGGCTTCAACTGGTCCTTTCCAAATTGTCCCTGCTTGCTGAGTACCTGCATTCCTTTCTGGCCTATATGGCCAAGTCTCAAGTGCCATATATTAGTCATATCAACATTAGAAGTCAAAGCAGAAATGGGTTTATCCGAGAATACATGTTGGCCATTTAGAACATACAATCCATTTCTCTTAATACCAGTTAGGATCAGTTTATTACCCTTAGATATGTGCATGTTTCCTTTATGTGCTTTATATGTGAAACCTAATTCATCTAGTGTTCCTAGTGATATCAGGTTCCGTTTCAAGTCAGGTACATATCTAACGTCAGTAAGAATCCTAACTTTACCATCATGAAGTTTAAGAGTTATGTCCCCAACCCCCTGTATCCTACATGTATTGTCATTACCCATATACACAGTGCCTTGATCTGAATTTCTAAAGTTGACAAACCAGTCCCTATACGGACTCATGTGGAAGGAACACCCTGAGTCCAGAATCCATTCTCTGCTAATGTGATCCCTACACACAGTCAATGCCTCAGATAGGCACATCGACTCCTTTTCGGCAGCCACAGTAGCACTGCCTTCATTTTCCTGTTCCCTAATGAACTTATAACAATTCCTTTTAAGGTGTCCCATCTTTCCACAATGATAACACTTCTTGTCACTATCTTTATTCTTATCCTGTTTATTCTTTTTCTTACCTTTAGGTTCTTGGTTATTAGTCTGATGATTATTCGGACCATTGAATTTCCTTTCATTTTTACCTTTCACGAATAAGTTCGCTCCTCCTCTCCTACTGGTTCTAAGTTCTAGCTCTCTAGCCCTTATACCAGATATCACCAAGTCTAGCCTAGGTACAACTCCTGTGTACTGTAGAGAATTCTTAACGACACTATATTCATCAGGTAATGCATTTAAAAGTATCATAGCTTCGCTAGAGTCTCCTAGGGCTTGGTCAGTTCCTTTAAGGATTTGAGTCATTTTCGTGAATTCATCCAAATTATCATCAATCGACTTACTAGTATCCATCTTGTAATTAAACAAATTTCCTTTTAAGAACACTAAATTTGGTGCAGAAATAACAGAGTATAAAGATTCGAGTTTACCCCAGAGTTGAATGGCAGTGTCCATTCCGTCAACCTTTCTGATGACCGAATCTCCAAGGTGAAGGAAAATCAGGTTGTAAGCCTCTTCCAGGATTTCCTCCTTCGTTTCCTTTTCCATCTTTGGCCACTTTTCTGGATCCGGTTCCAGTGCCAAAGCCACCTTGTGGTGAGAAAGCAAGACTTTCATTTTCTTCTTCCAAGTAGTGAAATCCCCTTTCCCGTCAAAGATGCCGATGTCGAGTCTCATGGTCGACATTTCTATTTCTCTTTTCAGTAATCACCCGATGATAATTCCGCAATCACTCTCGGCAATTACTCACTCACTCTTGCCCAACACAACAATTGGCAGATTCTCACCCAAACAGGTCAGAGACCTAATTACCCAACAACAAAGCCCTTAAGTATGACAGAATCAAAATGTCCCAACAAGGCAGCAATTACAACACGCACAGGCCCTCTATTCCGCAACACAGTGTCTCCAGAACACACACCAGAACACACGACTTCAACCAATATTAGACAACACAGTGCCTAAATCCCCAGGCAACTAAGCCTTCAACAGAGATTCAATACCACATAGCCATCATCATCAAACACAAGATCGGTTTGCAGCCCTTGATACCCTAATCGGCAAGCTCACAGACCTCCCTCAAACAGCAATTCGGCAGTGGCTGTACCAAACAACAATTCAGTATTTTGTTTGTAATCTTCTTTTAGGGTTTTGATCGGCTGCAGCTTGTTCTTGGTCGGCGTCTGCTCTGTTTACAGATCAGTTCTTGGTCTTGAATCGTCTGTGGCTTGGGGTTTCTTCTTCAGATTGCTTTCGTCTTATTGCTTTGATCTTGATTCGGCCAAAGAACAGAGTCATGTAAGACTTGTTCTTGAATCGGCACACTCCAGGATCTCCTCGGTGGATCCTCTCTTGATTTCGTCGTTGGTTTGGGTTCTTGATTTGACGGACTCTTGGGACCTTGGTTGGCAAATCCTCAGACACCACAGTTCTTGATCTCGGCAGGTCTTTGGCCCTGATTACAAATCAATTCTTGGTCTCTGTTCTTGGATCTTGCTTGCGTCTTCTGGTTTTGGCTCACCAATTTGATGAATTTTGTTGCGTTTTTCAATTAACGACCTTCGATGGCTCCTTTGTTCCTTGACAAGGATTTTAGGGTTTCTTGTTAAACCCACAACGAACCAAGGATCTCTTCTGATTCTTCCTTTTTGCCGAAAATCAGGAAGGATGAGTCTTTGGGCTTTTCTTTGATCTCAGACGACTGATCAGTTTTCCTTCGGCCCACTGGATCTTCTCCAAAATGCTCTGATACCAATTGTTAAGATTTTGTCGCAAAATTCGTCAATCAATCAATCAAGAATGCACGATTTTTACCGTGGTTCGCCGGAAAAATTCCCGACTACATCCACATTGAACTCCGGAATAGGGAGCTCGCTGCACTAAGCAATTTCAAGATTACACACGGAATCTTGAATCCGTTTACAAATTGTAATCCCCAAATCTCACAAAGAACCCTAATCTCTAAAAGTGACAATCTCTCAAATTCCTAATTGAAGATTACACTAACTTGGACTTAGGGAATAGGCTTAACACTTAGCCAATTATTAGGGAATACAAATAATGAAAACTCTCTCATCTAAATCTCAACCTAAGTGGCCTTTATATAGGATGAGCAAATAAAGGTAATTGGGACAACGGCAAGGATTGCGCCATGTGTCCCTCATCCAACGGATGACAAGGCTTCACATTTTACACAAAGTAATTATATCAACATTGTAAAAATCTTGAGTAGTTGCACCCATTTCATTATTATCATGTGTATCTTTTGATCAATCATGAAAAAAATACCCAAGACTTTCTAAATCTTATAACTATTTGAATATATTAAAGCTTATATATTCATTTCATCCTAATTATGATGTGTATATATATACATATTTGATTGTCGTAAATTTCCATCTTACAATTATTGTATGCGTATGTTATGATCCTAAATTCAATTTTCCTAATAATATAAAACTAAAAGGATATATAAGATCTTATAAACACCCATTAGAAGCAAGTTTTTAATAGTGATCATTTCTACGCACAATAATTTTATGATCATAATAAATATCACGTTGGGTACACGATCAAATGTACCGTGTAAAATAATCAACTTCAAGTCTGGTCGACTGGATTGCGCAGTGACGTGTTTTCTATAATAAAGTAACGTTGTTTTATAAGTTAATAAATAAAACAACGTTGTTTTATTATAAAAAATATACGACCACACTGTTCGATCGACTGGACCTGAATGCTATATATATAGGTGCAACTATAGGCCTTTGATACAAATAAAGTGACTAGAAGATAGTTGCTACTCATAAAATACGAGTTTTGTCAAATCATTAAATAAGAATTGCGGATAAATGCATAGTCACTCTTTAATTTACATCAATATAAAAAAAAAAGCACCGATAATACATCAATTACATCGATGTAAAAAGTCAATTCTACACCTTATAAAGGGTAGACATATACATTTGAGAATTTTCTTCCACACATATATATTATCTAAAATGGACAAATTATGATTTTAAAAAATTGACAGTTGCACGGTCCATATGTTTGAAGATGTTTTTCTCCCCTTCTTTTTAATAAATAAATTACACTAAAGAAATAAATTACACCAGATTAGTTAATTATTAATTAACTAACTAAATATTGTCAACAAAATGACGGCCAAAGAGTAGAAGCAGCCACGTGGCAGGAAGCTGTGTCAATGAAGCTATAAAGAGATTGGACACATTGATGGAAGAATAATCAACTTTGCAGGATCTGATGAAGAACAACAACTACTTTTACTTTTGCTGAATTACATGTGGATCCTGTACGTTTAACAACTTGATTCTTACGTTTGTTTTTTTTTTTTTTCGCTGCACCCAAAAGCTGGTAACTAATTCTTACTTAACTCATTAATTAATTTCAATTATTATTATTATTAATATTTAATGATAAAAGATATTGGTTGCATAGGATACCATATATCTTAGAGTCATGAATACACTAATAGTAATATAAAAAAATAGTAAGGAAGAAGAAGAAGAAGAAGAAGATGCATTGTTGGGTTTACCAAATACCAACCATTTATGATTTAACAAATGAATGAATCTTTGCACGTGAAGTGTCTGCTTAGCCATACTTTACTAGCCCACCTGCTTCGTTTTCACTCTCTCTTCTCTCTCTCTCTATATATATATATATATATTTATATGATATATACACTTTTGTAAATTAATTAGTAACTCATTTTATGATGAGGGTGAATTAACAATATATCTCTAAGACAACAAAAAATTATACTGATAATTATTTAAAAAATATATATATATATATATTGCGAATGTTACTGGTAGATAAATACTGACGCTGTAATATGTAGGTGAATCTATATATATATATATATATCAATAAAATTAATCTACTTATTAAGAGGTTAATATTTCCAATTTTTACTACTTCCCTCCCTGTGGCTTTCATTATCACAGTTCACCATCAAATGTTAAAAAAATTCGCATAAAAACCCATCACACCCAAAAAAATAAAAATAAATAAATAACCATAAACATAATTCGGTTGGTCTTAAATGTACTCTGCAATTGTGGTTAGTTATATGAGTTCGAGTAACAATAAGAGATAATAATTAATGTTTAAAGAATATAATTTCTCAATATATATATATATATATATATATATATATATATATATATTAACAAAACTGATCAGAAACTGGTGAATAAAAATAACAATATATCCTCCTAAATTAAAATACATATCCCTCTAGCTAAAAGTTGAAAAATTTCAGAATTATTTATTGAATTAGGTTACAATAATCGACGTACGTATCTTAACAAACCTAGATTTAAATTCGAAGAAGCATGTTAAATATCTTAGCATTGGGATCGGATTAGCAGCCCACTATCGTGAAACGTGCAATCATTTTTACCATAATTGTGTCTCAAATTTATTCATTTTTTTAGTCAATATAATGTAACATTAATTACTAATCTTTTAATTATTGAACCAAGTATTCTAAATCTTACCTTAATCGCCTCTTTAATTATTCCTTGTGTCTAACTCACTTAATTGATCACAATAATTTATTTTTAACACTTTACTAAAATCGCGTCTTTTTTCTGACCATGAAGAAAGAGTTCATTACAAGATAGCTTGTGGCATAATTAGTTTCTTTAATTAAGAACAATTGGACCATCAAAAAGAGGAGCAAATTAAAGAGGAAGAATAAAAAGTTTTTAGTGTTAATTTTTTGACTTGAATATTGGAAACTTATAAATTAGGGTTTCCTTTTTTCCCCCCAGTAATTAATTCGGCCGAAATTTAATATAAAAATCCAAATATTAATTGTTTCACATGGAGTAGCCTATGGACATAGAGTATTAAATTAAAATTTGTCATTATTATGGTGAATTAATTTCATTTAGCTTACTAAACTCAAGAATATGGATTGTTCTAATTGTGGCCACAAATAAAAAATCTCCAGCTGTATAAATTAGGAATCTAATTTATTTCATTTGTTTTTTTTTTTATGGGCATATTTTTGTTTGTTTAAATGATTAAATGATGTGGTGATCAAACATGATCACATGGGTTTGAAAGCAAATCAAATATTGTATATATCTAAGGGGGACATGTAAAATATTTAAGCACACAATTATTAGGATAAGCATACAATGTATTGCAAATTAAGTAGACATTATGAGATATAATTAATTTGATTCTTTTTAATATGCAAGTGAATTTAGACAAGATTCAAAGAAACAATTTTGAAATATTTATTTTTTAAAAATAAAAAAAAAAATTATGAGGGGTTCTTGGAAAACTATTTAAGCATTGTATATTTAATATTGAATGGACATTAATTTTACTTATTGAAAGTGAATTTCTTTTACAAAATACTCCTAAGCAATAATTAAATCATTATGTAGTTATTTTCTCATGCCAACATTTACATTTTTAGAATGTGTGTAGTTTAATTTTGCATTTTATAACATGCAGACGTTTAAATTTATTAATAATCTTTATAGGTTGCTTTTAGTTTTATATATAAAATACTTAAATATATAACTAGGTTAGTTCATTCCATTCATTCAAATTTGAAATTAATTAATTAATATTTAACATTTTTTTCATCAAAACAATCATGATGCATCAATACATAATCAAAACTAGCATAATTGATTATCAATAATAGGATTAAAATGTCATTTATTGAAACCGGTAGGTGCCCCCATTGTCACCTTTAATAGAAAAGATCAATATCATAATCATAATCATAAGGGAAAATAAATAAAATTTGTCATTTACAAAAATGAAAAAAACGTACTCACGAGAATCGACATTGCATGAGAAAATTGGGGCTAAAGATTGTACTAATTAACCTTTTGAGTGAGAATTAAGGGAAGGAGAAAGGAATAATTATTTAATTTTGTCTCATCGGTGGGAAAAATTTGTGGCTTTTCTGATTATTTTCTCATGTAAATTCTCATTCAGTCTATAAAGTTTGGGTTAATTAGTTGATGTATTTTTAAAAAAATTATCCAAATCATCCCAAATCAAACCAAACAAAATAATAATATTTTTTTTCCCATTAAATGAGGTCGGCTACATGAATCTTTTGACATTATTATACTATATTTGATATCATTGTTTCATTAAGATTCATACAATTTATTTCTCTTTTTATATAGTTTTTTTTTTATCCATGTCAACTTGTGTTTTCCCGTTCCTCGCTTAATATATGTCAACATCATTTACTTTCATTTTCTTACCTGAACACTTAAATGTCTATGATGGATATGTCCAAACCATTTTAATCGTATTTTCCTTAATTGGTGATGTGGATGCTGGTTTTCGCCCGAGGTCCACAATCGAGAATTTGTAGGGAATGGGGCACTAGCAATCCTACAAAACAAAGGTAGAATGAGCGGGAGTAGTGCTCACCGGTGTGGTGGGTGCCATAGGCACTCCGACGCTCAAGTCAGTAGTGAAGACGAGCTGTAAATAATGAAAGAACAAGGTCGAAAGTTACATTGACTTTTGTTGACTGCCGTGAGGGCGGTAGTCGGTCTTTAGAGAGTAAGAAGCTTAGAGAGCTCAAGTATGAGAGCTAAGACTTCTGATGGAAAAACTCCCTCTATGCTTGTGGATTACCCCTTCTATTTATATGCTCTTGGGAGGTGTGCTTATTTAATACATTAATTGTTTATCCGTTGGATGTCTAAAACAGCTAACTACGTTGGGGAGTTACCAACTTTGATTGAGGCGTCTTAGGTTTAGGTAACTGATAAGCCAAATGTTTGCTTGGTAGGCCTTTCTTTGCGCGTGGGTCTGAGAAATTAATTGGGTTTTTGGCCCAAGTCTAATCTAGGTAATGTTTGGAGGGATTGGGCTACCACTGGTGTAGGGCCTGAAGCGAAAAGTCAAAAATGCCATTAGCCCAAATTTGGCCCGTACAGTTTGTCTCATACTCTATAAGTCAAAAAGTTATTGGCTTGGAGAGTATTTGACGTGTGTGTCGTCTGAGGCGAGACCATAGGATGTAGGTGTACCTGAGCGTTGATGCTGCCTATCGATTAAACCAAACGAATGCCATGTTGTGAACTTGACTCTACATGAGCCATTGTGGATGTTCCCAGTCGAATGAACTAGATGAAGGTCAAGATCATCAACTTGACTCTACATGAGCCATTATGGATGTATCCAGTCGACTGAAAATGTTTGAAGGTCAAGATAATCTCCATTCTACTGATCAAATGACCAGTGAAGTCTTCAATGTCTTCTAGACCAGATGGAGGCCAAGTCTTGAACTTGACTCTACATGAGCCATGAGGAATGTTCCCAGTCAACTGAACAAGATGAAAGTCAGGATAATACTCATACTACGGGTCAAATGACCAGAGGAATCTTCAATTTCGTCTGGAGCAGATGAAGGCCAGGTCTTGAACTTGACTCTACATGAGCCATGAGGAATGTTCTTAGTCGACTGAACCAGATGAAGGTCAGGATAATCCTCATAATACGGGTCAAAGTACCAGGAGATTCTTCAATGTAGTCTGGACCAGTTGAAGGCCAGGTCTTCAACTTGACTCTACATTAGCCATGAGGAATGTCCTCAGTCGAGTGAACCAGATGAAGATCAAGATAATCCCCATACTACGAGTCAAAGGACCATGTGAGTCTTCAATGTCGTCTGGACTAGATGAAGGTCATGTCTTCAACTTGACTCTACATGAGCCATGGGGAATGTCCCCAGTCGACTGAACCATATAAAGGTCAGGATAATTCCCGTACTACGGGTCAAATGACCAGAGGAGTCTTCAATGTTGTCTGGAACAGATGAAGTCCAAGTCTTCAACTTGACTCTACATGAGCCACAGGGAATATTCCCAGTCGACTGAACCAGATGAAGGTCAAGATAATCCCCATACTACTGGTCAAAGGACCAGGGGAGTCTTCAATCTCGTCTGGACCAGATGAATGTCAGGTCTTCAACTTGACTCTACATGAGTCATGAGGAATTTCCCCAGTCGACTGAACCAGATGAAGGTCAGGATAATCCATGTACTATGGGTCAAAGGACCAGGGGAGTCTTCAATGTTGTCTGGACCAGATGAAGTCCAAGTCTTCAACTTGACTCTACATGAGCCACGGGGAATATTCCCAGTCGACTGAACCAGATGAAGGTCAAGATAATCCCATACTACTGGTCAAATGACTATGGGAGTCTTCAATGTCGTCTGGACCAGATGAAGGTCAAGTCTTCAACTTGACTCTATATGAGCCATGAGGAATTTCCCCAGTCGACTGAACCAGATGAAGGTCAGGATAATCCCCGTACTACGAGTTAAAGGACCAGGGGAGTCTTCAATTTTGTCTGGACTAGATGAAGGCCATGTCTTAAACTTGACTCTACATGAGACATGAGGAATGTTCTCAGTCGACTGAACCAGATGAATGTCAAGATAATCCCCATACTACGGGTCAAAAACCAGGGGAGTCTTCAATGTCGTCTGGACCAGATGAATGCGAGGTCTTCAATTTGACTCTACATGAGCCATGGGGAATGTTCCCAGTCGACTGAACCAGCTGAAGGTCAGGATAATCCCCATATTTTGGGTCAAAGGACCAGATGAGTCTTCAATGTATCCTTATACTATGGTCAAAGGATCAGAAGAGTCTTCAATATCGTCTGGACTTAATGAAAGTCTATGAAGGTCTCCACTCCACTAGTTCTTATGAAGGTCCAAAGGAGGCAATGATCGACTGGACCCGATGAAGGTCTATGAGGGTCTTCACTTCTCACTCTATAATCCATACTCTACGAGACCTGACAAAGATCAGTGAGTATTCATTCCTCATTCTACGATCATCACTCTACAAGACCTGACAAGGTCAGTGAGAGTCTTCATTCCTCATTCTACAATCCTCACTCTAGAAGACCTGACAAAGGTCAGTGAGGGTATTCATTCCTCATTCTAAAATCCTCACTCTACAAGACCTGACAATGGTCAGTGAGGATCTTCATTCTTCATTCTACAAGACTCGACAAAGGTCAATAGGGGTCTTCATTCTCCATTCTACAATCCTCACTCTACAAGACTTGACAAAGGTCAGTGAGGGTCTTCATTCCTCATCTACAATCCTCACTCTACAAGACCTGACAAAGGTCAATGAGGATCTTCGGTCGAATGAAGTCTATATTTGATGGCAATCCATCCATGTAGTATAGAAGAGATGAAAATCCTTCCATATAGGGTCGAATGGAATCTCAGCCAAATACTAAGCCTTCATCCATGTCATGTCTAATGGCACATTTGCCTCAAGTTGTACACACGTCTAGGATCCACAACAAGTCCCAAGCTACACACATGTAGATGTCGAATGAGAGGTACATCAAGTCTCAAGCCATACACGTCTGGGATCCACAACAAGTCTCAAGCTACATGCATGTAGATGTTGAATATGACGCACATCAAGCCCCAAGACATACACACGTCTGGGATCCACAACAAGTCTCAAGCTACATGCATGTAGATGTTGAATATGACGCACATCAAGCCCCAAGCCATACACGCGTCTGGGATCCACAACAAGTCTCAAGCTACATGCATGTAGATGTTGAATGAGACGCACATCAAGCCCTAAGCCATACACGCGTCTGGGATCCACAATAAGCCTCAACCTACACGCATGTGTGGAACACAGAACCTGGGCGACGCCGTTCCTAGGCTCGCGGCCTAGTTGGGAAGTACTAAATAACATGGAGTCGCCACCCGGTGTGAACCGGGACGAAGATTTAAGGCCGCACTCACCCCTCGCAAGGGAAGACCTCAAACCGTTGGGTTCGGAATGGTCCCTTACTTATGTCACTTGTAATGAAATGATTTATGTAATAATTTAATCAAGCTTAAGTAACACTTATTTCCAAGAGTATCATGCTTCTAAATTCTCATATGCAAAATAAAACTTATGTACACATTTCACATATATCTCACATTTAAAATTGCATGCTTAACATATATCAAAATAGCAACGAACGTACAACTTCATTTGCATATTACATTCAGGAAAACACAAGCACACATATTAACCATACAAGCACACATAAGGGCACTTTTCCAAGCGGTACGTGGAATTGTATCCCAAGTACAGACCGCACTACCGTCCATTCGGAATCGGCTACAGAATTTACGTCTGGGTTTCCATCCGATATACCGCAAGAAATAATGCTCAAATGTTATCATGACATAAGCATATGGATTGTAATACGTTAACATATTTGTATTTATACATGTGGAGATATCTACTAGGACAACTATGCATGAAATCTAATGAAGAGGACTCAGTTCAGTGAGTGCGCGTTCGTGTAGCGTTCGTAAACACGTTCGAACGGTAAACAGAAGGTTCGCGTTCGTATGGCGTTTGATAACGCGTTCGAACAGAAATGAAACAGAATGCTCTCGTTCGTATGGCGTTTGTTAACGCGTTCGAACGGAAATGAAACAGAATGCTCTCGTTCGTATGGCGTTTGTTAACGCGTTCGAACAGAAATGAAACAGAATGCTCTCGTTCGTGTGGCGTTCGTGAACGCGTTCGAACATAAATAAGACCTGATGCATGACAAGGCAAAATACATGCGCGTTCGAGTTGCGTTCGTAAACGCGTTCGAACGGGAACAGACCTGATGCATGAAATGGGACGCAATACGCAAACGACAAATAAATGGGCGCGGCGAAGTACTGCCGTAAAGGTGGCCTTTTGGGGCTCTTGAACTCTCAAAGAGAGGACCTTTAGACCAACATACTAAGCCCATGCGCAATGTGATATGATGCATGGTCATGTAAGAAGACGTCATACTAAACAACAAAATAAAGGGGCGCGGCGAAGTACTGCCGTAAGGTGGCCTTTTGGGGCTCTTTGTCTCTCAAAGAGAGGACCTTTAGACCAACATACTAAGCCCATGCGCGTCACATCACAATACACGAAATAAAGACAATAAAAGTGTAGGACTTCGTATGCCTGATTGAACGTACATTCAACCCAAACACACTTCGTCCGGCGCGGCGAAGTAGTGTCACAAAGGTGGCCTTTTAGGCTATTCGTCTCTCAAATAGAGGACCTTTGGACTAACTCACTAAGCCCATGCGCTCAATCGTATCATACATACAAAAATAAAGACAATCATATCAAACTAGGTATGCTCGATTGAACGTATCTCGCATTCAACCGAACACACATCAACCGGTGCGGCAAAGCGTTGTGGTGAAGGATTTTAACCCCTCCAATTAGGGAACCTTTCATCGCACTTACTAAACACATGCACTCGATCATATCATACGGGAATAAGCAACATACATAATTTAAATGACAAGAAATAAATAAACCAAAACAACACAACACAACACAAGAGAAGGTGCCGTTTACTCAAGTGGTACGTGGAGTTGTGTCCCATGTACAGACCGCACTACCGTCCATTCGGATTCGGCTACGGAATTTACGTCTGGGTTTCCATGCTATATACCACAAGAGACAACACTCTTCCATTCACCCAATACCCACAACACACATCATACACACAACAAATGCCGCAAGTACTGAAAATATAATCAAAATAAATGACCAGGAATTAAATAAGAATAAGTGTGAAAGATACCCTCAGGTCTAACCTTTTAAGCTGTCTCTCGGACTCGCGTTTCACGAAAATCGGAAGGGGGTAAAGCTCCGCAACTTTTCTGGTTCACTGGTTTGCCTCTTCCTTCGCTGTCCGGCCGCTCAAGCTACTGTTCCGAATCCGTTTTGCTGCTGTTTCCTTGTGGTTTTGCTGCCGTTTCCTCTGTGTCATCTGCTTACTGTTTGTGGACTGTTTTGGTGTTCTTGGTGGACTGTTCTGTGTGATTATTTCAAGGATTATAAGTGTATTTTATGTTACTGTTTTAAGGGATTTTAGGGACTGTTTTGGGAGTGATTTAGGCTGCTGTTTTGTGTGATTATTTCAAGGATTGTAAGTGTCTTTTATGTTACTGTTTTAAGGGATTTTAGGGACTGTTTTGGGAGTGATTTAGGCTGCTGTGTTTGTGTGATTTTCGGTGATGTATGGAGGTTTAGAGGGGCTGATTTTCGGTGGTGATTAGGGGTTGTTTTGTTGCTTGTAGTTTCGGTGATGTGAGGGTGGTTACTTGTGGTGGATTCGGCTATGGAGGAGATGGTTGGGGCTCTTTTGTTCTCTTTTTGTGTATATGTCAAGTGTGTTTTTCTTTTGTCTTAGGTGTGCATTAGAGAGTCTAGAGAAAAAGTGGCTAGGTTAGTGCATGTTTATATAGAAGAGAGCTAGGGGTTGCCCTTGTCTCACAAGGAAATGATTTTGGTATTCAATTAGGATTTCCAAGAGAGGCATACACAAGATTGAGGGGGGACAAAATATTTTAAATTAGGAAGTTGTAATATTTAATTTGTGTTGGTTTATGAATACAAATATTTTAGATTGGTAATTATCTTATTAGATTAGGAAGTCAAATATATGATTGGCTTTAATTGGTTAGGATTGATTTTAATTAGGCATATCTTCTTTTTAGTTTTAGTATATAATATATTCAAATTATTTAAATTAGGCATGATTTTAGTTAAGTTAGGTAAATATTTTATTTAATTGGTAAATGGTTTAAATATTTTATTTAATGTTTAATGTTTAAATTAATATTTATTTACTTAATTTGGGATGTGTTTTATGGGCTTTGGGGAGCTAAATGGGCTGGGTGTGAGGCTAGCAGCAAAACCAGAATTACCGACATTGTTCGAACGCTTCCTCGAACGTGACACGAACACCCGCAATCTGTTTTCCGTTCGAACGAAGTAACGAACGCAGCACTAACGAAGACAGTGAGCTTGTTTATTCAGAATTTCCCCTTCCGATATCCGTTTCTCGCGGCTTTCGTGACTCAAAAGGTAGTGCCTCCAAATGAGACTCATCATCGGGTTTCACATGCGAAAATGCAATGCCTACCGCATGTAGATGTCGAATGGGACACACATCAAGCCCCAAGCCATACACGCATCTGGGATCCATAACAAGTTTCAAGCTACACAGATGTAGATGTCGAATGAGGCATGGATTTTATTCTGAGTCTTCATTTGTGTATGTCGACTGTGATGTCCTAACACCAAATATACATACATGCATGTCGACTGGAATGTCTTCACACCAAATCTCCATTTAGTGTCGAGTGAAATGTCTTCACAATAAGTCCCAATGTAGTGTCGATTGGGATGTTCTTGTTATGTCTTCTTTCATGCATGTCGACTGGAATGTCTTCACACCAAGTCCACATATATTGTCGAGTGAGATGTCATTGCCAAGTCATGCATGTCGACTGGAACGTCTTCACACCAAATCCCCATGTATTATCGAGTGGGATGTCCTTGCCAAGTCATGCATGTCGACTGGAACGTCTTCACACCAAATCCTCATGTATTGTCGAGTGGGATGTGTCACGACCCCCTCCCTAGAGCGGGCCCAACCCTAGAAAGAGGTTCGCGATCCACTTTAGCTCGAGCATTCTATATGTCACTCCAACCATATAAATGTGCACAAAAATTACATCATATATTACAAAACCCAAAATTATACAACAATTATATGATTTACAACACAAGTTTTAATAATATGCAAATGACGACTCAAATGTCTGGACCAACCCGAAAATACAACTGTTGCACGTGGATCCAATTCTGGTACTGCTCCCGCTATGCTCGCGTACTACCTAGAATGTTTGGGGGAAGAGGGGAGTGAGCTTAAAGAGCTCAGCAAGTAAACACTCATACTCAACATGACATCACCAACAAAATAGGGATATAAATATTCATAAGTATATAATATATGAAAATAGCATATATTATAATATCATCTCAAGCAATCAACCCACAATAATACAAACATCCATCAAACATGGTTGCTGATCCGGGTCCAGTATAATAGTGGTTTGAAACCAATGAGAGAGTACCTCATCACAACTCCCAAGGTTTCCCACCATATCATAACCAATGGGAGAGTACCTCATCACAACTCCCAAGGTTTTCCATCATATCAAAACCAATATGTATGAGTGAGTTAAAACCAATGGGGGAGTCCCCGTATACCCCTAAGGTTCTTCACCATATAATTTCGTAAAATATCCATCACATCTCATCTCAAATCCGACCACTATTATACGAAACCCGGCAGCATAACATACATCAACATGTATCATCAAATACAATCACATCTCACATCCAATCCATCAATCTCATCTCAACAATCATGAATTCATATTTATCATGCTTTCGATTAATAAATATTTATTCTCAACAATCATATATATATATATATTTAATTATAATTATACCAATATATTTATATATAGACTTCCACAACACCATCAATCATCAAACAATTATGTTAAGAGAATCATCATGCAGTGTATTTCTCTATCCACGCAAAAGCCCTTATTATATCTATCTCCTCGTTAAGAATCTGAAAAATATAAAATTACGATCAAGTCCCTCAATTAACCAAAATTACGATTTTACCCCTAAACTTTCTAAATTTCCGTTTTAGCCCATAAACTTTTCTAATATGCCCAAATAGTCCTACAATTCTTAAATATTACTATTTAACCCATAAAAGCCAGAATTTACAATTTTACCCTATTAATTATGCAAATTTATAATTACGTCCAAAACTTTCCAATTCTATCATTTACACCCCCAAAACGGTATTAATCACATACCGAGCTCCAACGATCTCCAAATCTCTCAAAGAAAGATCCATTGGTCAGCCAACATCTCAAGGATCACAGCGACGAACGGCTTTGGAACTTGCTGATACGCTTAACGAGACAAGCGGGCCCCACAACGAAAATCGGGCCCCATTACCAAATATCGGGCCCCACAACCAGATACTTTCAACGGTGGATATATATACCAAAATTCTCGTATAATCGAGAGCAACAATATGATACGTTCGGATCGCCGATCCAACGGTCGTAACTCAACTTCCAGTACAATTCCTGAATTACCAGTAATTGCAATACGGAAAACAACCTAAACGATGTCAGATCAGGAAGTGACCAATGGCGTTGGAAAGATCTCGGCCTGAAAAGTACCCACTCGCCGGAGGTGGCCGTCAGAAGTGATCGGAGGTGGCCGGAAAATGCAGAAAAGTGGCCGACGACTCGTCCTCTTCCGGCATCTGATGGCCTCGATCTCGACGGCTCTGGAAAGTTGACGTCGGCTGCTACCTGGAGGACCGGCGCGTGGCGGCGGCTGATCGACGATGAAGCGGCGGCGGCGGTTCCAAGATTCGGCAGAGAGAGAGAGTAATTAAGAGAAAATAATTGAGAAAGAAAGTAAGAAAGACTGTCCGTTTCAAATTTCGTTTATCCTATTATTTATTATACTATACCTCTCTTTTTCTTTTGAAAAGTCTTTGCCCCTTTTTTATTTTTTTCTTTCTTTTGCTTTTCTTTTTCTTCGTACTTATCTCCCACTCTCTCAATAATACCAAATCTGTTACAATGTATTACATGATGTCCTTGCCAAGTCTTCATATACGTAGTGTCGACTGGGATATCCACCTAATGCCAAGCCTTTATACACGTAGTGTCGACTAGGAAATTTACCTCATGCTGAGTCTTCATTCGTGTATTGTCGTCTGGGACATTGTAGGCACTGCATTTTTGCATATAAGTCCCTATGATGAGTCTCATTTAGAGGCACTACCTTTTAAGTCACGGAAGTCACGGGAAACAGACGTCTGAAGGGGAAATTCAGAAGAGACATGTCATCAAATTCATTTCACAAGTTCACTGTTTTCGTTCGTGCTGCGTTCGTTACTTCGTTCGAACGTCAGGCAGATTGCGGGCGTTCGTGTAGCGTTCGAAGAGGCGTTCGAACGGTGTCGGTATTTCTGGTTTTGCTGCTAGCCTCACACCCAAGCCCAATTAACCCACCAAAACCCATAAAACACTAATTAAATCATATACCAAATTAAATAAAATATTAATTAAATCATATACCAAATTAAATAAAACATTAAATAAAATCATGCCTAATTAAAATCAATCAACCAATTATATTCCCAATCAAAAAATATCTTATTCCTAACTTAACAAATATTATGCCTAAACAACACAAATTAAATATTTTAACTTCCTAATTAGCCAAATTTTGTCCCCCCTCAAATTTTAGGATTTCCTTGTTTGACACCAAATCAAATCCCCTTTAAATGCCAAATCTCTTTCCTTGTCAAACAAGATTTAACCCTAGCCCTTTGTCTATAAAAAAAACCCAATTCCAACCCTTGAACCCCTAGTTGATTCACACATCTAAACCCCTAGCTCATTGATACAAGAAAAAAAAGCTCTCTCAATTCACGCCATACACAAGAAAAATCACAACCCTTAAACACTCTCCACAACCCAAAACAGCAGCCCATACACCCCAAAAACACCCCTTAAACAACCGAAAAATAGCAGCCCCCGAACCTCAAAAAAAACACCCAAAACATCAGCAAAATAGAGGAAACGCCGGCTCAAGATAGCGAGACAACCAGTGAACCAGTGAACCGGAGGAGTTGCGGAGCATCCATCCTTCCGACGACCGTGTACCATACTTCCGAGAGACGATTTAAAAGGTTAGACCTGAGGGCACCTTTTGTATTCACTTTTAATTGTCTTATTTATTTTTTTGCATGAGAGTCGTTTGTTGATGCATGTTGTGGCCTTTGAATGAATGAAAAATGTGTCGCCTCTCGTGGTATATAGGATGGAAACCCGGACATAAATTTCATAGCCGATTCCGAATGGACGGTAGTATGATCTGTACTCGGGATACAACTCCACGTGCCACTTGAGCAAACGGCACATCTTTCGCTTTGTTTTATCTTGTTTGTTTACTATCTGCATTTTTCATCTCGCCATTTAATTTTCGTATGATGATTTGTTTGTATTGATGATGTGATGCGCATGGGCTTAGTATGTCGGTCTAAAGGTTTTCCATTCGAAGGAAGAAAATGCCAAAAGGCTACCTTTACGCCAACTCTTTGCCGCGCCTCTTACATCGTGTCTTTTGCTTTATGTACGTCGGTTGTTTATACAATGGGTGATAAAGCGCATGGGCTTAGTAAGTGCGATTAAAGGTCCTCTATTTTGAGATGTTAAAATCATTTACCACGATGTTTCGCCGCGCCCGATGACGTATATTTGATTGAATGTAAGATATGTTCAATCAGGTATACGAAGTCTGATATCGTTGTCTTTACTTCTTCATATATGTATTGTGTGGTTTGCGCATGGGCTTAGTAAGTGCGATTAAAGGTCCTCTATTTTGAGAGGTTAAAATCCTTTACCACGATGCTTTGCCGCGCCGGATAGTGTATATTCGATTGGATGCGAGATGAGTTCAATCAGATACGTGAGGTCTTACATTGTGGATTTGTTTGTCTATGAATGTGTTGCATGGATCAGGTCTGGTTCCGTTCGAACGAGTTCTCAAACGCCACACGGACGCGAACCTTCTGTTTACCGTTCGAGCGCGTTCTCGAACGCTACGTGAACGCGCATGCATTTTCTTAGTTTCATCATGCATCAGGTCTGGTTCCATTCGAACGCGTTCTCGAACGCTATACGAACACGAACCTTCTGTTTACCGTTCGAACGCGTTTAGGAACGCTACACGAACGCACACACACTGAACTGAGTCATTTTCATCAGATTTTGTGCATAATTGTCCCTAGTAGCTATCCCTTCGTATGATGAACATGATTGCTTCTCTGTATTACGCAAGATTGTGTATGTGTCGTTCATCTGTATTCCCCACATGTATGAGATTTAAGGCCACACTCACCCCGCGGTGGCGACTCCATTATTCTCCGGTTTAGTCCCCCGCGGGCTACTCCGTACTCCCAACTAGGCCGCGAGCCTAGAACCGCATGCGTCACCCAGTTTCTGTGTCCTACAGACATCCTTCTCATGCCAAGCCTTTATACACGTAATGTCGACTGAGAAATTTGCCTCATGCTGAGTCTTCATTCGTGTATTGTCGTCTGGGACATCCTTCTCATGCCAAGCCTCCATACACGTAGTGTCAACTGTGACGTCTATGCCAAGTCTTCTTGCTGAGTCTCCACATATGTAGTGTCGATTGAGACATCCTCCTCATGCCGAGACTTCATACATGTAGTGTCGACATGGGCAAATGGTCTTACTGATGTTTGAGGAAGGTTATTCTCTCCCAAGTTATCATAGCTCTTTCTTTTCAGATTGTCCCCAGTCTACGACTATGTTTACTCGTTGGGATTTAATTGGTCTTCATGAGATTTTGGTCGACTAGACTTGATGAAGGTCCACGGGGGCTACGGTCGAATGGAGTCTTGAGTTGATGACAATCCATCCATGTAGTATGGAGTTGAAGGCAATCCATACATGTCATATAGAGGAGATGAAAATTTTTTCAGTCGTCTGAAAGGGGTGACAGTTCTTCCATGTCGCATGGAAAGGACAACAATTCTTCTATGTAGCCATATGGCCATCCACCTTGTCGTATGGAGAATATGATAATCTTTCCACGTAGTCTGGAGCAGATGACGTTCATAGAGTATACTTCTTAGTCGATTGGGTATGTTTGAGGATTATGAGGGTATTCTCATGTCGATTGAGAGAAGTATGTCGATTGGGTCTGATAATGGTTTATATGGTTGATTGGAGCAAATTGGTTTCTCCCTAAGTTTTTTGTTTTATGAAGGTCAATTTTTTTTGAAGTAACCAATGAATACTTATTTGGGAAGTTATGATGTCCCCAATATGACAATGGGTGGTCAATGGCTTTTTTTGGTAGTCTAATTGCATCAAGTGACACATTATTGAGATATATTACTAGCACATCAATTATTAGGTCGCTTGGGAGGGTTCATGATTCTTTCATTATGATGGTTGGTGGAGCTTCCTCTCTTATTGTTCATTTTATCCTCCTCCCACCTGATCTCAATGTGAGCCCGAGCCATGACTTGATCTATTGTGTAACATCGAAATTTAGTGAGATTTTTGTAGAGTTCATTTTCTGAAAGTAATCCATTTCTGAATGTTTCCACTGCAGTAGGCTGATGGAGATCTGGGTTTGTTATCCTATCTTTATTGAAACAAGTCACGTAGCTTCGCAAGGACTCCCCTCTCCGTTGCTGGATGGCATTGAGGTCATTTGTGGTCTTCTCAAGCTTGCAAGAACTTGCAAAATGCTCCACAAATTTATCTGCTAGTTGTTGGTAAGACTCGATGGATTTGTATGGGAGATTGATGAACCAAGTGAGGGCATAACCAGCTAATGTTTCTCCAAATCCTCTGCACATTCCAGCCTCCCATTGGTGAGGGGCCAAACCTGTCGACATCATTTTATATTTGTAATGAACAACATGGTCGTCTGGGTCTGTTGATCCATCATATAATTTCATATCTGGAGGACTGAATCTCCTCGATAGCTCCACGGAGGTGATTGTCTCAAAAAATTGGGTGTATGAGATTGTGCCAGAGCGGCTTTTTCTTATCGGCAGCTTTGACACCTGGTAGGCTAGAGAGAATTGCCTCTTTGAACTCATGCATTTCCTTGCGCATAGTGGAGGCTACTCTCTGTGCTTCGTCGGTTGGGGAGGTGAGTTGAATTCTTTGGTGATTTAGATGATGGTCATTTGGTGGCGGATTGTCGAATGTCACATTGTTGAATGCTTCCAAGAGATTAGATTGAATGATAGGATTGTTGGGGTAATCTGTAGCCTCGCACCGTCGGGAGGTTGAGGAATTTTGCTCCAATTGCTTCTGGAGGGTTATATTGGAGTTTCGCATGGCTTGATTCTCTTCTTCTAAGGCGCGTAATCGTTCTTGAAGTATGGCCAGTTGCGTTGTCACAAGATCTGGAGTTTGCTCACTGCTAAAAGCCATGGTTGGCTGTGTTTTAGGAACCGTAGACTGAGAGATCTTTGTCTGCTATGAATCGCTAAAGCCCCACGGTGGGTGCCAAATTATGGATGTTGATTTTCGCCCGATGTCCACAATCGAGAATTTGCAGGGAATGAGGCACTAGCGATCCTGCAAAACAAATGTAGAATGAGCAATGAGTAGTGCACACTGGTGTGGACGCTCAAGTCAGTAGTGAATAGGAGCTGTAAATAATGGAAGAACATGGTCGAAAGTTACCTTGACTTCTGTTGACTACCGTGAGGGAAGTGGCTGATATTTAGAGAGTAAGAAGCTTAGAGAGCTCAAGTATGAAAGCTAAGACTTCTGATGGAAAAACTCCCTCTCTGCTTGTGGATTACCCATTCTATTTATATGCTCTTGGGAGGTGTGCTTATTTAATACATTAATTGTTTGTCCGTTGGATGTCTAAAACGGCTAACTATGTGGGGGAGTTACCAACCTTGATTGAGGCGTTTTAGGTTTGGGTAACTGATAAGCCAAATGTTTGCTTGGTAGGCCTTTCTTTACGCGTAGGCCTGAGAAGGTAATTGGGTTCTTGGCCCAAGTCTATTCTAGGTAACGTTTGGAGGGATTGGGCTACCACTGGTGTAGGGCCTGAAGCGAAAAGTCAAAAATACTTTTGGCCCAAATTTGGCCTGTACATGTGATGCATCCAAATTCTTCATTTTTAATCTTGTTTTTCCTTATCCACCCACACATTCATTTGAGTATTTTCATCTGATCTACCATTTTTTTTTTTACATATAGATATTTTATTATCCAACATTATATTTCATAAAGCATTACAAGTCTCACTTTCCAAAAACAAACAATATATCAGTCTAATATCACTTAAATCATAGAGACTAAGAGAGTATTTACATTTTTATTTTAAGGGAAAAATGATAAATATAATATACCTCTAATATTTGCTCAATTGGTCATAAATATCCCATTTATTTGAAAAATGATTATAAACAACCCTTTTGACAAATTTTATGTTAAAATATTTTCACAAAGTAATTACTGATCGGTGCGTAATCACACGCGTATAACGCAAGCGCACGTATCGTTCAAGTAGTATAAAAAGTATCGATCCCACGATGACTTAATTCATACTGTTGTTATTAATTATTGATACTATTTATTTACAAGTATCTAATTAAAGGAGAAGAGAATGATTGTTTTTGGTTGGTTGAATGTGGAAATAAAATAAATAAAATAAACAAAAGAAAATACTAAGAAAAATAAATAAAAGACACAAAGATTTAGGGTTGTGATTCAACACAATATTATCCTAAAGAAGAATTGATTCTCTTATACATGTGTAATAAGTCAGTTTGCTAACCTGGAACACGAAGATATGCAAAAGCCTCTGTCGATGGTCAGACGCAAATACCCAAATAACTCAATTAATCATATGTCTATGTTAACCAAGTTACATGAATTCATTAAGTTCAAGTTCCAAAAGTGGCTACCCCCGCCCGACAGGTATATGTCTATCATGTAAGGAAATCTATTAAAGGGTTATATATCCTCAAGGAAGATCGTGAGCTATTGAATCTAAGGCTGAAACCTAAAATACATTCGTCAAGTTCAATTTAAATTTACCAAATCAATCTTATTAATGGTCAATTAACAACAAGCATTAAGCTTAAGACTCAATAAACAAACTAAAGAATTACTCATAAAAAAAAAATCAATTATTAAGTGTGTGGATATTGTGTTTCATCACTTCCCTATAATAAAAATAAAATATTGGGGGTTAGGGGTTCCACATTTACTAATTCTAATTTAGAAATATCTCTTATTATAATATATAAATTATCAGTGATATTACCAACCGACCATGCAGGCGATATCCTGATTAAGTCATATTTTCAATTAAGTCCAACCGACCATAAAGGCGGTGTTATCATTTGTCCATAAACCAGTCATATAGGCGGTAATCATCTGTCACCTAAAGACCGACCATATAGTCGGTGTCACATTATGTCAAATAACTAAAACCAGCCATTAAGGTGGTAATCATTTAATTTAAATTATAATTCCCATATTATAATTAAAGGAGATTGATCTAAACTAAAATAATAAAAGTTTCACCATTCCCCCAGCGAAAATTTAACTACTAAACATAAAAGAAAAGAAAAGAAAAGAAACTACTACTATTACTGAATATAAAAATTCATAAATTAAATTACAAAAAATAAAAAACAAGATGCAATCCTTAAATTCCTTACAAAAACCTAAGGAAAGCATGAGAATTACAAATGAAATGACTTGGTATTTATAGGAAAATCTAAAGGTTTCCACCAATTTCGCCATCAATTCCTCCACCAAACACTTCACTATACACTCCACAAAATACTCCACCAAACATGCAAGCATGTTTTGTGGAAGTTTGACAATTGTAAATTGTCATTTTCCATTTTTTTTTTATATAATGACTTTAGTAATTACACAAAATATACTGGATTATTCGTTAATTTCGGTCTTGAAAATTAGGAATTAGAAAATATTTAAAACTTCAAAATTGTAGATTTTGTAGTCTTCTTTAATCTGCAACTTGAATCAGCTCAATCGGATATCGGATGAAAAAAGTTATGGCCAAAATACCAAACTTGCGCAAAATTGGAATTTAGGACTGCACTTTCGTGCGCATACAGTAAATTTTCGTTTTTGCCTCTTTTTGACAAATTTTCAAATGAAATGAGCCTTTATGACCAGTTGAGTAAATATTGGGGGTCTATTTAACATTTTCCCTTATTTTAATCTCTATGATTTGAGCTTGACGCAATTAACTGATGGCATAACACACACGAGATTTGAGATTTAAAGGGTATAAATGTCCAAGAATAAGATAGAGTGAGCACGCAGAGAGTTTGATCATAAAACATCGATTGTGATAATAATAATAATAATAATAATAATAATAATAATAGCGACATATTCAATATTCAAAAAGTATGATTATATTTAGTTACATTATCCAATAACCAACAATAATTATTTATAAACAAATGTCTAATACAAAGCTCAATTCAATAGCAAAAAAGTTTATAAAATAAAAGTTTAATATTCGTATCAAAGATAAATTTTAATCATACAAAAAAAAATAATAATAATAATAATAATAAGATAAAAACAATCATTAGAGTTGTTGAAATGGGTAGGAAATTTTACTAGAAATAAATTTAATTACCTACAATAGCCAAAAGCATTTAAACGGATGAAGGATTGATAAACTTTTGAAATTAATGTAGATAGGTTCTAATGGATTGCAAAAACTTCTAAATTTTGTAAAATCTAATTTTGGTGGATATGCAACCTGTTAGAGTAAATGGAATTTAAATATATATATATAAGTTAAACATTTTTAAACATCTCATCGCGACAACTCACAATTAAATTAATAATTCTATTAAATAAAAACCTATTACAATAAAATACATATTATAATTTTATAAGAACTCTATTATAATAATAATAAAAAAAGCATATTATACTATCATATTAAAATAAGAAATATTATTAAATTAATAAATCTAAAAATAAGAACTTTATTATAATAAGAAAACATATTATATCATCATATTAAAATAAGAAATACTATTAAATTATAAAATTAAATTAATAAATCTATTAAATACAAAAAAAAAACCATTACAATAAAAATATTTATTATAATTTTATAAGAGCTATATTATAATAAGAAAATATATTATTCTAAACTATTAAAAAAATACTACTAAATTATAAAATTAAATTAATAAATCTAAAAATAAAAACCTTATTATAATAAGAAAACATATTATATTATCTGATAAATTTTTGATTAATATTACAGATAATCCAGATAAATAAATATAAATATATGTGTATATATAAGTTAAACATTTTAAAACTTTCTCACTGCGTCATGTGGTATCTGATCTCTATAATTATTATTTTTAATTAAATTATAAAATTAAAATATCCCTAAAATTATTTTTTATTATAAAATTAAAATAATAAATTATTAAAATAAGAAATCTATTACAATTTAAAAATATAATCTACTAATAAAATAGGAAACCTATTACTTTAATTAATTATGTAATTAATTATTTTTTAAAAATTAAAATGATAAACTATTAAAATAAAAAAACATATTACAATAAAAAAAACATATTATAATATCTCATTAAAATAAAAAAATATACACGGCACCTAATCTCTATAATTAATTTTTTTTATTAATTTATAAAATTAAAATAATAAATTATTAGAATAAGAAACCTATTATAATATAAGAATAGAATCTCATACTTATTATTAAATTATAAAATTAAAATATCTTTAAAAATAATTTTTATAATTGAATTGTAAATTAAAATAAGAAACATATTACAATATAAAAACATAATCTCATCTTAAAATAAAAAACCTATTAATTTAATTAATTTAATTAATATTTTAATTTATAATTTTTAAATTATAAATTAAAACGATAAACTATTTAAATAAGAAATCTATTATAATAAGAAAATATATTGTAATTTCCCATTAAAATTAAAAAAACGTATGTGACACCTAATCTATAATTAATTTTTATAATTAAATTATAAAATTAAAATAATAAATTATTAAAATAATAGACATATTACAATATAAAACATAATTTCTTATTAAATTAAGAAAACTAAATAGCAGCCGTTCACAAAATCTAACAATTTTTTTGATTCGGGTCTATTGTTGATTGTTGTTTGCTATTTTACTTTAAATTATTTTTATAAGTTTTTTTCATGATTTTTTATTTTTGTTGTGCTTCATGATGCAAACTCTAACTATTAGTTCTTGCAAAGTTAATATGGACTTTAAATTATTTCTATAAGTATTTTTATGAACTTTTTATTATTTATTATGCTTCAACTTCCAGATTATGACTATTAGTTATTGCAAAGTGAATCTGAATTGATCAAGATTTGAAGTTAAATAAGATAATTTAAGCTTTAATTAAATAAATTACATTAAATTTCATTGTAATTTATCCGAAAAAAATTAAGCATTTTAAAAGTTATTTATATATAGGGATATGATTTCAAATAAGAGATAAAGAAGATAGATAAACTATAATGTGAATAAGAAATATTATTTGATAATTGCGAGATAAACGAACATGATATATATATTAAATGTAAATAAATCAAATTCTCTCATTTAGATTATAAAATCGATAAGATCCAAAATATTTACAAGATCAATACCTAAAATAACATTATGTTTTTTCTATGATATGAAACTATAATTAAATATATGCTTAACCCGAACAAAGTGCTGACCTGTGTCAGTTTACCTTAGTAATAAATAGAGGCAAATTGTCTATTTAGAGCAAACCTATTGAAATTACTAAAGCAATAACTTTAGCACCTAAATGCCCATTCGTTAAAAAATTAAATTAAAAAAATGAAAATTCGCGATTAGCCTAAGGTTCTGACCCTATGCGGAATTACAAACAATAAACAGGACAAGTCATGATTATTGTAACTATGGAATCTCAACAAGCAACCACAATAACCAACAATTAAAATATGCTGCAAATATAAAAACAATAACAATAAATTAAAGCAGCAAATATAAATCAAACACACAAAATCAACACAAGTAATTTTGGTGACGAAGTGAAAAACTCGTGCGAGTAAAAAAACCACTCCGGGTATATCGGCTACCAGCCCAATCCACTATATAGAGAATAACTTACAGCGATGGTCAAGACCTATGGTGGCAACTCCACCGACTCAAGTATCTCAATACTGCAAGAACTCAAGGCAACTCCTCAAGCCCGCGACCCACGGTTTCCTTCAGAACCTCTGAAGTCTCTGAGTAGATTGTATCACCTCTGACGCCGGAACTCCGACTACCAAACTTCCTCCTAAAGAACTCTAAAGGGTTAGGAATTTTGGGTTAAGTTGTGTTGAAGGTTTATCAAAGATGGATTCACATCATTAATGTAGAAGACAATAAGATGAAGAAGTCTTCAATGGTGGAATCAAGAAGGTTGAAAGCTTTGAGAGATTTTGGCTCAACTACATGTTGTATTTATAGGTAGGGTGAAAAGCTAGGGTTTTCCAAGGTGAAAAGGCACAAAATCGCGTCCAGTTCGCAATAGTGTTCAAACAGTTACTCGAACGTAACTCGAACGCGCGCCTACTGGAAAGACTCGTTCGAACGTCACTCGAACGCACAACGAACAGATGCTCTATGGAATGATCTCGTTCGAACCCAACAAGAACGTGCCTCGAACGTTTGCTCTCTGGAATGATCATGTTCGAACCCAAGGGAGAATTTGACACTAACGCCACACGTTCGAACCGAATAACGAACGCAGCACTAACGCCAATCGTTCGAACACTGCAACGAACGCACCACGAACGTATGTCTGATGCACAGCAGCCAAAAACCAGTCCAATTGCACAAAGATCTTCATGATAGATTACAACTCAATTGAACTTGTTTTGTCACGGACACATGCAAATAAAAAATGTGCTAACAAATTAAATTAAATCACGTACTACAAGAATTCAATTTTTTAGCGTTGACGCTAAATGAGGTAAAAATCGACGCTAACCGACTGGTAACATCCGTCGAAGCAACTCTAACATCAAATCAATATTTTTATTGGTCATTCCATTACTTACTTTAATATGAAGTAGTTTGACAATAAAGTTCAAAGTCGACATGCCAACACCATCAAATGATACCTTTTCAACTTCTTGAAGCAACTGACTAAATATTTCATGTCCGTCATTTTTCTCTGGATGTGATGTTTCTCCACCAAATGTCGAACCTTGCAAGTCATGCAAAACAACAATCATATCATCATCATCATTTCCTTAACGATGCTCGTGATAACTGATACTAGTTTCTGAATGGGTGATAACCTTTGACGTTGTACGCGCGTTGCGACGCGCAAGTGCGAGAGGTCGGCGTCGCGACGCTCTCCTACTGAGAATTCTTCCAGAGATCAAATTCTAATTTACTCTCAATTTCCTCCAAACACTTCCATACACCCAAACTCTAACATCAAAACCAACTTTAATATATATTATTGTGATAATTACTCTAATCACTAATATATTTTGCAGATAAAATGAGAAAATCCGTGCTTAACACTTATAAAGAAAGACATAAAATATACAAAATTGAAAACGTCTTTAAATGCCTATCAATAATATATTACAGAGATGCAGTTGTAGCAGGTAAAAATATTATTATATTTAATATAGAATAACATTAAAACAAATTCTAGACTGCGGATATAATGTTGGAGAATTTTTGGATTTGACATTCATCATCGATATCCTGTGCACATGGACAGCTGATGAAGATATGAATCAAATTCTAAATCGAGCAGAAAAGGAACCACGATGTTCTAAAAATAAAAGCTTCAATTGGTAGATCATAATCATATCATGATCATCTATCGTCAGGTGAGCGATTCTATTTGAGTGAGGATGCTAATCAATCAAGGGACCAAGTTCATTTGAAGAGATACCAAGGAAGGATTTATGACACTTATAAATTAAAAGGGGCATCCTCTAAACAATGATAATTGATAAAGAGTGGTATCAAATCAAGCATTATCAGAAGCTTCAAACTGGGCAAACTGTACTGTCCTACAATTGAAATTGAGGGATCTTTCTGTTACAATGCTGCTTTTTTTGTGTAGTTGGAAATTGTTTCTACTCATACCTTTGGTTTGGAATCCACTATACCCGTTACCAAACAGACAATCTTGGAGAAGCAGGCAAAATGGAAGCATTAGATGAATACGGCACCTTTCATCCTCATTAAAAATACATAAATAATAGTGTATTACAAGCTTCATCCACTCTCACCTAATATAAGTTTTGAAAACGACTCCAAAAGACTTCACTCAGACCAGAATTTCACAAAGGCAGTAACAAATGACTTGAAGATCGCTACAAGTGGGTTAGTTTCCATTTCGGAGGAATTCCTTGATGCTCTTTCCCATGATTCACTGCCCAGATGTAAAAAAAGAAATAAGATCAGTGATCTGAATTGTGTCCAATCAACAACTTTTTTCTTAGATATATATACTTACAGATTAATTCTGTCTACAGTTGGATTGCTTCCTTTTTGTGATGTCTCTTTACTTGGAACAGCACCATCCTTGACAATCACATTTGCTTTTGGTGCTTTTGATTCTTGCCCACTGCCGCTGCCATAAGTGCCATCGAGAATCTTGCCTTTCGGAGCATTTATTTCCTACAAAAATCACATTATAACCCTAAACCAATTTTTTCAAATTCACCTCTTAGTGAATAGACTCATTTAACCTAAAAATATTCATCAAAAGATAAAGTTTGACCATTGTAATAAGAGGTTTATGCAAATAATATTGAAGTAAAAGCAACCGTAAGAAGGAAAAATGAGGACTCTCATGATGCCCACATCTGATATAGCATTTGAATAGACATGTACCGGGCATCATGCGTTTAAAGGCCAAGGTTAGAGTCTATGAACCTCGATGTAAATAGGGTCCTAACCCTCCATTCCAAACCTTAAACATGATTTAATTAGAAATGAGTTGGAAGTATACAAGAAAAAGCACCTACATACTAAAACCTAAAGTTAAAACCCTGAAATTCTTTTTTCTTTAAGAAAAAAAAAAAAAAAAAAAAAAAAAAAAAAAAAAGAGGGCGGGGAAGAAGAGGAGATACAGATATCCATGGGACAAACTGTCTTCAAGAATCTTGATTCGAGCTAAGGATTTATCATCTCCGTCAAAGATTATGCTATCACACTCCTACGATTATACCATCTGAAGATACTTGGAGACCGTTGTAGGAACTCACATGAAGAAATATGCACTATTAACACACATTGCAAACAACAAATGTGGATTGCACATACAATATGAATATGCGCGAAATAAAGTTAAAACTCACTCATTTTCTAATTTAAAACAAGGAAACCTAAATGGTTAAAAAAAAAAGGCAAATCCTTTGTTGGTGAGGCTTAAATTAGAATATACAAAATCCAAAAACAATACAATAGCAAACCAGTGCAATTACAATATATGTGTATACGGGAATTCACATGCATCTGGTAGCATATACTTGCTGATACCGGGTAAAATCAAATGATTATGACACTGATACTAAAAGCCATGAATTGCATTGAACACTCCTAATGGTAGTCTACCATCATCAAAATGAGCTTCATGACTAACAGACTCGCACACTTGATTGTCTATGTGAAAAATGCAAAAGGTTTTAGAAAAACTGACCTTAGTCCTATCAATTCCCTGGTTTTCTTCAGTTATCTCAGGGGTTAGGACATCACTATGAGAAACTTCAACCTCTATACTCCTGCCAATCGCAGTATCAGGTACAGTCCCTCCTTCCTTGGTAGAGCAATCTGAGCTTTTCAATTCTGGGTCTGCAATTTTCTCTACCACTTTGCTGTTCACAATATCAGATTTTTTATCCATTGCTACATCTGCAAGGATTGACACATTTTGTCCACCCACCGAACCCAAATTCTTCGAGGAATGTATTTGAACTAATGGAACACTGTCATTGCCTGCTTCCAAGTTGACCTTTTCAATTACATTTTTTTCCAAAGTTTCAGTTGAATTCTTTACTCCATATGTTGTGCTTGAGTAGTCAGCAGTTTTAGGGACAGGCCTTAGTGGAAATGTCTCTACTACTACATCTGCTGTTATAGGAGATACTTTGGCTGTAGGAGCTGCCAAACTTTCAACTCCTTTGTCTGTTTCTAATGATTTAATAGTTTGCAACTCTTCGTATGTACTCTTACTATCAGATTCTTCATTGTTTGCATCTACCTGACTCTCATTGATGATTTGCTCATTGTCAAACATCTGGTTTTCATGATGACGGCGGGGCCCACCAGAAATTGATACCTGATCTTTGTTATTACCCTTCGGATGACTGGGTACAAAAGTACTGCCATTTGATGTCATGTCAAGAGTTTGAAGTTCTGTAGAAATTGTATCTAATGGATGTTCTTCATTATCACCCTTCTGATGACTGGGTACAAAAGGACTGCCATTTGATGTCATGTCCGGAGAAGTTTGAAGTTCTGTGGAAATTGTACCTAACGGATAATCTTCATTAAATTGATTAGTGTTCAGTTCCTCAGAAAAAAACTTAGCAGGACCGAGAACTCTATTTTCTTGGATTATCTCTCGGACAATCTCCCTTACAGTGTAGAAGGATCCGCCAACTTCTTTGTGTGTGAGATTCAGTGATGGGAAATTCCCATTGTTTGAACTCTGATACCTGTAAACAAGTTTTAACAAACATTTAGTTTAGAAAAATACATGCGCCGGTATACACAACATATCCAATAATTAAATATATAGATCTTATCAAAGAATTCGTAATTGTACAAGAATTAACAACCAAATTCATATGGTCTACACAATACCCAACCACAATAAAATTTTAAATTAACCAGATTTTTAATGCCACTTATGTTCTACCTTTTTTTCTCTCCATCTTCTAGTTGCAATGAAACATCATGTGACATCACCATATATACAATGAAGTTTTATCACAAATCATAATGCATGCCATTGCTAAGAAGTGCATTACATGAACAATCAAGGTGCAAGTTACAGTATCTGATTTGGTAAAGATTTTGAACTGGAATTAATGACCATCACTTTGTGTCAATATATCTCATTATAAGTAGTTAAATCAGTTAACTAAGCTGACATGGACATAAACCATAAAAAGAGACCTAGATTTTACAGAATTTAATGAAACAATGATTTTATATAGAGCACAATGACATTAAAAAATCCATGTAGTTAAATCAGTTGAACCACACTGTATGAATCCAACATTCCCCTGAAAAGTTACTTTCCTTGAACAAATGCACAGTTGCTTACTTAAATGTGGTTAAACTGACTCTCCCAGTCCATGTCTAGTTCTAAGGGTCGAAGAGATTGCCTACAGCTTAAAGTATATAAAACCTCTCACATCCTGCTTGCTTACATAACCAAGAACTTTTAAGTATACAGGAAACAAGAGAAGTTGCTTGGATATAAAGACACACAGTTCAATTTCTTCAGGGAAAGTAGGCAAGGAAAGGCTGACAGACAATCATAAATTCAATTCCTACAAGTGACTGTACGATAGTAACAACTTCAAAACAAATGGGAAAATGTAAGGGAGTTACTTCTTTATAAAGGATTCAACCATCGTCTTCCTCTCCTCCTTTGAACGCCGAATTCGAATCTTCTTCCCTTCAGATTCATTGTACTTGGCTAGGGCATATGTTTGCCCAATCCAGCCACCCTTTATAGCATGCATCATTTACAAAGCTCACAACCTGTAGAAAGCAATTACATTGAAGATATTCAACATCAGATGCTTATTCATCAACATAAAGGCACGGTCTATCATATTACAGCTACACTAAAGAAATCTCCATCCAGATAATATAAAAAGTGGCAGTTAAATACGGAAACAAGACTCACCAAGTGATGGTTAACAGCATCGACAAGATAACTTCCCGACAAGATCCTGCAGAAATTTCACCAAATGCCACAAGTATCCCATTTTATGTTCATTTATCAAATTTACAAAAGCAGATACGGAATCCCGATGAACAATTTAACAATCTTGTTCTAGTTTCAACCTTTTAAGCCCACTATTAAGTGGATACTTTCACTGCAAAATCCAAAAATTCCAAAACTACTACTCTCTTTTTCTCTACAATCAAATTCCAATTTCGTTTCCTCCCAAAATCTCCACAACAACCAAAGCAAGCATAACAGTAAAATCCCCTTTTTTTTTTAACTTTTATGAACTAAAAGGCGAAACGCAGCAAGTATTTGATGATATTAATCCCAAAAACGAGAAGTTTTACACATCGTATATAAAATTAAAAAATAATAAAATAATAAAAACGATTAATTGAAGTCAAATAGTTAAATAGTGTTACCTGAAGCTTTAATATAGAGATAGCGAGCGTGTGCGCGAGCGAGTACTGAGGCTTTTGGGGAAATGAGGGGGTTTCTAAAACCCTACACAGATGTTAAGGAAACAGTAAAAAAAATTAATCAGAAATTCAATTGGTCCAGATATGGGCGGGAGAAATGTAATTATTGTTATGATTTTGTGGCAAATTGAATGGGCTCTTGGGCCACCTGCAAAGCCCATCAAAAGCGCTACTTATTGGGCCGGGTGATTGTTAGATTCGAATAAAACCCTCACATTTTAGGGGAGATTATAATTTTAGAAATTTCCTGAAATGACTCAATATTAGAACCAATTTCTATAATTATTGTTTTTTTTTTTAAAATTAATTTAGTAAAAAAAGGAGCATTTAGGATAAAAATGAACCATGTGATCAATAAAATTGACTACCACTTTTGACAATATCCATCGATGATTAGTATATTTATCATGCAAGACCATACATATTGACATGGTTGGTTGTGATAGAAGAGATTGGCCTACTATCTTATTTAATTGATATTATTATTTAAAATGTCAAATTTTTACTTCTAAAATAAGAAAAATAGTGAACGTACTGATTTTAAAATTTTCCCATTAAAAAACATGTCATTTTCCTTAAATCTTCAAAATTCTAGTTACAATTTGGGTTTATAATAAGACAAAAGTTAGGATTGAATAACATCTCTATTCAAAAATAGAACACCATATCTCTATGTAAAATAAATTGGGAAATTGGCTATAATAATAAAAAAATTAGGGGTGGTTGTGAAATTAACCAAGTCAAATAAAGATTTGTACATGCCCGGTCAATTGCAATAAGGGCAACCAGTTGCACGTTGCCTCCATTTTTATTTTTTATTTACAAAAAATAGCAACCAATTGCGCAATTCTATTTTCTTTTTGTTATTTTTCATTCCCCGATTATAAAATATGATGCCCGTTTCTCCATTCACTCAAATTCTTTTACCGTTGTTGACGGCTGATTTTGGTCTCAGGGCAATATGGGAATATTACTCCCGAGACAATCCTCCCTCAATAGTGAATTTGTTTGGTTATGGGGGACCAAAAGCAAACTTAGCAAAAGACAGATAAATACGCCAATCGACAAAGAAATTTAAGGTGGTTCGGCGGATCTTGGTCCGACCTACGTCCACGGGCACAAAAGGGATTATACTTTTATTACTCAAACACGCTTCTCAGCTCTGCTTCTTGTTTTTACAAGTCTGATGGTAATGATTCTGATCTCAACTCTCAATTTTCAACTTGTTCCTCCCCTTACGCACACTCTACCCTTCTATTTATAATAGTGTAGAAATCATATTTCTTCTCCTACAAGAATTTCCTAATTGAAACAATTTCTCTTTTCCCATAAGGATTCATAGTCAAAACTATTCCATTTTCCCATAAGGATTCTTAATCAAAACTACCTTTGCTTTATTTATCCTACTAGGACTCTGACTCACCAGTTTTCCCCATGAAAATAGGATAACTTGTCATCTTATCCGCAAGAATAGGGTGTCATCTTCTAGAGCATATCTCGTTATCTGGTCGGTCTTCATGAGGTCGGTCATGATAGTCCTTTAAACTGAGAATGCTTCTGCCGATCTGATAATTGCCCGGTCATCTGAACCCAAGTGCTCGGTTTCTTACTCATGTGGTCGGTCACTTATTGTTTGGCTCTTAGTGGTCGGGTCGACATTAATGATTTCGACCGAGAAGGGAATTATCATTTTTACCACTGCCGTACTCCTTAAATAACATAGGTCCTGAAAACACCATTAACAACAGTTTTACACATTTTCCATTATCATTTACGTTCTTTCCACCCTATAAAATTCATAAAAAAAAAATTCTCAGAACTGCGACAATGAGTATGTGAGAGGAACATTATACAACCTCTTTCCACATCCACGACTTTTAAACAGTTAGCAGAGTTGTTGTATAATAAGAAGGAAGAAAGTTGTGATCAATACATTTTTTTTTTATATAAAAAATCACTTAATAGGACGTTCAGCGGTTACAATTAGAAGTCGGATGAAATGGGAATGGTTATTGGATTTTAGAGAAGCTATCATCCACTTCAGTAATATGGTTAAGTTGTATTTGATTTGAACTCTGATGGTTCATGCTTTATGTGATTTTTTTAATTGGATGGAGATTGTCATCAAATAATTTATTTGTGAATGTACCCCCTTCAAAACCTCCCTTATCGCATCTACTTGATCTATCCATACATTGTCACTCCGATCCTCGGAAGACCCAAACTGATAACCCATACTTGGTGAGTTGATAATATTATTCACCAATTTTGAATTCACTTGTATTAGTTTACCATTTACAAACGTAATGAATGTCAACGGTTCTCGTGTGATAGTGCGTTGTTAAATATTTGAAATAAATATTTTGCTTAACTCACCATGTATAGGCACATCCATGGTGGAAAATTCATTTCAATTGACAGATTTCATAATTTGTCATTTCCTCCATGTTTTAATATACGATCTGCACAAAGAACGATTTTTGAAATTGAGATTATATCAATCATAGTCATATTGTGAAAGAAAAAGAAAAAGAATTATATTTGGAGGTGTTATTTCTGTGATTGTGATATCATAATCCATTCAAAATAAGAAAATAAAATAAAATAAAGTAAAAATTCAAAATGAGAAAACGAAATGAAATGAAATTACGTAAAAAAAAAATAGGAAGACAATAAAAAGGTAAGGAAGAAGAGGTTTATTGGATACACGAAATGAAGAAGAAGAATTGATTTTTATAGAGGATTCTTGAAAAAAAGAAGATAAAGAAAACAAAAAATATATATATAATTGCCCAACCAGTTGCTTTATTTTTTAAAAAGAAAATGGAGGCAATTATCAGTAACTGACCGGGCATGTACCTGGTTTTTTTTTATGCAAATCCTTATTTGATTTGACTAATTTCGCAACCACCTCTAATTTTTTTTTTTGTTATTATAGCCAATTTCCCAAATAAATTTCAAGGGCCGAGTGTTCATCAATTAAAATTCAAAATTTTCCGAAATATGGGAGATGTAAGGGTCAATATTGGATTTGGACTTAGGAAAAATAAGGGATTAAAAAATATATATTTGGACTTGCCCACTCTTTACCTTTAAAAAAATTGCTAGATTTCCTTAATAAAATTTTAATACACCAACCTTCCAACATCCAATGATCATCTATATTTCAATAAATAGAGCATGTACTCAAAATTGGAAAAATGAAGCAAAAACACAACAGAAATAGACCAGTTGAAATGAAAAGTTCCTTCCCTCTAATCAAAATCTCCTGTAATATTGCCAAAATGTATATACAATGATTAAAGAATACACTTTTGTTTCCTAAATTAAGTAATTTGAATGGGGAAAAAGAATCTCAATTAGTGTTCAATCCTCTCAAAATCGTAGAATCTCAATTAAACATAAGCTTCGAAACTTCCTCTCTCCCCCTCAGTCCTTAACGAGTGTATATATTCAGTAAAAATACAAGAATATAATTTGTATCTGTCTTGAATTCTGCAGTTAGAAAGAAAGCTCTCCCACTTTTAATAGCCGTGTAACGAGTAATATGTCTCCAAGTCAAAACTCAGAACTAACCTGGAATTTATAAACGCCAACATTAGCCTCCAAGTGTTTTCTGCTTGTATCCTTTTGTCATTCTTTCAATTAGTTTCTCCTTTGTTTTCCTTTTCTTGTCCATCTTTTGCCTGTATCTTTCTTCCCTTTCCCTCTCGTAAATCCCTTGCCAATGCACTTCTCCTGTCAATGGCCATAGCCACGTCTCCCTCGGATAGTCACCATCATCTGCTGCCTCTGCTAGATCTTCATCCATACTCTTCAACAATGTGAAATTAAAATATTTCACCCACATAAATCCTCTACGTCGTTCTATCGGGTGCTGCTCTTGTACTGAACCAGAGAGCGGATCCAAGTACACCATTTTTCGTCCGCTGTGATAAGCCCAGACGTTCACCAGAAGTTCCAACATCCTACAGTAACAGTGCTTTTTCTGCAGATTAGTTAAACGAGCAAAATGAGATAAATTTACAAAACCATCAGCAGAACAGGAAAAACCAAATATTCTAGAACCAGACAACTTACCTCAAGCTCAGTGGAACTCAGCAAACATGAGTTGTCTTTACTAGAATTGCCATTCAAGGCATCAAGCGAATCGACAAACATCCTGCGGTTTTGTTAAATTTGCATTTTCATTTATAATAAACCTTTGCAGCCTTCAAGTAACAGATCATTAAAGTTAAATGTACTATGGCATCTCAAGTAAATTACCGTGAAAACATTATAAACTCTAGAAAGGAAGGGGTTGGCATCACCCAGCTATGCACAGCAGACCAGTGACCACCATCTTCTGGCATGGGAGGAAGTGCTTCCACATGTGATGCCAAGCCATACATCTGACGGAAGGCATCTTCAAAAGCAGTTCTGCATGCGTTTAAAAAAAAATGCTCTAAGCTCATCTATCTTAACGTGAATATAATGTATAAACTTTTGAGTACATGTTTACAGTTAAAACACATCACCACTGTTCATGGAAACCTTGTGGAGGCTAGGAAGTTAAGTTGAAACCCCCTGCCCACGACCCACAATAGGAATGATATGAAGCAGATTCTACGTGATTTTACAATGTTGTATTATATTATCTGTGGGCAGTCAATTTATATTGAAATATGATTACTGTACTTGCATAGATTATGCAGCAACCATATCCTCAGTCACAACAGGGCGGTGACGAAGGCAAGGGTAAAAACCATCAAATGCACAGACACAGCAGTTGCTAGCTTTGTCCAGGTGTTGCTTCAAAACAATACAGCTGGACAAGGAAAGATACGCTACCACATAATTCAAGAACAAACCCTAACATCACCAGATACGACACCTTGACCTATGCACAAAAGAGTAACTATTTTACAGCTAATATATACAACAATATACCTGCAGTGTCCTCCATTTAGGATGTCGCACATGGACCAAAAAGTGAGCACATCATTATTATTTCCTGTAAATCCACCATCCATGTCTAGATGTGCCCAAAAATACATAACGTCACCTTTAGTTTCTTGAATCGTTTCTTCTAGAACTTTCTCAGCTGTTACCGACAATGAAACCTATTTCCAGAATAAAGAGGCTGGCATTGATTACAAACCATGAACAAATTTGGAAAATTGAACTCCGAGCATGGTATCATGTTAAGCTGCCAATATACAAAGTTAAAACTTATAATAGTTTTCCCTTCTACCCCAATGTAAACTACTTCATTTTCCAAATTTTCTTTCCTCATTCTTAATAAGAGGCTGTAATCAAGTGAGAAATTTATATGAAGATGAAGTTGATGCAGAAAGCTCCACCAAATAACCAAAACCTGACAATATTATCACAAAAATACCTTCCTACCAGCAGCACGCCATGACTGAAACCCGATCCAAGGTCTCTTGTGAACATTATCCACCTTATTTGCAATAGAAAACATTCCTCCAATCTCGCAAAGAATATCCCGATAGTGGGTATAGTTCAAAAGATGAAGACGGCCAACTGCATCCACATCATCTGATCTTAACCTTCGAGCTGTTGAAGACTTGCAGACAAAACAAGGATGATTAGGAAAAGTGAAACGACTCATTTTTCCAAATCTATCATGTTCAAAAAAACAACCCATTTAGACAAGTTAAACGAAAAAATAGTAACTTTTTAAATATTTCAATAAGCCTATCAAATGCATGTTATGAATCAGAAAGAAAATTAAAAGACTAGATTTTAACTATACACGCATAAGAAGAAAATAAGAGGAAAAAAAAATATACGAAAGAGAGAGAGAAGAAAATGCTGTATGTCCAGTTCATAAGGAAAAGCCACCTACACCAACAAGGTTTGCTCAAATGTTCACATGGACCCATCTGGTTTTAGAAATGGTCAAGTGTACACGTAGAACTGAAGTTTCTGTTTTTTTTTTCAATGGCAGGTAGAGGCAGTCTCAACAATGCCAAAAGATGAGACCAAAATGTTTAAATGCTTTAATAGAGTGGTTCTCCTTAATGGGTAATATGTTAGTGTGTGATTACAACCCCAAAATCCCCTGAACCCCTTGAGCAAAGTTAAGTTTGAAACTGGAGCCCCTGCATGGAATGACATAGGTGGAAAAGATAATAAATGGATAAGGATGAAATAAACTCACAAGGCTTAGCCCACGGTACAAGGAACCATGGTGCAAAAATGGCCAAGCCCCAGAACCGCTGTATATTTCATAAATGCACACAGGCTGTCCTGTCCTTTCTAGCTCTCCCTCATCCCTTTCATTAGCCTCAAACTTAAGTCTTTCAGATTTTCGAGCATTACGATATATATCATCCCATGCACCAAAGGTTCCTTCCATTCTTTCTTCAAGCTACAGATCAGGAATAAATTTTCATGTCAGTTGTCTTTTCAAGAAGAGGAGATCGAACAGAAAGAAATAAAGATGCAAGGAATGGGGGGAGAAGGACCAAGTCATGATTGCAAGACGAAAGCATACCTGCTCCATCTCTAGTCTCTCATATTCTTCGGAGCTTTCAATATCCCGTAAAACATCCCAATCCAGTTCACTAATGGTGTCTTGATCTGCATTCTGATTTCCATTCTCTGGAATGTCCTTGGTGAGCTCTTCCTCAAGGACATCAACAGCACTAGAATTTCCAGATGAAGTATCCCGTTCATCCATGTTTGAAATGTCACTAGTTCCCAGATCTATTTCCTTCCCGAACAAATTCCACTCCCATGAGACCTGCTGCAGTTGAGAAATAGAAGCCGGCAGCAAGGCATCTGACGGAAAATTGATTACATTCTCCAAAAGTCTTGCATAACCAGTTAAGCAATCTAATGCCAGCATATTCTTAGCAAGTAGTCTTCCAGCAGAAGCAACGGTTCTGGCAAATTTAGAAAGTTTCCCATTGGATATGAAAAGTGAGAAAGCCCTCGCTAAACCTTCAGGGTTATCTCTTGGAAAAAATATCACCTGATCTCCCTCAACAACCTACAATTTCAAAAGTCACTTTACAAATGTAAGAAACAATGTCTAAAAAATCCCCCAAAACTTAAGGATCAAGAAACAACACGAGAATAGTTTCAATGGACTTGCATATTTTTTAATGATAGGAAAATCAGGAGTGATGACAGGGATTCCAAAAGTCATGGCTCGGATAATCAATGAAGGAAAACCCTGTTCAACTTGGGATGAACCATAGAGAACAATGTCAGCCATCAACAACACACTGTTCACATCACCATTGAATCCATAATGCCTCACAGAACCTTCCAGAAGTCCCAGCCGCGAAGCAACTTCCTAGACAAGAAGTTCATGAAGTCAGGTTAATCTTCAGAGACATAATAAAAAAGTTACTAAATAAAGTCGGGATATACTTATCATAAAATTGAAGTGTAAGCAATGAAATTTTACAAAAGGACTACATTTTTTTCCCATTTCTTTGAGACCTGTCTGTAGGTTTATCAAAATTTACTCATCCTATTCGGTCCTCTCAAATGCCTCTTTCTCAAAATTCACCTTCTCCCTAGCACTAATTAACTAATCTTAGAATTAAAAATAAATCAAAAATATTAACATATTATTAATTATATCACATATTCAACTTCATAAGTGCATGAATCCTCTTTTAAAGCAGCATAGCACAAATGAAGAATGATGTTGCACAATTACACAATAAATGAGAAAAAATAAATCTAAAGTGAAGCATCACCTACATGGATAAAACATCTAAATCACCTAAGTCAGATATCATATCTTATATTATAGATAAAACTTGTGAAGAAAATAAAAACTAGTCAAGCTGCATGGATTAGATCCATATTACAATTCCTGACACAGTTGCTTTTCTATTTATACTGAATCACAATTAGACACTGGCGACTAATGGGTTGAACATTGTCAGAAGTTTAGTCGTGAAATATCCACCACTTCAGCCAGAAAGAGGAGGTACTCAAAAGCATACAAGACAGACAAGAAGCTTCTAATGTGAATTCGAAATTTGAAAAGCACAAGTAATGGTGCTTCAAGCAACAATTTGACTACCTGTAAAGCATCGTTATACCGATCAGTGGAATTTCCACATAAGAAAACAAACTTAAATGATCCTTCCACATGATTTCTCCTTGCATATTTGATTAGCAGCGGACCTATATCATGCATTGCCACAGCATAGTCCCATGACAGCTCATTGTAGAAGAACGAACTTCCAACAACTAGAACAACAATATCGTCTTTAAGAAATCCATTTTCCTTCCTTAATTGATACTTTGCATGGGTTTTACTGTAGGTTTCTGTGGCCCACACATCTACAGGTGATCCAGGAATCACAAAGAAGTTTCCAGCGTCCAGCACACTATATAACATCTGATGGAGGAAGGTTGAGAACCAGAATAAGAATGTCTTTTGAGGCAACTAAAAATTAAATGGTAACATAATGGCATGGCAGATTTACCGGTAGAGTATAATCTGGAAACACAATAACATTTGCCCTGCTAAAAGCACTTTTCCAATTCGAAAGAAGATTCTCTGAGCCCTTTTCCACATACATTGGAAGCCGATTTGCAAGACTATCGTCTTGAATAATCCATATAAGAGGTGTGGAATGAAAAGGCTCCTGCATAAGGCTGCAGAAATATAAAACTCAATAATCAAATCATCTCAAACTACAGCGACATAGAATAGGGATTTTTCAACATATCCATACAGCTGGAGAGAGAGCAAACGAAAGAGTCGCAACTCTGACCAACTACACACAGGTGCATATAATTATTAGGGCTTATATTCATAAATTAACATTTTCATATACTGAAGTCAGTGTAGCCTCTTTCAAATAGGTTTCAGCCTTGAAGAGTTTGAATGGCACTTCTTTTTTCTTCATCCATTTACACCGGAAAGGGGTTTTGAGTTAAGTCCAAAATTTATCTAGTTGAAAGATTCCTAAGAAGTTGATGGGATCTAGTTAGATTCATGCTGAAGCAAGACTCACATAGTCCTACCAGGCATAACATGCAATAGGAGAACTCTTAAACACAATTCTAAGATAGTTATTAAAGGCGCGCCTAAGCGCACCTCTCATGCAGGCTCACTGCCAGTGCCTCCCGTCTGTGAGGTTCAGCTCATATTCACAGGTGTGCGCCTCACAACGCCTAGGCACAAAGCCCAAGGCGCGCGGTTGTGTGCCTTTTTGAAAAAAATGAATTTTGAAAAAGTGACATGAACAATTGCCTATATCACATCATTGCATATATCACGAAGTTAAAAAGTTGAATGAGAGATCAATAGTAATAAATATTATACGAATTATGAATTTTGATAGCTTTGAATATATTTTTTTTTTAAGTTATGACTTTTTTCCATGTGATATGATTGTTAATTTTACTTATTGAGTTGAAATTTATAGGATAAATTTATTACATACAATTTATATGAATTATTCCAAATGAGAAATTAATATAAAAGCTAAAAAAATAAGGAGTACACCATGCGTCTCACTTCGATCAGGCGTGCGCCCCATATTGTGCCTTGCGCCTAGGCCCCCAGGAGGACCTTGGCGCCTCGGTGAGCCTTGCGCCTTTAACAAATATGATTATAAGAATCAGTTAACTCTGTCAAGAACACAACCCCAGTTACCTGGATATAGCTTCTTTTGCTTCAAGAGAATCAGCGATAATACCATCAAAACTGTTTAAAAAATTGTAGAGGATGTTAATCATCCAAAAAAAATCAACTGATAATCAATAAAGTAACCAAAAGATGTTCAATGAATGTGATCACCTTCCACATGGAGAAAGAAAAAGCAATAACAAAGTATCCAATGAAAATTAAACGAGACATACATAGACCAATCAATAAGGCCATATTGCTCCCGCCCTAAGACAGAAATCTGACCACATATTTGCTCCCACAATGAATGTGCTTTGCCATTCTCAACAGCATAAATCTGTCAAATAGCCAGGGTAAGGGTGCATAAAATTTCTGAACCAAATGTTGTAACCTTGTTCAGAATATAGAAGAATTAAGTTGAAATGAATAATTGCATTACATCTTACATGATATTCACAAGAATTCATAATTTTTTTTGACTCTTTCAGCCAGTCAAATAGGTTATATACATATCTATACATGACAACAGACGGAATTTGCGATTGTTTAGGAAAAAAATTATATAAATACAACAGCAAAGCATCAATAAGTTATCCACAGAAATGCAGGAACACTTTACCTTAAACACATATCCAAGACTCTGTAGATTCTTCACCACGGTAATTAACATCAATGACCGTGGATCTTTTGCCATGTTTCCCAAGATCTGCCATTCATTGAGGCAGGTAGTATTAAATTAAAATGTTCAACCATATTTGATTTAAACAATATTATATAAATAAGTTCCTTCCGTGCAGATCATGGTTATTACTGAAAATAATGCACCAAAGTCTCCCCACATTCTCATCAATCAAGTGATTTTCCTTAATTGGGTGTATAAACATTAATTGTTCACCTCAAGAAATTTAAACCTCTGAATCACTCTAACCAAGAGATCTTAGGGATGCGTTGCTCTTTTTTATTCAAGAGAATAGGATACGCCTTTTAAATAAGTTTCATATTGTAAGAATTATTTAGCTGAGGATTTCGTGTTACAAGTTTGTCAAAAAAAAAAAAAAACGAAGGTTCTCCTTTGAACCTTTGTGTTCAAGAATGCAGTGGTCACTCCTTTCACCACAAAGCACGGAGAGGCACGCATGATGTGCCTAGAGTACTCTATGTGAAGTACCTTCAACCACACGCAGCTTAGGCAAAAAGTATGCTTTTTTGTGAAGCAAAAAAAAAAAAAAGCATTTATTATTAGCTTTATATCACAATCAACATTCTCTACTCTCTAGTTTAGTTTACTACAGAGTATAGTTCTTAACCAGATCACTTTTGCCTACATCACACGACAAGTAAGAAGAGGACAGGGCATCAAAATTGATGACAGAACCATAACACCATTTCTACTTTGCTTCATTCATCATGCTATCCAACTTGTACTTGGTGCCCTTGTTCTCAAAGACCTCCCTCAAATGAAATTTTAGCTTTACATATACATACAAGGCATTCCCAATTACTACAGTTTTTCCCTAGTAGTGTATAATGATTAAACAGACTTCACTATTCAAACATTTAAAATATATACACATCAAAGATTTTCAATGTCATTAATTTTTCCTTTTACTTTTTCAGCTACCATCCATCATTAAAAGAATTAATAATAATTCATTCAACATCAACATCATATAAAAAAACAAAACCAAATAAAAATGCACTTTCACTATCCAGAGAATTGAACAAAAAAGCATAATCAAATTCAATCTAAAAAAAAAACGCACTCACAAGACCAATTCGCGGTGGCCGAACCCCCAGTCTCGGCTTGGATCGGACCTCATCGAGCCCATCCCCGAACCCGACCCGAACTGGCACAAACCTCAACCGACTCCCAAACCTCAGCCCTTCTGTGACCGGCCGCCCCCTCTCGGCTCCAAACACCGAGGCGATCGAGCTTTGCAAGACCATCGACGCCATCGCGAACGCGAAGACGGCGAGAAATATCATGAAATAAATCAAGTACGCGCCTCTGAAAGGAAACAACAACATGCGATTGAATCGGTTACCGGAGGATGACGTGGAGTTGACGTGGCGGTGGCGGAGCAAGTAGGGGTGCAGCGAGGGTTTCGTTTGGGTTTTGTGTTGGCTGTGGTTAGGGTTTCGCTTGAATCTAAAACGGTCGCGTATTGAGCGGGGGTGTTGCTGATCATTGTTACCGTTGGCGGCGGTCGTGGTGGCGGCATTGTCGTCGTCGGAATCGGTACGCGGGGAGCCGCGCCCCATGGTGATTGGATTTGGATCGGATCGGATGGAATTGGATTTTGATTTGATTTGTGTTTTTTTAAATAATCGTTTATAATTTTGTTATGAGTGGGGGGCGTGATTTTGATTTTTTTGATTCAGTTTTGTTAGTTAGTACTTAGTAGTGCTTTGTCTTTGCGTTTGCTTATGAAATGTCTTTTTTTTTTTCTTTTTTCTTTCTTTTTTTTTTATTTGTAGGCGCCATTTGGATGCGCTTTTCTTGAAAATCATTAAAGCACTTTTATTTATATTTTTATTTAGAGTTTCTTATTTGAGTAAAACAATAATTTTTCTTTTTTGCATTTTTTTTTTAATTTAGGAATAATTATAGAGCTGAGACAATTATCAATCTATTGTTTCTGTATTTTAATTGAACTCGATAAAATCATTTTTTTGTATTTTAATAATTATTTCGAAATTAATTTATTATTATCTTCCATAAAATCACATTTGTGTTTATGATTTCTTATCAATAAATCATAAATTGGATAATTAAAACTATTTTTCAACTATCAATCAATCAATCATAATCAATATATAGATATATATATAAACAAATAAATTGATGATGCAATTACGCGTTTGAAGTGGGGATTTTTCAAAGTGAATATATTAACAACTTTTATTGAAAATGACTAATTTCTTATCGAGATTCCAGCTCACTGCTTATCTGAATCAAAAAAACTCCCAATCAAAAACAATTCAAAAGACGAAAGAAGTTGTGGAAAAAAAATAATTTATATTAATTTTCAACTTTAATGAACAAATTTCACCAAATCACAAGCTTTTGATTTTGGACCACTAACAACCTAATCTTATAATAAAATGTGTTCAGATGTGGACTTCTGTTTTGATCACTATCTACTATCATAAATGATGTTTTAATGCAAATCATTCATTATTTTTTGAGTGGCGACTGGCGATTACTTCTTCTTTATTTCAATTTTTAAGTTGAGAGAGTTGAGTTTGTTTTTGTGTGTGTGAAAATATATTTTCTTCTTTATTTGGGAACATATTTTTTTAGCTAAATAATTAATATAAAATTTATAGATCGAAATAGGTCCACACAAGTATTAAGTTGAACTTCAAGTCACGGCGTGATATATTGATCAATTAATTTGTACTATATATTGGAATATTAAAAAATGACAACAAAATGGGATTGAAATTGCATCAAGTTTATTATGGTGACAAAATTTTTTGAATCTTGATCGGAATGGGATTTGGAGAAAAACCATCCACAATTTTAATCTATAAAATATCATCACAAATCATTTGATTTAAGATTCAAATTCAATAAAATAAATTGAGATTTAGGATAATTTGTTCTTTATGAATCGGAAAGATCCCTTAGGATCCAATCAAATTGAATAATTTATTATTATTTATTTTTTTTAGCAAAGTATAGTTAGGCCTTTTGTCAAGTGGATGCACAAGACGCGCCAATTAGAATCGGAGGAGAAAATAAATTGAATCTCAAAGAAATAATAATCATATTTAATTTGACAAATAAACGTGTAGATGAATCACAGTATTTTGATGGGAAAGATGATCGGTCAGTATTTATTATGGATTAAATTAGTTTTTCATGTACGTTTCACCTAAAGCCTCATTTAAGTATGTGTAAGAAAATTTTAAATTTGAATCGGAGTTCAAAACAGTATAAGATTTAAAATGATTTTACATCCAAAATAAAAAATTAAGTAAAGATTGAGAATAATTTTCATAATCACAAATCACAGCACGTCCCAATCAATTAGCATCTCTAACCTCATCTTTTATTTAATGGATTACATACCACCATTTCTAAATAAAAAAATCACGCCAAGTGTCAAACATAAATATTTTTATTTTTTTTGAAACATTAGAAATCCCACCGCCAAATCAACCCATCTGAATTTAAGCGGAGCTGGTAAAACCTTCGACTGCTCCCGTATTTGAACTCATGACCTGGAAGTCAGATCTTGAACCCTAATTTTGAGTAATAAGTTAAATATATTTATTAAATATGAAAATTTTAATTGAAATCAGATAATTCATAAGCAAAAGAGTTTGTATGCAGAACTGCACATGGATTCCATGTGAGTAGGGCATAAATCATGAATGAGATTTACATATCCCATGTGAGTAGACAAATGAACATTCTATTATCATCAAGGGCCCAAAAGTCGCCATTTATCAATTTTCCTCATCATATACCCCCCCATTTTCCTGGACCAATTTGGTCACCATTTTGTCTTTCAAGTACCAAATAATGTTTTTTTCATTAAAAAATCATTTTGCCTTTTTGAAACTTTATTATTGATATTTATTAACTGCATTACAACAATTTAGTGATTATATTATATGATACATGTTTTTATTGAGAAATGTCTTGTACGTAAAACTTAATATGAAGATATTACCGTTTACTGCCGTTGCAATTCACTCGCAATCAGGAGGATAAGCTTCAAGAAATGCTCTTATTTTATGCAGTTCATCTTTCGTTAGATCGAAATCATCATTAGCCAACCTCTTCCACAGGGCTGCACTAACACCACTTGGATCGTCATCAACCTGCACAAAGAATATGAACGCTATGCTGTCAAAAGTGGTAGGCGGGACAAACTATTTTGATAGTTCTAACTGAATCGTTAGAGATATAAAGCCAGCCCTTCTATGTTTTAAGAGGAATATAAAAAGCTACGTCAATCACTAACCAAAACTAATTTTTTGGACACAACGGACCTTAAACCGGATACGCAAGAAGCTTTAAATCTCAGAAGCTGCATAGCTGCCCAAAAATAACCCTCATTTTTTTCCCCATATTAATCAAACATTAACGAACAAGCTAAATTCGTTTCACACAAACACAGACATAAACACGTTCTAGTCTAAAGCAGCATTAATAACTACCATACGTATTTGTTTTATTCCTTAGGTCCAATGAGCTAGGTAAATGAATCTTACTTGAACATAATTGTTGACATGCCCGTCTTTATTGGGGGAAGTAATTAGCTCATATTTGTTGCATGTCCATTCACCATCAACAATGTACTTGTACTCATAGCGGCCTTCCTGTTGCATAGAGGGTTAATCGGTCAATGATGTAGCAACATTTATAGTGAGAGCCACACTATCTTTTTTGAGTCAGAAGAAATGATTGTATGGAATCTGTAACTTAACATAATCAATCCATTTTTTAATTAAACATAATTAACTGTCAGTATCTCTCCAAATTCTCAAAATTATGGTGAAATACACACGTCAAGACATAGACCATAGGTTCCAGCACTTGCGAATACTGCACATAACAAGCATCAACAACCAAAATACAGGCCCACTGGATTAACCCAGAGGCAACTAACTTGACAACATAAAGCTTACACAAATATTTCAATCTGGATCCAAGAGGTTCCTGAATTGGTTAGTGAGAAGTAAAGATTTAAAATAGGGGTGGCAATTTGGGTCAGGATTCGTTTATTCGTTCGATTCGATTCGCTTTAAAGCGAATACGGGTTTGGAAAAATGGATTCGTTTAATAAATGGGTCAATTCGATTCGATTCGTTTATTAAACGAATCGAATACGAATTTAAGCTCATTGATTCGTTTATTCGTTTAGGATTCGTTTTATTATTTTTATTTACTAGTTCTTGTTAATTTTCAATTAATATTCGAGACATTATAGCTAATTATCATAGAAAAAGTAATATTTTCGATATTTAGTGAAATATTTTTAGTAAATATATTAATTACATATTTCATATGTATATATTTATGAAGAATTAATGTAAATCAAGTGTGATAAATTATTTTATTAAATAATATCATTGACTAAACGAATAAACGAATATTCGTATTCGATTCGTTTAATAAACGAATCGAATACGAATCCTGATATTAGGATTCGTTTAATAAACGAATCGAATACGAATCCGTCACATTTTGATTCGATTCGTCTAGGATTCGATACGAATTCGATTCGTTGATTCGTTTTGACACCCCTAATTTAAAATGAGGTATTTATAAATTCAAACAATGAGCAAGAGGGCAATTATTTAGAGTAAGAGAAGAGCACAAGTATAAATATTGCCAAAAATAAAACCTTCATAAGACCGATAACTATCATTAGCCCAAAAGGAAAAATACTTACAGGCAGTTCCCTCTTGAGAATCCATAAACCTTGCTCCTTGTCAAATGTTAACGGTATTCTCTGAAGAAGAGTGACAGAAAAAAATGAGTGAATTAGTCATAACAGTCAATTGTTTTTTAGCATGTGATTTGATGAAAGTGTAAATATGATGAACCATTCTCTAAACAGTTTGAAGTTTCCCTTCAAAACGCAATCAGTTTGACAATCATTTTCTTTGTGTTGCACAGAGGATATAATTCTCAAAACATAATGTTAAGTCTTCATATTCTTTTACCATGTACAGCATTGTAGAGGATTCCCATATCTCAAGAAGCTGATAATGGATAGAAAAACAATACCTGACCCCATCCTATATCAATTCCAGATATTTCCACGGTTGTGCAATTTTTATTTTTCCACGTAAATGTGACAAGCTTCTTCCTGAGTCCTGTAAGCTGTTAACAAGAATATAATTGGGATCAGATTCAAGCAATTTCATTTGTATATATAAAACACAAGCAATGGCTACTTCCCATCAAATAAGTCACATTTAAGAAATTTGGCTACTGAAATGTCACAAAAATAGAGCTGTAAATAGAACAAAAGTAGCCTTATAACTGTTTGCAGCAAAAGTCATTCTAAACTTTTAAAGGGAATATCCTGTTTTATTTAACTCCATCTATTTTATGCCTTATGAGTATTAAACGAACAAAAGAGACAGCTGTAAGTTTAAATAGTAGTATTTTAGAAAACATAATTTAGTACAGAAATTTTTTGAATGCATTTGGGAACCATTATAATAAACCATATGACATAGATTATTGACAAGTAACAATATCAAAATCACACTATACCGTTCAAGGAAAAAAATAAGCTCAAACATGATAAAGATCTCTTATAGTCCCAGGCACTCAAGCACTTGTAACTATCATAACAGAAAAATTAAACACAACTTACAATATCAGCAGTTGCACTTTTTATAGCATCCACGTTAGGGAAGCAAGGACGCTTACTCTGCAAGGGAAAAAAGCATCAAATTACTATGCGACAATGAGATGATCCGGGGATACCTGATAGTCTATTTCTCATTCATCTCAACAAGAAACTTAATCACTAGAAATGCTTACCAAAATGAACAAATATATAACCATGTCAAGCAAACGTACTATGCCTGTTTATTCTTGATAAGGAAATGTAAGTGACTGACTGACTGGTTTACAAAAGAACAGATTAACCTGTCTAAATAAGCACTATGTAGTGAGCCTGCATCAAATATCAATTAATAGCTCAAAAAACCAGTTGTGGAACGTAAAGCTGACTTCAGTCAACTGATATGATAGTGCAATATGAATAAAATTAAAATAATTATGCAAGGTACAACTAGTGAAGAGATTCCTTTGACTGTAAACTCCATATGTAAATGCAGATAATTAAACATATTGGCTTGCAGTCAATGATGAATACTTCATTATATCATTTTTTAAATTAATCAGAATTGCATCAAGTGCATATAACAGAATCTGCTTCTGAAGTTGACGTGCATTATTATTACTTTTAAACTCCATGTTTATAATTTACCGACAACCAGGAAATTGTAAAAATATGAACCAAATTCTATGACAAGAAGAAGATAAACTAAATTTTATAATATATTACAATCAAGGAATTTAATCTAAAGTTACCAGCAGCAATCGGTGAGCTTCATTTAGTTTATAGCCCTGAACCCAAAACATGTAGGCCAGCTGTAGATTACAACCAAGAAAGTGTTAGAACATTCATGAAAGAAAATAAAATCCAGATGCCAGCAAGCATATGAGTGATGACAGCAAGTTTATGAGTGAGAGATAAGTCATTTCATCATCACAAGTAAAGACTGAAAGGCAGAGTATAGAAAGTTCAATTACACAGTAAGGTAAAATTGACTGTGTGCATACAATCAAAATTATTATAATTCACAAGCAACTACTAATTAGAAACTCTCTTAGACTTCTATCATTTCTCCCACATCCGAATTCTAAAGATATAACAAAAGAAATGGTTAATGCATACCGCGGCAGCTGGAGCTCTTCCCATCCCAGCAGTACAATGCACATATGTTACACCTCCATTTCTCTTTACAGCCTTGTATAATTTACTGACCACAGCTGGAAGCCGCGACCGCAAATCAAATCCATCGAAGTCCCTGTAATGTTGAACATTAGCATTTAAGCCAAGAAAACACTGCACTAGCATGGATATCTACATGATGTTTACAGGTGCTTATAAACACAAACCTAGGTATGTATGTACTTGCATACTAGCTTCTGCATGCTTTGTGAGGTTATTGAGACAAAATTAAGCACAGAAATTGAACTAAAGACAGTGCAACAATTCAATATGAAAAAACTAGACACATGGATCCGCTATGTGGGAGCACTTCAAGTTACCTCAGAGTAGCTACATTACATGAACAGCCTAGTGGTGAAACTTTTTTGGGCAAATGGAGAGGTGAATTGCAATTAAAATTTTAGAATTACTATTACTTTATGTTAAATTTTTAATTGAGAAATATTTTAGGGATAGTATAGGTAATTGGCCTAAAAGCTTAAACTGGTAGTAGGTAAGCGGTCAGATTTATCCCGAAGGTAACAAAATTAACAATAAAGTTTGTAATTCTAATGTTGTGGGTATAGTAAGCAAAATCCTATGAAAAGAAAAAAGGGATACGAAATAATCGTAACGGATGCGTCAAATGAGCATGAAGTGGTTGATATTATCCCCAAAACCATAACTCCGTGTTCCATAGAGCCAATCTATCAAATTTAATCAACCATTATGTTGAGGACCTGATTAAGAATTCAACAACAAACCCTGGCCACCCACAGCTTGATCCTCAAGGTACGAAGTCTTCTTCGATAAGTTAGCGAATTGCCCAAGGAATTTGGTTAATTTTTGGGTTTAGGGATTTTAATTCAAATCTAGGATTTATTCTAGATTGGAATTGGGAATTTAGAGTTTTAAACCTAAATTCAAGTAAATATAGATTTATTTTAATCAACTCACATAATTGAATTGATTAAACCTTATAATATATTCACATAATTGAATATATTCTAGCTTAAGCGAATCAAAGCAAGAATACTCTGAAAAGTCGATAAAAGTTCAAATAACTTCAAATAGCAAAAGCTTTCAATTTCACAATTGTTCAGAAAACTGGAATAATCTATAAAATAACCTTAAATACTAGTTTAAAACCTAGGTTAACCTACTAATAAAGCATAAAGACTAAATTACCCTTAATGAGATAATTAAACTAAAACATAATAGGAGACATTGTTCACGCGTTATCACTGTTCACATGACATTGTTCATGTTATTGTTCACTGCTTGTATTTCGTGCACGCTCTGACCTACTGCCCATCCATTAGTCTCTTTTGATTGGCTTAGAACTTGAGTCTTAACACATTAAAAAGTAAACTTAACGTAGGTGGGTTGGTCAGGCAAATGGCGAAATTGTACTTCAAGATCCATTACGTGTTCAAGGCCTTTTTCAGAGGGCCCCACAAAATAGTATTAAGCTCTAAGTGTTCCCCTCACATGCAAGACCAACTGGGCTTGTCACATGGACTAATCCCAACCAGACAAACCCAAACAGAGACGGAAGGCAAAGGTAGAGACAGATGCAATCACATTAGGTGATCTGAAAACATGGCCTCTTGGTCAAACTAGCTCTAATACCGTGTTAAGTTACTGCTTGACCTAAAAGTTTAAGCCGGTAGGAAGGACCCAAACAATAGAGGTAAGTCATCTTATTGTTTTGTATATGAGCAAATAATCAACAATTGGTAAGGCTTATGCAATTCAATACCATCATCCAGGGTATATAACATAATAAAGCAGGTAAATAGCAGAGAAATAGTCAAGTAGCATCATGCCACTGAAATGTAATGTACTTGCTTGACCAAGAAACAAACATGGACAGTATAAGCAATTAAATCAACAAGTCCTATTAAATCATGCCACTGAAGCAAAAGCTTATATTGGTTAAAGACCCATTCTTTTGTTTTGTAATGACTAACCTTATTTCAGCACGCAAGTGTTGAATGTCATCATATGCTTTGGCATGCTCTTGAATGGCAACAATGTCTACCCCAAAATATCTGGAAGAACTAGTGAAGGAATTACAACAAATAATTTACTTGGATAACCATGTCGATTGGTTGCATTAAATGCTGAAACTTACATATTTAAGAACTGATCCATTAACATAAAGGACTACATTCTCTAAACATACTTCTGGGACTTCGAGGACCAATTTTTTTTTTAAGGATACTCTAGATCTGGATTTTGTTGCAAGCAAAATATGGTTTTCACTCCAATTTGACGAAGCTTGTCAACATCTTCAGGAGTCTACAATTGGGAAAACAAATGTAAATCAGATGATCATTTTGGAGAGGATAAAGCAAGTTCCATTCAGAAATGAGAATCACCTGTAGGCATGACCCCACAATCAAGTCTGGACGAATGAAATTATAGTTCATCCCTAGTTCATGCCTATAGGTCAAAACTGCATGACAACATAAAAGTGAATGTTTAACAACAAGTACAGGTAGTCCAATAAGGAGATATAAGTATATAACTATGATAAGGATGAAGATTTAGAGGAACATGTCCATATTATAATGAAACAGCAGGTATCGAATCATTGGTAACACCCCAATCATTTCGGAACCAGATCAAAACCCAACTCACTTTTTTGTCCTAGCAAGGAGTATCGATGATAAGGTTTGGATTCAAATCCCTCCCATGAGAAATGTTCAGTTCATGCTTCAATCATATAACATCAGATGCAAATCAATCCCCACAAGAATATATGGTATTTTGACATCGATCCAAACATCATATAATCATGTTTTGAGTAATTAGTGTAAACTCATACCACACATTTTCCTGATAAAACTTTAGCAAATACACAATATCATGCATGCCTTTAACATGGAATCTGTCTCTTCACACCTAAAGGTCTCCACGACTTCCTTATAGTCAGAATTAGAGCATAGTATGAGTGAAATTACCAGCACCCATAGCCTCTGTCATATTAGTACTATAGATCTCGGATTTCTCCTCCTCAACTTCAGAGTCATTAGATGTCTCCATACTAGGTGTGGAACCAGAAATTGCCTGTAATAAATTTTGTCAGCAACTTCCCGTAAGAAAATGTTCTCATCTAGTCAAATAAAGGTCTCACTATTATTGTTCACAGCTAACATTTCTGCATAAAAAATCAAACAACTGACTGAATCACCACGCACAGTGTAGCTGATGTAAGTAAAAGAATAATCAGGCTGCCATTGTCAGTAAAGGTTAATTGTTATATGTTAAATAGATAAAAAAAAAAAACAAAAAGTAAACTAGTTTCAGAAACAAACAACATTTCTTCAGGGAAAAAAAATATCAAATAAAACAGAACACACAATAATATTCCATATAATTATTAAAAAAAAAAAACAGTCAAGATATTTAGAAAACAAAATATACCTGTATCACAGTTGACGCTAATATTATTCTTTTCTTACAAAAAAAAAAACAATAATTAAAATTATTTAGTTACCTTAACGGCAATACTTCGATTCAGATCAGCAGAAGTCATCATTCCCTGCAATAAATCAGAGACTCCATTCACAAAATGCATAAGCATCAATTTTAACCAAAAAACGACAACAGAATTAGCGTTTTACCAGAGAATTGAAAGAACAAGAGAGCGGCTTCCTTTGATTGAATCTGAAGCTTTGCAAAGGCAAAGCTGAGGATCTGAAAAACAGAGAACTGATTACAGAGATTTCATAATTAATTATATGTACAGAGACAGGAAAATTAAAATTAAAAAACCAGGAGACCTTGGAAGATTCTGTAAGCAGTTCATATTTAATTGCAGAAGAAATAAATATCAGTGAAAATAAATATTATGAGCAAATCGGTAAACATAGACAAGTATCTGTTGTATAAATGTGAACTTTTTGAGCTTGAGATCTTTTTTTTCTTTTTTTTTTTGGGGGGGATATTTATAGACGTTGGCTGGTTATCGACAAAAGGGGATCAAGCTTTTGACAGAATCCCCAAAATGCCATTTCATGGCGTTTGTTCAGTTGTTCCTTCGACCGTTGATTCATTTTCTGTGGGGCCCGTATGATTTTTGTTTCCCTGTTTTTCCTCACTATTTTTTTTTGCGGTGAATTTGCAAAATTATTGACGTGGAAATTGAAGAGAAATAACAAAAATGATACTCTCACTCACTTTCTCACAAACACTTTTACAAATCCCATCACTGTAGCTACAGTGATCTACTGTAGATCAATGTAGCTATAGTGAGGGGGTTTGTAAAAGTGTTGGTGAGAAAGTGAGTGAGAGTATCATCACTCGAGAAATGATATTCTCACTCCTGTTATACTCACATCCCTCCAGAACGCAAACCTTGCTGCCGTTTTGAATAAAAATTTATAACCAAGGATTGCCTTGTCTCGTTAGCCAAACACCACTTGAGAAAGATTTACCCTAATCCCCAAATGAATTCACCAAATTCATTTCTAACGGGAACCTGCTCTTGAAATCGTCATCCACCGTGCTCTTCAAATCATCCTCCACCGTCGCCGGCGAACAAGTGCCACGTCATCTACGAAGGAACAGAGCCTTCGCGCAGAGCCTTTCATTTGTAGACCGTCGCAAGGCTTGCCTTTCACCAAATTCACTTAGTAACTTTCTAAGCTCTTCTAATTATCATTTCATTTCTCCTTCTCACCAATTTTGTTCTGTTTTTACTTCAATGAATGTGTTGTGTCTGTTGTGTGTTTCTATGATTTGGTTTGATGAGTGGGATGATGAAGAAAGCTGAATGGGTGAACTAATTTTCTTTTTGTTTTCTAATTAATGGATGATTAGTAAAAAAAAAAAAAAATCATTGGATTGGAAATCCACAAAAACACCCATTAACAAAATGTTAGAGTGATGGGATGCATTTTTGCTATTGAGTAGTTAATTCAACCCCATGTTTTATATTGAACATTATCTAGGATTTAGTTAGTGTGGAGAATATTGTACAAGTGATTCTATGATACTATCTGTCAGTTGAATCTAAGAAAACCGAGAGCTATATTTAGCCCTTGGTGTGGTTATGGCGCATGGTTGATCTCCAGTAACACTGTAAAATGTGTAGTGTAATCAATTCTTGAATTTTGTTTGTTTTGTTTTTTAAAATATGTTTTGTTGCTGTTGTAATTATAATTCATTATCTGGTTGAATTTTTTTTTTTTAAGTCCACTGCCATCCAGTCTACTGCCAATGGTGTTGAATTAAATTTACAAAACTGTGAAATATATGTGTATTTTTTTTCACACAGGCTTCATCCATAATTTGGGGGTGACAGATAATGAAAAATTTAGCACACTGAATTCGAACAGGATGACGGTGTAGATGTTCACATTAATGAAATTGATGATAATCACGATGATCCAAAGACAAATATGATTTTTGATAATGCTGATGAGATGTTTAGTTATTACAAAGAATATGGTAAACGAAAGGGATTTCCAGTAATGCGGAGAAGTAGTAGAAATGGGGATGATGGGAATGTTAGGTATGTGACATTTTCTTGTGGGAGAAGCGGCTTTTCAAAAACAACATCGAGTAATATTTTAAGGCCTCAACCTAATTCAAAAATTGGTTGCAATGCTAAAATTTGTGGATGTGTAGATGAAGTTGGAAAATGGAGGGTTCGAACTTTAGTTCTCGAGCACAACCATTAATTATTATCTCCATCGAAGTCGAAGTATTTCAGATGTAACCGTAGCATTAATGTACATGCAAAAATGAAACTTGAGATAAATGATGGAGCTGGAATAAAGCTGCCCAAAGTAGCAATTCTCTTGTTATTGAAGCTGGTGTGCATGAAAATGTTACATTCACGGCAAGAGATTGTAGAAATCATGTTGACAAACAAAGAAGACTACGGCTTGGCGAAGGAGATGTTGTTACTTTACAAAACTACTTGATGAAAATGCAAGCATAAGACGATAGGTTTTACTTTAGCTTCAACTTGATTACACTAAGGGCTAAATATTGATTACACTACACATTTTACAGTGTTACATGAGATCAACCATGCGCCATAACCACACCAAGGGCTAAATATAGCTCTCGGTTTTCTTAGATTCAACTGACAGATAGTATCATAAAATCACTTGTACAATATTCTCCACACTAACCAAATCCTAGATAATGTTCAATATAAAACATGTGGTTGAATTAACTACTCAATAGCAAAAATGCATCCCATCACTCTAACATTTTGTTAATTGGTGTTTTGTGGATTTCCAATCCAATGATTTTATTTTCTTTTTTTCTTTTCTGGATTTTATTGACTAATCATCCATTAATTAGAAAACAAAAAGAAAATTAGTTCACCCATTCAGTTTTCTTCATCATCCCACTCATCAAACCAAATCATAGAAACACACAACAGACACAACACATTCATTGAAGCAAAAACAGAATAAAATTACTGAGAAGGAGAAATGAAATGATAATTAGAAGAGCTTAGAAAGTTACTAAGTGAATTTGGTGAAAGGCAAGCCTTGCGACGGTCTGCAAATGAAAGGCTCTGCGCGAAGGCTCTGTTCCTTCGTAGATGACGTGGCACTTGTTCGCCGGCGACAGTGGATGATGATTTGAAGAGCACGGTGGAGGACGATTTCAAGAGCAGGGTTCCCGTTAGAAATGAATTTGGTGAATTCATTTGGGGATTAGGGTAAATCTTTCTCAAGTGGTGTTTGGCTAACGGGACAAGGCAATCCTTGGTTATAAATTTTTATTCAAAACGGCAGCAAGGTTTGCGTTCTGGAGGGATGTGAGTATAACAAGGAGTGAGAATATCATTTCTCGGAAAGATATATCACTTGAAATTCTTGTTAGGCTTATTGCATAATATCACTTGAAATTCTTGTTTGCTTATTGCATAATATTGTTGACAAAATCATGTCAGTATGCCACGCACATAGGGCAGTCCTGAATTTTTGAAAGTCTTATACGAATTTTTAAAAGATTAAGGGATATTAAAGAAAAATGGAATATGTTTTTAATATCCAAATAAATATGGGTGTAGTTTAGTGGTAAATAACTTAATATTTAGTTGTTAGATTTTGAGTTCGAATTCATAGAGTGTCTTTTTTATAAGAGCCTGTAGCAGTGAGATGATTTACCTATTCCGCTTAAGTCCCAATCTGATAATTTAACGGCATGATTTCCAATATTTCCAAAAAAAATTATATTAACTTCTTTTCTTTGCTTCTTTTTTTTTTTTTTTTTTTCCAATTGAGAATTTTAACATAAATTTAAACATCTCAACCACCCGCTTGTATGAACCATCATTAAGGCCATCCGTATACTCACATAAGCAATATAAATCAAAACCACCTTCAACGCTTGTGCGCGTTCGAATCTAGACTTTTGTATTAGATAAGGTCTTTTCCCGATTATTTTGAAAAGAAAAATAATAGGGAGATTAATGGAAATTAAATAGTGACTAAAATCACTCACAAAACACAATAATTTATGGTTAGAAATAATTTTAATTACAATGTACCAATATTTTTATAAGTAATTTTAGTCATTATTAATTTAATATATTTTTAATCTCTATATCACTCCTCTTTTGATAAAGATACAAATGCACTGTTATTAATGCTACAGCCTACCATGGCCTGAGATTTAGGATAATGAAGTTTTATGATATTCTTGTATATATATAAGAATATAGTTTTAATTATTTTTTAAGGTTATCAACATTTCATTGTAAACTGAAAATTAATAAACGAGTACGAGAAGAGTTGTGGACATCATTTTATTGTTATATTTTTATAAAATTTTATATTAACTACATTTCTATTAATAGAAAATGGAGTAAAATCTGAAATTTCTATCATAAAATATAATAAATTATAAAGTTTATTAAAATGTAAGATTAGGAAAAGAAAATACAAAAAAAAAAAAAAATCAAGTGAAATAAAGAAAAAACAACAATTTATCTGAACTAGAAAATTAAAACAGGATCAGTTAGGACTATTTATTAGAAAACCGTTAGAAAAATTACAACTCTATGGAAATAAAACTAATACTAATTAAAATAATTATATAATAAGATATTAACAATCTAGAATAACATTAACAAACACATCGATCTTGAAGCCGAATTTTAGAATGTAAGTTCTATATTTACTCATAATTCTGCTAAAGGCTTCAAAATAAACTTTGCCATGAAAGCTCTTAGAGTCAAACCTCTATGGCTTCCATGCCTTCTTCTTATTCTTCTTTTTCTCCACACAGAATTTGCTTTTGCATCCCCTTCACCATTAAAGAAGGTTCCAAGGCTTGGTGCTGTTCGTGGGAGGACTATTTTTCAAAACCCTGATAAAATTTTAAGTTCAGAACCAAAGGGTGATCTTAAAACTTACTATTACGATCAAACTCTCGATCACTTTAACTATAACCCACAAAGTTATTTAACTTTTCGTCAGAGATACGTGTTGAACTTCAAGCATTGGGGTGGCGGCGGCGGCGGAGGCGCCTCGTCGCCGATTTTGCTTATCTCGGTGAAGAGAGTAGCCTTGATGATGATCTTGGTGGCATTGGATGGCTTACTGATAATGCTCATCAATTTAAAGCTTTACAAGTTTACATAGAGGTGAGTCACTAGAGAAATATTTGTGATCAGGATAGCTTCATATTTTTTCAGTGCTACTCTCAACTAAATCAAATCAAATTAAATAAAAAATTTCATTATATGGAGTCGGTTATAGGAATCTTTTAACGTCGTAATATTTTATTTAAAATCATTAATTCATCAGATTCCATAAAATTAGATTTATTTTTATGTTTTTTACTCATGTAATACTATGTCTTTTTTTTTAGTGCTGCTAATAGGTAAATATGTTGCGGGAAATTGACAAAACGACACCTCATGATGCCGTTCTTTTCTCAAAACCCTAAATAGAAAACACGTTCTCCCATTCTTTTTATGAAAAATTTTAAGCATAAACTCACTCAAACCCATATGCATATAAAACAGGCAGCCAAGTTACTCATAAGATATATATGATAATATCTATGTGATTCCTCAGAAGTAATTTGAGGGCTTTCTTAATTCTTATATTTAAACAAAGCTCCTTCATGTTAATTTTCTCTTTTGAAATAGCTTGTTCTTCTCGTCCAATTCTTGAGACATGCCAATAAACACAAATTTTAGAACTATTTTCACCAACCTTGATTTGCGAAACAATATCCAGGGGAAAAAAAAAACCTCAATTGCCACCTAATTTCAATAAAAAAAACAACTTCGAAGTTCTAATTTTTACCTTTTAAGTCAAATGGGTTCTTCAATAAGAACCGGAAAATTACAACACTGCTGAAAAAATGAACTTGTACATCTCCACATCAGGATTTGCTACGGTTTCTCGAACAAAATAACACCCTTCGATAAACTTTACTTTGATAACTTATCTCAGAAATGAATGAGATGTCAATTTTCCAAGAAAATTTGAAGCGAGAAAGTGCTAAGAAAGTTTGTGAGAAAAATAAAATCGGATACGTCAAAGGAAACTCAGAAAAAGAATTCGAAATAAATGTTGTTTAATTTTGATGTGATAATTTTTGTTTCTGGGATTTTCGAACATTAAGAAATGTGGTGGATTGGATCAAATGTTGTTTGGTTGATCCCAAGTTTCTGCTTATTTTGCTTGCTCGTGTGTTGCAGCATCGGTTCTATGGAAAATCTGTACCGTTTGTATCGAGTAAAGATGCTCTAAAGAATTCAACTCTTCGTGGATATTTCAACTCAGTTCAAGCCTTGGCAGATTATGCTCAGCTTCTCTTACACATCAAGACAACTTTAGTTGCTGAAACTTCTCCCATCATAGTTGTTGGAGGATCTTATGGAGGAAGTAAGTTTTATTACATTATCCGTAAACATATAATTAATTCAAATCACTTTCTACTTTGATATTAAGTTATTTTTTTATTATTTAAATACGTATGATAAGATATTATTAAATTATTTTATGTGTGATATGATATTATCGTTCTGATTCGTGTGCTTGCTGCATGGTTTCACTTCATCAAACGCATATTATGATCTTGTCACCAAGGATTTTAGAGTAAGAAAATAAAATTAATTAATTAATTTTAAAAATATGATGATCTATTCTGTTATTATTTAATAACAACCAATCACTTCATATAAAATTCAACTCAACATAATATATGGAATGTTCTAAATCTATCATCATCAATGCATATAATACCTCAGGGGGTGTGGTCTTGTTGTGATTCTCTGATCACTCTAAAGTGTGCTTGAGGAAAAACCGAAATATTTTATTACTTACAAGAATAGAATTACAAGTGTTGAAACTTACAAAAAAAATATCTCACACGACACTCTCTCTTTTACACTTTGGGATGATTAGAACTTACAACCAAACTCTCTATTTATAGCTCATGATTGACTTTACAATGCATACCATTCACTCCCTAATTTCATGAAAATGTAAAATCTCCACTTAAAGTTTGTTGTTTGCTTGTTCCATTTTCAACATGCACCTAAAGTTGACTTGGAGGCTTGTGAATTGTTGATGATGCTGGCTGGATTTGCTGAATTCATTACATGGTTTGGTAGTAAAGGGATTAGGATTTGGTTGTCGGGTTCTGAATTCGAGTCCATGAGATATATTTCTTGTAAGAGGTTGGAGCAGTCGGAATTTTTACATGCTCAACTTAAGCCTGAGTTTGGTGGTTTTGGGGCATGGTTTCCAATTTTTTTTTTAAAAATACATATCATAAATATATATGTTGTTACTGTTCATGTAATGTTTGGTGACAGGCCATTAAAGGATGTTTCAGAATTGAAGGATTATTTAGAAGGTATGTATAAGGGTGGCAAAAAATCCCACGGCCCGGCCCAGCCCGGGCCGGGCCTTAAAATGAAAGCCCGGCTCGGGCCTGGGCCCGAGCCGGGCTTTCCTATTTTGGCCCGGCCCGGCCCGGCCCGGGCCAAAATTAAAAAGAAAAAATATAAATATATATATTTTTTAATATGCTTGTATCATTTTTATTTATTTTTAGTATTTAAATTGTTAATTTATCAATAAAATTTGTGATTTATTTATAAATTGTCTTTATATATAGTGTAAATATATTTTATATTTTTTTTTTTAATTTTTTTTTTAAATTCGGGCCTAAAAAAAAGTCATAGCCCAAGCCCGGCCCGTAAGGCACCCGGGCCGGGCTTTTCACGGGCCCGGGCTTTTTTTTGGTTGGCCGGGGTATGGCCGCGCTTGTAAAAGCCTGGCCCGGCCCGGCCCATTGCCACCCCTAGGTATGTATGCGGTAGCAGCTCAATGTGATAGTCCTCCAGAATATCCAGTAAATAAAGCTTGTAATGATATTGATGGAGCTTCATCAGAAGGCACAGATTCCCTCAGCCGGATATTCTCAGCAATTATTGCCTTGAAAGGGCAACAATCTTGCTATGATATTGTTGATGAATTACTATCTGATCAAGACCAAGCCTGGGACTGGCAGGTACGTACGTCATCTAATATGATTATATTTAACTAAATTGATGATTAAATTAGTAATGAGTCGTTGATTAAAGAGGTTGTACTAGATGACATCCTAAATATTTTTAATTAAATAAACAATATTCATTTATTTTAACCCTCCAATTTCTTCAACTGAATCGAACTGATGACCGATATCTGATTCGATTGATTCAACTAACCGATCTAGCCCGAATTTCAAAACAATGACTATATTAGACATGTCGTATAATAAGGTAACATGATGATATGTTCTATGACTATTTCGTTTCACATTTATTTTCTTCGTTTATGAATGGATTAGTTGAAAATCGAAAACAATTATGAGAATAATTATGTGGAATTGTGGATCATGCGATACTTTTATTATTGTAATTAAAAAATATATATATTCCTCTTCTATACTTATTCTTTTCTTTTCTTTTTTTTCTTTTTTTTTTCTGGGGTTTCTCGTGCAGACATGTAATGAATTTGTAATGCCAATTGGCATTGGCAAAAATGGAACAATGTTTCAACCAGATCAATTTAATCTAAAAGAATACATGGATTCACGCAATAATTCTTATGGAGTGGTTCCAAGGCCACATTGGATTACAACATATTATGGTGGTCATGTAAGTCTAAATTTGTCTAATAATTATTTTAATTTAATTCTCATAATTTTTTTTCTTTATTTTAAAAAAATTTAATTGCCTCGTTTTTTCTTAAATTTTTTAATTTGTTTTTACAGGATATAAGACTGGTTTTAAAGAGATTTGGTGGCAATATTATTTTCTCTAAAGGCCTTCGTGATCCTTACAGCAGTGCTGGGTAATAATTAAGATTTAAGATTTTGAAAACTCTTACTACTACAATAATAAACAACAACAATAATAATAATAATAATAATAGATTTTCTCTTTTTTTTTTCGAGATTATAGAGTGTTGAATGATATATCAGACAGTATAATAGCAGTGACTGCAAAAAAAGGTATGTAATTTGTTGTGATTCTCTGATAACCGAATTTTATTATTACGATAACATAATTTACAAGTGTTTGAAACTTTACAAAAAAAATCCCACTCTCTAAACTCTCTTATTTGGAGCTTACACTTTTGTTGTGATGATTATGCTAATAAATGAGCATCTATTTGTAGTGAAACTCAAACTCACCATTACGACAATTTAATAAATGCACATAAAGCTATTTTGGTGGTTTTCACCATTGTTAAAAGGTGGTGATCTCCTTTTTGACAATGGTGGCCCCAATATTTGACAATGCATTAGATGCAAGCTGGATTCTACAATTCGCCCCCTCTAGTTGCATCTAAAACGATTGTCATCTAACAATTATCTTTGTTAGATCTCTGCGCAGCTTTAACTTGTTCAAAGTGACTACCTTTGTTGACATGTCGGCTATGTCTCTGCACAATAGTCTTCCATTGTATTTATACACAGCCACTTCTATTGTCATTTTAGCTTAACTGATTTGTTCCCCAGTGCCTTATTGCCTTGTGTGACCCCTTATCAGTAAGAAGATTATATTCGGATCTTGGATATCTGATTGATGAAATTCTGCCTCGCCCATATCTTATTGTCTGAGGTCCACTGATTTCAGGAGGTCTGTTATCATCCAAATTTATGGAGGATCATATAGCTTCTAGTGAAGTGGGTTGTTGCTCCTCATGCTCAATATTTTTTCGATGGAGCGAACTGTGTCTCCCTCTGCTCAACATCCTCATGTGCATCTTTTAGTTTTGCTTTTGGAATATCATGCACTCTATATGTGGCCAATTGTGCTGGTGTTGGGCTTAGATTTGAGTCGGCACTGGAATTGGAAGATATTTTGGGCTTTTTAATGTCTTCAATTGTCTGATCTTCAAGAAACTCTATGTCCCGGCTTCTGATGATCATCTTTTTCCTTCGGATCCCATAATATGTATCCAAATTATTCATCTCTATAGCCTAGGAATATACATTGAGTAGTCATTGCATCAAGTTTTTGCCTGAGCTCATTGGATACATGTGTAAAGGCTAAACATCTGAATGCTCTAAGGTGAGGTATGAGAGATTCTCACCAGACTACACTTTCTCCGGAATCTCAAAATTCAACGGTACATATGGCGATCTGTTGATCAAGAAGCATGTGGCACAAGTAACTTCTCATAATGGCTTTGGCAGCTTAGCCATATTGATCATGCTTCTAACTTTCTTCAAAATAGTGGGATTCATTCTATCAAATACATCAATATATTATGGGGTGCGTGGAACAATTCTCTCATGTCGAATGTCGTGTCTCATACAGTAGGCATCGAACTCTCTGGAACTATATTCGCCTCCATTATCTGTTCGGGGACACTTCAGTTTCTTCCTTATTTCACACTCTGTCATGGCATGGAACAACTTGAAATGATCCAAGACCCGATCATTTGTCTTAAGGAAATACACGCATACTTTTCGAGAATCATCATCAATGAAAGTTAGAAAATACTTATTACAGCCCAGTGAATCAACCTTCAATAGACCACACACATCAGAGTGCACCAGACTCGGCAACTCTGATATTCTTTTAGAAAATAAATTAAATGAGACTTTGTGTTGCTTACTAGACAAACATTGGTTGCAAGGACCTAGTGCAGTATCCTTGGAAACAATGGTAAGCTCTTTCTTGGTCAGAGTAGACAATCATCTCTCACTCACGTGACCGAGTCTCTAATGCCACAGATTATGAGAAGCCTATTTATGTCTGATTCATGAATACGATCAATACTTTTTTTTCCATAATATTACTTATTTTTTGTAGCACATATTGTATTTTATTATATATATATTCGATATAATTCATTAAATTGAAACTAAATCGTGTTTAGTGATATATACATATTAGACAAAGACCCGATAATATATAATGTAGTGCGCAATTACAACGTAGCTTGTAATTGATATTGAGAAGCGTTATTACTAGAAATATATTATCAAACTAAGTTTCTGGTCAAGATTTACTAACACGGGTCGGTTAGTAAAATCCGTTGAGACCAGTACATGTCGTATATCGGACTTGGTCCGATGGTTTATCCCAACGAACCATGAGTCTCGGGAGACTCGTATAGACGTATAGGTGTTTATTTGATAAACACTGAACGACTCACCGAAGATTACCTAATATATGGTATACCAACGTCAATATGAATCTTCTTGGATTGAGTAGTATAATGATTCTTTGACTTGAGATATCACTGTGGATATATAAGTTATCCTCCACGCTAAGATGGCAGTCACGTCACCGATCTATTTAGATCAGACATCCGCATATTTGTTGGGTGTGGACTCATGCTAATGATATTCTGTATGTATCAAGATAGGATCCGTCAGTCCTGTGTACATGGCATATGTGTCCATTATATGATTAGCAGTCTGTTAAATCCATGACTGTGGTATACTTCAGAAGTAAGTTTTGAGTGTTATTTAGAAGATTGCTAATAGATACGTTGACACGATTATACCTATAGAGATTTGACGTTTATATCTATATATCTGGGATAATCCGGATACATGTGACAGATGGATTAAACGTATGCAATGACCTCGACCTATATGATTCAGCGAGTTTATCTGTGGTCGTCATACTTTACGGGTGGGTGAATTATGAACACGAAATTAGATTTTGTGACGTATATGTCTGAATTTAGAGAGTCTCACTAATGAAATATACTCGTAGAGCACTAGAGCAACTGTTATGAATAATACTGATTATTTATAACTCGTTTAACGGTTAAACGAGAAATACATGCAATCGGGACATTATCATCATTTCTGGATTAATGTGTATTTGTATTTAATATTTGATATTATTAAATACACATTAATTAAATATCAAATTGTGATATTTGATATATATATCATTAATATATATATTTGAGATATTTAATGTAAATTTAATACATATATTTAAGATATTTATATTTATTATTTAGTTGTTAAATAATTAAATTAATTAATAAAATAAATATCTTAAGTAATGATTTAATTTTTAAATGGCATGGAATAAGTGGTAACACTTGTTTCATTGTTTTAATTGTTAAGAAATGTCAAGTTCTCATTGGTTCACTTGTTATTTGCTTTTGAAGTAATTGTTACAAAGTGTAACAAGTAACAATGACCAATTAAAATAAAACAAAAATTGCATAACTTATTTTTTCTCCTTGGCAACTCTCGGCAATTGCAAGGAAATGGATATAAGCAATTTTTGTTTCATTTTTCAAGTAACACAACGTTTTCAAAAATTCACTAAGTTAAAATTGAGAGAAAAAAGTGAAGAACAAATGAAAAAAAGCTTGAAAACTTGGAGTTTTGAAAGTTATTTCCATTTTTCTTCAACTAAGAAATTATTTCCATGATTTTATGCTTCAACTTGTGTAGCTTAAAATTTTCTCTAATGTTTAATTATGTGAAATATTGTGTTTGAAATTTGTTTGAAGGTGTTTAGCATGTATGATTAATTAATAAGCTAATCAAGAGTAATTTAGCTTATTTAATTAATTGGTGAATAAAGTTGTCATTTTAGAGTTGCTTAGCCATTCATAAATAACCTAGAATTGTTCTTGAGTTGTTTCATGATGATGAGACTTGATTGGTGTGGTATTGGATTGATTAAAGTATTAAATTTGTTTAATTTGGTGTATTTTATCAATTTATGAAAATTACAAAATTAGGGTTCATAACACTTTCTAAATTTGGGGCTTTTCATATATGTGATTTAATTTGATGTATATTAAATTTGGGATTGATTGAATTTGATCTTGATGTGTTTTGAATCAAAAAAGACTAAATTACAAATCCTGGAAAATCTTGGGGCAGTTCGACAATTTCAGAAAAATTTAGATTTTTGTTAAAAATTGTATTTTCATGTATTAGACGTGTAAATTATTTTGGGATTGATTTGGAATAACTTAAATATGTATTTGATAATTTAAGGACCAAAATGATCAAAATACAAAGTTTAGGGGTCTCACGGTAATTAATGATAAATCTGATTTTTCAGATAAAAATTCAGTTTTTATTTATTGATTAATTAGAATAAATTGGTTTATTTTAATTGCCCAAGAAAAATATTTATCATAAATTATTTTGGAGTGAAAATACGTGAAAACGGTGAAAAACGGCGTTACCGGGTAACGACTGCCCAAACAGTGAATTGGGCACTGTTCGGGCAGCCACGAACTGTTCAATATTTTTGGGGCTGACCTGGGCAGTCCCCATGTGCATTGGTCTGTTGGTTCGGCCGGAAACGTGTTTTATGCTATTTTGAGGAAAAACGTTTTCGCAAAAGTTTCGCGATGTTTCTATATTATTTATGTCGTTATATGATATTGAATAAATATGTTTAGGTGAAATATGAATGAATTATCAATATTGGATATTGAATAATTTATTCGTAAGTTTAAAAATTTTAAACTACGATTTTGAACCGTGCTCCTTCCGCTGCGCCTCCCTGAAATGACCCCAACATGCCTAATCTGACCGAGAGTTCTGTTGTTGAGTTTATTCCAATCACTTTCTTTGACATAATCAGGTCTCACTCCATTCACCTCGATCATATCGAATAGATCTTTACAGTGCAAATAATCTATCCTCAAAAGTCTAAAGAGGGAGTATTTGATTTATGTGAGCTTGATCATCACATCAAAACATGAATCTTCCATTTTCATTTTAAATTTAAAGTTTAAAATGAAAATAGAATAAAATAAAATAGAGGCTGATTCTCACAAACTTGAGGTCATTGTTGCATTTAGAACAGTAAAAAATGATGGATTTGCCTATTCGTTTGTCCAAATCTGACACATTGGCTGATTTATACATTTCCGAAACTTTATGGGGTTAAACGGTAAATTTAGAGACTTCAGAGGGGCCAATGAAATTTATCAATGATACTGACGTGGCAAAGTGGGACCGACTTGCTGACGTGGCGGGCACGTGTTAATGACATGAAAACTAATAACTCAAACTCTTTATTGACGTGGCCACTGGCGTGACGGTGATTGTGCGTTGACATGACGTTGGCTGTTCGCTGACATGTCGCTGATTGTGCGCTGTCATGTCGCCGACGTGGTGGACACATCAGCGTCTTAAACCTCTGGACACGCGTGTGCGTGTGGCACGACTAGCGGCGCATGGCGACTCTCTACTTAGTTCTGGCGGTGTCCTCCGGTCTTCATTTGATCATCAGAAAATATCATCGTGCTCGTCTCGGCGTGAACAAGCTGATGGTATGATCAAAACTGATTTTTGATAATTTTTTCAAAACTTGAATTTTCCGAACCTAGTTCCGTTCTTCGATTTTATGACCTCAACGTATAACCAAAGCTCTGATACCACTTGTTGTGATTCTCTAATCACTGAAGAGTGTTTTATGAAGAAAATCGAATTCTATTACTACAATAACAAAATTTATAAGTGTTTGAAACTTTATAAAAAATATCATTCTTTACAGTCTCTAACCTCTCTTACTTAAAGCTTACATTCTTGTTAGGATGATTATGCTCACAAATGAGCCATTTATTTATAGTGAAATTCAAGTTTATTATTACAACAATCTAATAACTGCACCTAAAATTATTTTTGTGGTTTACACCATTATCAAAAGTGGTTATCTCATTTTTGACAATGGTGACACCAATTTTTGACAATAGCTGGATTCTACATAAGTTGCTACTATTCTTTTCATAAAAAGAAAATCCAGTTAAAAGTTAAATATCTATTAATTATTGTATCTAATACATAATGTATTGAATTAGGAATTTTTTTTTAAATGCCTAAAAACTTTTAAAATTTTCAAAATGACCCACTTCATTTTTTTTTCCTTTTATTGACCAAATAAATAATTTCCCAACTTGATGCATGTTGTAACTATACATCGGCGACGAAGAGAGACAAATGAATTACCTGAAAAAGAAGAGCATTTTAGTGATCAAAAAATAGTTTATTTGGTCAATAATGATTTTTTTAAACAAGAAAAAAAAAACAAGAAAAAAAAAACAAAAAGGAGTCAGTTTTAAAATTTACAAAAGTTTTTGAGATATTTTTTTTATAATAATTCTCATTAAAATTTGATATATTATCATATTTGGTGTAGTATATTTTGCCTTCCGCCACTGGTTAGTGTAATGGATACATGTTACAAATCCAACTTTGGCATTGAACAAATTATTATTTTTTCAAGAGCATTTTAATTATTAATTAATTAATTAATATTGTGATAATTGAAGCAGGTTCGCATTGCTTAGACATAATGCCAATGCCAGCAACTAAAGATGATCCAAAATGGTTAATATTGCAGAGAAAGATTGAAGTGGACATTGTTCATGCTTGGATCCTTAAATACAATTCAGATTTGGTTCAAAGTCAGAGCTTAAGATTAAATTGTGATTTCAAAATTATTCTCCTATTTTTCTTTTTCTCCTTTATCCTTTTTTAAATATATATATAGCAAAAATAAATAATGCACCCAGTGTGTGTAGAACTAGTGTACATTACTTTACTTGCATCATTATCCAATATCTATTTTGTTTTAAGAAAAAGAAAAAAATTTACAAATTGTTCTCTCACAAACACATATATATTTAAAAAAAAAAAAAAAGAAATAAGCCCAAATTAAGAGTTAATTTTTCCTGCATTTTTTTCAACTTGAGCCACAACATTGGCCCCCTTGAGTGCAAGTGTAGCTATGATTTTATAAAAAGGTTGAATCTTAATTAGAAGGATTAGAAGGTCCAGAAAAAAAAAAAAACTAAATTATTTACTAAGGTAATTATTTTTAGAATAACAATTTATGTGAATTAATAAACTAGCAAAATTGAAAACTTAATCTTAAAAGAAAACTAGTACAAATAAAAAACTAACACTAACAATAATCATAATCATAATACGATAATAAAAAAGTCTATAATTTATATATATATATATATATATATATGACTAATATTTTAGCCGATCTCACCTAATGAGAAAATATTTTATCTACTCTGATTTGATTTGGTCATGACTCGTGACTAATATTTATCTAATAATGATGATAAATAGACAAGTAAAATTATGTACATCATGACATTCCTGTTATCTTATTTATCATGAGAGATTTATACATTGGGTACCACTTTTTATTTCTTATTTTTGGATTATCATCCATACATGTAGTGAACTTGTAATACGAATAAATAATGGTAAAAAGGGAAAAATGTTTCCAGCAGAACCATGTAATCTAAAAGAGTTTATATGGATTCATGCAATAATTCATATGTCCATGGAGGTGATATATCATGTACCGGGTGTATATGCCTTCTCTCTCACAGCAGGCGGGTCCCACAACTGTGTAGGGCCCGCCTGCTGTGAGAGAAAAGTCATATACACCCGACACATAATATAATTTTCTGTTTCCATCACCACATTGGATCACATTATAGTGGACATGAAGTCTCTCTCTCTCCCTCTTTGAAAATAGTGGTCATGTAAGTCTAAATATTCTAAATTAATATCTCCTTTTATTATTATTATTATTATTATTATTATTATTATTAACACAAGGTTATTTAATTAAAATTTTATCTCACTGATTTGTTTATTAATTAATCTATTTTGCAGGAGTGGTTTTAAGAGGTTTGGTAGCAATATTAATTTATCTATGCCCATCCTGATCTCTGAGAAAAATTTATATGGAACTTGTCCAACGAATATATGTTATGTATTAATTAGTAATTTTCTCTCTCCATATTTATTGGCCAGTTTCAAACTTAATGTATATGAGTCAAAATATTAATGAACAGACGTATCACGTCATCCTTAAGCCTGTCCCACCTAGGTCTTTCTCTGTGATCCTTATAGTAGTGCTGGGTAAGTTTAATATTTTGGTAGCAATATTATTATTATTATTATTAAACATCAAGTTAGACTAGTAGTTCGCATGATTAATTAATTAAATTTTCTATAAAATCATTTTTATGACATAAACATATATATATTTTTTTTGTGATGATAAAATAATCAAATTAAAGTTGCATTAACAATATTTATATTTTGGAACAGGTTCGCATACATATTGCGATCAAAGAAAGATGATTCAGAATGGTTAATAAGGCAGCGAAAGATTGAAGTGAACACAGTTCATTGTTGGATTCTCAATTGCTATGCAGATTTGCTTTAAAGTTCTTAGCATAATAAGATTAATTTCTGGCTATTATATTTTCTTTTTCTTTTTTCCAAGTATATGGCCAAATATAAATAATTTTTTTTTTTAGAATAGTTGGAAATCTCTGTCGCCAAACCATCAATTCCGGACTTAAACGGAACAGATAAAACCTTCGACTGTCTTATACCACCAAGTCACGCTGATTGAGGACCCAAATATAAATAATGTAGCTAGCTTTTATATTTTGTGAGTAGTCTAAAATGAAAAACAAAGGATGATACATGGATTCTTTTCTAAGAAGCATTACTAGGATTATTATCTAATTTGAATTTTTGTTAGGAAGAATTACATGATTGTGTTGGACTATTTGGTATTTTAAAATTTATTTTTAATAATTAGGTATTGGGAAATTCCGTGAACCGGCCATCCTTTAGGTAAACACTTATATATCTTTTGATGAGCTTATAAATTAACTTATACTTCCACCGCAATACTTATACGTTAGTTTATATTCTCTATCAAACGGTACATTATATTACTGAGAAGTGGCAATCTCCCTACTCAGAGTAATATTAATTTTACAAACTTATGATTTAAAATCGAGATTACATGATAAGCAGAAAAATATTGTTAGCTTGAAAGTAACAGATTAATAGCCCATGTTGAGCTACATTTTCCTAAAAAATACTGAAAGATGCATGATTCATTGCATTATATGACTAATCTAAAATGGGAAGCAAATCGATGAATGAGTTTCATGACTTTCTGGTGACTAAATCTAACTGCTCACATATCCAATGGTTCAAATGCATTCCACGTATTCGGATCATCAGATGACTGTGGATCTCTTAAAATGGATTCGATCCTCGGTCCTCCAAGTTGATTTTTTGCAGTAGGAAAGTTCCAGAATGAATCCGAGTTCTGGAAGAAAATGTAAAATGCAACAGCGGATGCCAGAAATAGTGCTACAAGCAACGTGTAAATCTGCCACTCTGCACAAAGGGAAAAAAACGTTTAAGATGCCAGAACATTGTGAGAATGAGAATGAGAGTGAGAGTGAGAGAAAGCAAGAGACCTTTCCAATCTGCCGGAACAGTTAGCTTCGTGATCATCGCTCCCCATTCTTTAGAAGCAGTAAGCACCACCCTGCAAAAACCACCCCATGAAAGGAAGAATACGGCAAGAACCAAAACGGAGAAACTATGAAAGAAAAAAACTGGTTGCGTATGTTATCAAGTTACATCAAGGTTCAATTTCAGTAGAATAGGTCTTATAAAATAAAAGAGTGCAGTTATTTTCTTCTTTTTGATACCCAAGAGCCCTTGGACCATTATATGTTTCAGGGATTTCGGCACTGGAGACTATTTTCGGTTACTAAAACCTTGTTAGTCAGAAAACTCGTGAGGCTGTAAACAGCCCACAGGTTAGTGTCCCCAAGTGGTTTTGAAATTTGGTCTCCTGACCTCTTAGTTGAATCCAAGGGTCTTTTACCACTCAACCCAACCGCTTATAAATGATCACTTATTTAGGTTAAAAATGGGATGACAGTGACCTAAGTAGGTTTGGTATTGCTTCTGAAACAACCAAAAAGATTTTGTAAAGCATGAAAGGTATTTTAATTGTTTGGCTGCACTTAGAAGTTGTTTTTATTTCTGGAATGGCTAGGATTTTTGAGAAGCTCGATAAAATTGTCAAAGATTGACAGTGTGAAACTAATGCAAAATGGATATGTTAGATTCCAAAAATATGGAAATCACTTTTCTTTATCAAGCATCAATTTACGACAATAAACCATCAGATGCATTGGGTGGATCATTGGTTACCATTACAACCAATAAATCAAGCATTCATTCCCGTGTGTTCCTTCCACAAATATGTGTATATATAAAAGCGGGTTTGTCAAATCCCCCCTATTGGGGTAGAACAGAACTGTGCACAAATACCAATTGATAGTCTTTGTTCATCATATCCAACAATTGACTGAGAGGAAGTATATCTATGTTACCATTTGAATCTTACCTTTCGGTGGGACAGAACTCTAGTGATGCAATGGAGGTACCCAGGTGTAGCCTCTTACTCCAATGACAGATTTCCATTTTCTTCACATCGACAACACAGATGTCCCCATCTTTGCTTCCCCTAAAATAAGGAAAAATTCAAACATCAGTTAAAGCAAATTCATAAGTGGAATTGTGGAAATGAAAACACACACACTCATCCAATGGATGAAAAGTCACAAGTGAAAAAGAAAACAAAAACACATATACACACTCTCAAATGGATACAAAGTCGCATAATAGCTCAAATGACATAAATCTTGCTCAAAAGTGTTGACAAGAATCGCAAGAATTTTAGAATTTCAAAAGATACATCAGACACTGAGTTCCTATTTTCTTGAATAATAGCAATATAAGCCCAAATAATGTCAAGTTGTCAACAAATTTTGGAAGAGTATCAGCATGAGCTTACATAGCAAGATACTTCCCATCCAGGCTGATAGACATTACGGATGCGGGCTTCCTAAGCAGCCTCTTATGACCAATTTTGTTCCAAGTACTTATATCATAAACCCCAATGACAGATTTATCACCTGTTCCATTGACAGTAATACAGATTAAAATATAGTCTATCAATAGCTCTGTATGATGTTGTGCTCAAACAGGACATGAATAAACCTCTTTGAACAGTGCAAAACAAAAATGGTTTTGTCCCATCCTTGGAGAATCTACACAACCCAATCTTCTCATCCTGCAACGAAAAAACAAAGTTAAATATTGTTTCCACGTAAGGCGAACTTCTCCAAAATTCCAACATCAATTGTTAGATAGATGAACCGCACCGAGTTGCGAGTTAAGAAAGTCCAAGCAACGCCATCTTCTGTTTTCCATATTCTAGCTGAACCATCAGTAGAAGTTGTCGCCAAAAACTCTGAATCTAGGCTATCAGACAAACAAGGCCAGAAGTTTCAGCATCCAGTTACATAAAGTGACAAAATATCTTACAATTTTATTTAAAGGCGCCTATATTCTTGAATTTATCATAACATTGGTACTTACGCATCCATTTGTGTTTATTATTGTTACTATTTTTTATTTGACTGGTAACTAAATCCCCTCCAACCCATGTGGGTGGGATTCAAACCCCAGACATCTAGTAAATTGAGATTTAATTTTGGAAATGTTAATACATATTTCTAATGATAAACAAATTTGCCTACCTAAAATCCATATCCAAGATAGACTTGTGCGCTTTTGGTTCATCTAAAATGATGCGCAGGCTTGGCCAATGCATTATTCTGAGATGCCCATCCTGTCATCGGTTACAAAGATATCAGCCAGACATGTCTCATCTATTAACATGTTAATGTGATGTACGATATATATTAATGTGATACGATATATAAAAAAAATGCAGTAATAGAAAGTATGTTGTAATAATATATCAGATTCTGGGTTTTCACACCACTCAACCAGCGGATATAATAGCCGATCAAATTATAAATCATTGCTTACCACTCCACCAGCAGCAAATCTAGATCCATCCACACTGAAGGCTAGGCATTTTTGTGGGCCAGCATCTTGGAGAGGAGGTATTGTTTTGGCCAGTAACTTTATATTTGTTGCTCCACCATATACCTCAAACAATCTGGATGCCATGGGAATAATCTTAGTCAACATTTACACCCTCTTAAGAAATAGACAGACTGATAGTTTTGCTAGCCTGACTACCTGTATAATTTCTATTATCCTGGAGAGAAAAAAGAAGGGGAGAGAAAGAATCCAAGAAATATAGTACAAGTAAACCTCACAAAAATGTTCTCACACACTCGTAACTATATTACTGTTCAACTCAAATAAATATTTGTAAGTTGATCGAAAAAAATACGAGTCGAAATAAACTTCAAGAAAATGTTTCGCTAAAATACCTTTCTAAAAATAAAAATACTCAAGAAAGATCAATTAATTCTGATAAAAGATTTCATATAGCCTTAAAACCATTTATATGCTGAACAGCTGAAGGCAACTCGGACTATAACACCAGTAATATGGAACCATATCAACCAACCGAAAGAAACACAATTTAACATAGGAACATTTTTTTAAAAAGAAATACGTTCAGTTTCAACAAACAAGCAGTTTCCAAGTGTTTAACAGATACGCTCATCTCAAATTCTCAATTATCCCCCAGTCCCACTGCCTATGTTTAAACAATAAGATTACACCACTGAAGCTTGGGAAGCAGAATTCACCACCGCCTATTTCACTCACATATTAACAGGACTCCTATCCTCAACTTTCTGCCCATTCTAATCCAACATTATAATCAATCGTTGACTTTGCAATATCAAACTCTCTTTCTTGACTTCAACTAACTCATTCCTCAAACAGTTGAATTAAGAGTATGTTTGAAATTAAGATGCTGTGGCTTCTAATACACTACTATTGAAGAACGAAATCACTAGCTGTCCAAATGAGCGGGCATTATCCGCAAACCATTTAGCTGTTGTGTTTTCAAAATTAAGACTTTCTGTCTGTCTCCCATCCCCAATCTAAAAATCAAAATTTAGCTACAATTAACTCCTTTAAATAATTACACTTTTCTTTGAAGATTATAAATTTAAATTTAAAATAACAAACCCAACTCTATACAATCAAATTGCAGACTAAGAAAAATACTAAATTTCAAATACAAAAAATAAATAAATAAACTTACTTGCAGCCACCATTTGTTGTACAGCAAACAAAATCATCTCCACTAGGATTCACAGCAATCGTCATGGGATCGCCATCGCTTTCATCAAACACATAAGTAACCTTCAAAACACAACAAACCCACATGAAAAGAAAAAGTCAATAAAATATTAGTAATAAATTCAAAACGAATTCTTTTCATCCAAAAATATATATTTTTTTACCAAAGGAGAAGTAAAGACAGAGCTTGTTTTGGGATCAAAAGAGAAAATTTCCAACACTGAAGGAGATGAAATCTCCCGCCTAGACTTTCCCAACAAAACCAGATTCACCTTCTCCGGTCGCTTGATCCACGACCCGCATGTCACGGTACCACCACCCTCCATTTTTTATGAAAATATTTTGGGGTTTTTTTTTTTTTTTTTGTGAGAAGTGGGAAATTGAAAACAGAGTCAATGGATTGGTGGTTTTAAAGTGGAAGTTTGCTTCTTTATTTTTTTTGTTTCGCTTTTGCTTTTCTTGTTGCAGAAACAATGATGTGCGTCTGGATTAGATAATAATTTATTCTCTGATATTTTCTGTAGGTAAATTTGAACCTTTTATATATTTAATTGAAAAAAAATAAATTCAAGCAATTTTAATATTCTCTCTTTTTCTCAAAACAAAAAAAAAAAATACCCTCTTTCAAGCCGTAGAAATATTTGCTACTGCTACCTAGGCTATTGGCATAGTAGTGATTAGTAGACCCGGCCACGGTTCCGGTTCGAAATCGGAACCGAACCGGAAGGCGACCGGTTCGGTTGGGGTTCGACCCCAACTCGAATCGGTCCGAACCGATGGAACCGTACGGTTCCACAGGTTCGGCGGTTCGGTTCCGGTTGAAACCGTAGGATTCCAACAGGAACCCTACCCCCAATAGCTCCCTGCCCAAATAAAAAAAAATAATAAAATAAAATTTATTTTTATTATTTAAAATATAAATTACTAATGTACCCCTAATAACGGTAATAAAATGGTTATATTTAGGGGCATTATTGGTATCAAAAAAATTCTAAAATTCTATAAATATGATTCATTTTTTCATAATTTCATCACACCAAATTCTCAATTCTCTCATTTTCTATAATTCTCTTATTCTCAGTCTTACTTCAATACAATTCTCTTATAATCTTATATTCTTATTCTCAATCTCAATTCATTTAGTTGTTAATTTGTTATCATTCGCATCGCAATTATTCAATTTTCTTTTTTTTCTTCCTAATTTCTCAAAAAAAAAATGGCAAGTTCATCTGAGAACATAATGTCAAATATGCCAACTCAAGAGAGCGGCCCTAGTGTTAGTGCACAATCACGGAGAAGAGAAGTTAAGGCTCGGTCCTCGGATATTTTCAAAATTCATTTTAATTTGGAATGCCTAGAAGATGGTTCACAACGAACAATATGCAACTATTGTGGGGTTATCTATAAATTTTCTGGTGGATATGGCAATATGATCAAGCACATGGAAAAACATCATCTGGTTGAACTTGGCATTGATACAACGCAAACTCAAATGGGCAGGTACGCATCATCTAGTAGAGGTACGAGTAGTGTAGATTTATTTAAATATTCTGATGCAAAAAATAGAGAATAATTTGCAAAATTAACTTGTATGGCACATATTTCTTTAAGCTTTGGTGAAAAACTTCATTTTACTAATTACGTGCATAATGCTTTAAACCCTGCTGCATGTAGAATGACTCGAAACACAACAAAACGTCATATTTTCAAATTATATAAAGATGATAAAATTATTTTAAATGAAATATTTAAAGAGATGAAATGTCGTATTTCTATATGTTATGATATTTGGAGTGACCATTAGCAAACACACTCATACATGGGTGTGACTTGTCATTGGATTGATGCATCATTTACCATGCAAAAAAGACTTATTGCATTTAGAGTTTTTGATGACCCACATACTGCACATAATATTTATAGAATGATGAAGGTAATTTTTGATGAATATGGTTTAGTAGAAAAAAATTTAACAATTGGATTTGATAATGCATCTGCAAATACTGCATCCATTCATGATTTAAAATCCTTATGTGAACCAAATTTAGGGGGTCGATTTTTCATATTCGTTGTACATGTCATGTCCTTAACATATGTGTGCAAGACGGACTAAAATTATTATCACATTTCCTTGATCCAATTAAAACGGCACTTAACTGTATTTGGTCATATTCTCAAGTTATGAGATAATGGACCAAGTTTTGTAAAATAAACGGTATTAAACCGATTAAATTTTTAAGAGATGTTCTAACACGTTGGAATTCTACTTATTTTCTTTTATGTCAAGCATTTCAATACAAAGATGCATTATGTAGTTTTTTTTTCTCAACATGTTCAAAATATCACACTTTATCATAGTCAATGGGATATTTGTGAAATTTTTTTAGATATTTTAATAGTTTTTAATGATGATACTTTAGTTTTTAGCGGTGTTTATTATCATACAGCACATTTATTTCTTCTTGAGAGTTTGAATATTGTTGGCACTCTCGATGAGCATGTTGACAGTGACGACCTTAATGATATTGTTTTGCTCGAAGCCATTACTGTTATGAAGGTAAAATGATTGAATTATTTTAGAGAAATTCATTTACTTTATCTTATTGCTGCTGTTTTTTATCCTATATTTAAATTAGAAGGTTTGAATTGTGGTTTACAAGCTTACTATGGTTATTTATGAATATTAGATTATGTTGATATTACGAGCATAATGACGAAATTAAGAAGTGATTTAATTATTTTATTTAATGATTATATTGTAAGATATAACTTATGAACATTAGGTCAATCTAGTAGTAGCAAACTGGTAATTCAAACAAGACTTAGCGCAGGGGATCGTTGGTTATTGCAACGAAATAAAAAATCTAGGGATACGACAACTAATAACCCTGAATTAGATAATTATTTATCTACAAATTTTGAGTTTTCTAATAAAAGTTTATGCAGTAAAAATTTTAAAATCCTTGAATGGTGGAACCTGCATCAAAATATATATCATGTTTTATCTATTATTGCTAAAGAGATCTTGGCATCACCTATTTCCACCGTTGCGGTTGAGCAAACCTTCAGCTTGGGAGGTAATATATTGGAAGTTAGGCGATCTTCATTACATCCAAGCACTTTAGAAGCAACAGCTTGTGTGGATGATTGGACTCGAGCTGATCTGAGACAACAAGAAGATGCCCCCGATGATTTTGAAGATTTGTTCGATAATGCTTATGCAACAAGTGCAAGCGGAACCGGAGCCGAAAGATCAACTGATAATGATGATTGATATTTGATAATTGTAAAATTATAATTTACAAAGGGGATATGTCTTAAACTTGTAATTGAACTACGTGAGCTTTGATTCCTCTCACCCTTGGAGGATACGTAGGCAACTTAAATTTTTAAAAATTTAAGCTTAATCTCTTCAATGTAATAATTTTTTTTTTTATTTATAAAATCAATCTCTTCAATGTAATAATTTTTTTTATTATTTATAAAATTAATCTCATTTATTTTAATTAATTTTCAAAATAATAAAAAAAAAAAAGTCTTGGAACCGAATCGGTCGGTTCCGGTTCGGTTCGGTTCCGAACCGGAACCGAACCGCCGACCGGGTCTAGTGATTAGTGAAACTTTCCTCTCCATCTTGAATCTAGTTTCCATATGAAGTAAATATTTACATATGGGAAACTTAGCATTTATTTATGGTGTGTTTGGTTTGTGATTTTTTGGAAAATGAGCAAATGAATAATCATTTTCTTACTTGATTTGTATTTTTTAAAGGTGAATAGTCATTATCATTTTCAAATCATTCACCTTCAATCATCCATAATTAATTCTCTACTAAAACATGAGAATGGTCAAACTCACGTATGGACAATCATGTCCATATGTGTAAAGTCAAATTTACCATTAATGAAAATGAATATAAACTGTTAGATAAAATAAATATTAAGTATTGGATTAAAATCCTAATTTATTTATTCATCTTTCATCATTTTACTTCACTTTAAAAATTCACAAGTAGCGGACTTGTAAATTTCCTATTATTCTTCTTTTAAGTTTCAAGCATGTTCTCTGGTCTTTTATTAAACACTTGTTTCAGTTCTTCGTTAGTTACTTGGCATCACATCATTTTCAATTCTTTAACATTTTATAGATCCAAGCCTCGATTCTTATTTATATATATAATGACATTGCTTTCTCAGGACAAGAGAAAATGACGTTGACATATCTTGAGTACTCTTCCAATTCTTGTACATTTGCAGTAATATTTTATATCAATAATAAAATTATATATTTCCATCCAATGTTATCAATGGTATTGCATATAATATTTTTATATAAAACTCAAACTCATGATCTATTGCTAATTTAAACCAAATTAAATAATTTATATTATACACCCAACATCATTCTCTACTCATACTCGTATTATACTCACCTAAAAAAAATGAGAACCAAGCACATAAGTAGACTATATGGGTGCATGTAGTCTGATGGTACTATAATTATACTCTCAATACCTATATGCACTTCATGTGTTAGGGTTCGAGACGCAACACCTACGTGGAGAAAATTTCTTGGAAAACAGATTAATGTGTCATAACTCGAATATATTTTATGAAAACTTCTTTAGTCTGGCTATATTATAATTCTACAAATGTATATTTTTTAATTATGATCGGTGAACTTTGGAGCCCTCAAAACACCCTCACCCTCTAAAAGCCATAATTAAATGGATGAATTGAAATATCATTAAATTGTAATAAAACTTGTTTTTCTTAAATCATGATAACAAACTATTTAAAGATTTCTTAATTAAAATTAAAAGAATATAATTATTAATTTCAATTAAAATACTTCCAAACGTATTTCGCATTTTCCATAATATAATTTTTTTTTTTAGATGGGTCCCGAAGATGCAATTATTAAATAAGGGAAAAACAACAAAATGTCAACTCTTTGTGGTTGGTTGCAAAGGATATTCTTTGAGTTGATTCCGCGGGAATGGCGAAACGAAAAAAAGGAAAGTATAAACCAATTGGCATCAGCAATATTTTTTATGTTTCCAATTGTTAAGCCTCTGTTTTATATTATAGTACAATTGTAGGTTTGATTATAACATAATTTGTAAGTGTTTAGTGAGTAATTACAAATTAAGATTACTGATGGAATATTTTTTTAAAAATGAATTTTGTAAAAACTAAAATATTTATCTCCTATCTACTATCAAAATATAAGAAAAACACATCATAATTATTTTATTAGTATAAAATAAAATTACATAAAATTATTTATGAAAATCATTGTTTAATCGCCGTATTTTTTAATCGTAATATCAAATAAAATAAATAAGATAGTGATGAGTATTTACCATTAAGAGTCTATCGAAATATCTTAAATGAGTATATTTTAAATATCTTACATGAAAGTATATTAAAACTTTAAATCTTTTAAATAGTTATGTGATAAGAAAATAATAAATGTATAGTAGGTGATAAAAACTAATCATAAAATATATGTGTTGTGTATTAAAATTATTACTAAAATGTGTTAAAAATACTTTTCAGCAATATATTGTACGAGCCAAATTTGGTTTAAGGACTCAAATATCATATGAAACTTAATTGGTAAAGGCTCAAACGACCTAGAGACTTCTAAGAGCTCATACGACTTATAAGGGTTTCAGCAATATCATAATCATGTTATTTGATGTCTCATTCGATATTATCAGATCAGTCTACGTCATAGTTCATTTTTAATAAGGAAATTAAGTCTTTGGATCATGACGGACTACTTACAAACACGGTAGTCTAATCCAACTACTATAGAGATTATACATAATCTGGGATATCTAAGCACTCATAATTTAACTATGATTTAATTACCATTTCCTAAATAGAGTTGGTGTATGATTCTTCCAGATAATCCTGATTTGACTTGAAGGCTACTTCACGGCCTATAAAATGAGAGGGTTTCCAAAGGATTGATTCATTGAAGCTTTGGCTCTCACACTCGAGTTATCAAAGCGTATATTACTCCCTAAGTCCACCGTCCTCACGAAAATCTACAAAAAATTAAGATAATCCTTGTTATTCCCTCTCTTTCTGCTCGTCTACGTCATTGACTTAAGCGTCGGAGTGCGTATAGCATCCACCACACTGGTGGGTAGATACTATACGCTCACATTGCCTTTGTTTTACAAGATTGCTAATGTCTTATCATACAAATTCTCGATTGTGAACGGAAGGTGAAATCCAACGTCCACATATATTACATGTAATTTATGATTAATTAATTTTAGTCACCAATCAACAATAATACGTATAATATTTTTTATAACATTTTATACAATCATGCGTATAAAGGGATTTTTTTCCCCCAATACATAAGGTTATACAAATTGTTGTACTTGTACAAACATCATTTTTTTTCATATATCATTACTTATGTGATAATGTAGACTAAATCAACAATCATATCATTTTATGTAACAAATTAACCTTCGAAACTACTTAATTTTGGCTATTTTTTTCAAAATATTTTATTTACATCTAAAATTACGTAATTTTGAAAATTATTATATCACTCTTTTATCATCATTTTATCATTCTTTTATACAAATAACATTTTTCAACAAATTATTAATTATTTAATATGCACCTTGAGGCTTTGATGGAGTGGTACAAAAATGATGAAACTCATTAACTGATTAACTAAATTAATTGTTATCTCAAATCTAACAACATAAATATGAGCTGCCTCTTATCCTCGCTCCCAATCACCGTTCGCGGAGGTTTCTGGTCAGCGCCGGAGTTGACCAGTTGTTGCAAGATGCTGGAGCTACTGCGGCTGTACTTGCTGGTGCGTACGGTCTTGTTTTGAGTTTTGATAATCTCACCTAGAGGAAGCTCATTTACAGATAGAATTCTAAAACATTGAATTTTTAGTTTTTTTCACACTAGCTAGGGAAAGTATCTGATCTTTTATTTTTTTATTTTTAGGATTTAGAGTAATTACAAGTCTTAATGCTTGAATCATCTGATAATGTTAAAACAATTTATCGATAATTCATTGTCCCCCACTAGCTAGACAGTAGGGTGACATGCAATTGTTTCATTTTTAATAACGATGGTACAAAGTCAAAAATTGCGGCATTCATGTAACGAGTGCAAATGTATAAGGCTCAGGATCTCATCTTGAATTTTTTGGTTCGAATTTGAAGAGTTTGTTTTTTATAAGAATTTGAGACATTCGAGGGTTTTACTTGATCCGTTTAAGCCTAAAATAGGTGGTTTGACGGCGAAATTTCTAACAATTAAAAAAAAAAAATCAGAAGAGCATGAGGAGGTAATTTCCGGTTTGAGTTTACATGGACTTGGTGCAAAATTAGGGCGAATTTTGACAGAAAATTAAATCGGTGATTTTCTCTCCGGCGATTAATTACCATTTAAATTGCTTAATTAGGTGTAAATCCAGTAATTCTGCAAGCACAATCCAATAACATAAATCGTACTAAAGAGGTTGCAGAATAGAATTGAGTGAGTGAAGGACCGGGAAGAAGGTTGTTTTTTTTTTTTTTTTTGGAGAAATGAGGTTAAAGAAGCTTTTGTTTAACTTCTTAATTTACGTCATGTATATATATTGGATGCCAAAAGGTTGCAAACTTAGCTTAATTAAGTGGGAGAGTGGGAGTGGTTGTAACTTGTAACAAAACTTTGTTCATTTGTAAGTTGATGTCAGTTTGATAACATAAAGATGATAAAATTATTTTAAATGAAATATTTAGAGATGAAATGTCGTATTTCTATATGTTATGATATTTGGAGTGACCATTAGCAAACACACTCATACATGGGTGTGACTTGTCATTGGATTGATGCATCATTTACCATGCAAAAAAGACTTATTGCATTTAGAGTTTTTGATGACCCACATACTGCACATAATATTTATAGAATGATGAAGGTAATTTTTGATGAATATGGTTTAGTAGAAAAAAATTTAACAATTGGATTTGATAATGCATCTGCAATACTGCATCCATTCATGATTTAAAATCCTTATGTGAACCAAATTTAGGGGGTCGATTTTTCATATTCGTTGTACATGTCATGTCCTTAACATATGTGTGCAAGACGGACTAAAATTATTATCACATTTCCTTGATCCAATTAAAACGGCACTTAACTGTATTGGTCATATTCTCAAGTTATGAGATAATGGACCAAGTTTTGTAAAATAAATGGTATTAAACCGATTAATTTTTTAAAAGATGTTCTAACACGTTGGAATTCTACTTATTTTCTTTTATGTCAAGCATTTCAATACAAAGATGCATTATGTAGTTTTTTTTTCTCAACATGTTCAAAATATCACACTTTATCATAGTCAATGGGATATTTGTGAACTTTTTTTAGATATTTTAATAGTTTTTAATGATGATACTTTAGTTTTTAGCGGTGTTTATTATCCTACAGCACATTTATTTCTTCTTGAGAGTTTGAATATTGTTGGCACTCTCGATGAGCATGTTGACAGTGACGACCTTAATGATATTGTTTTGCTCGAAGCCATTACTGTTATGAAGGTAAAATGATTGAATTATTTTAGACAAATTCATTTACTTTATCTTATTGCTGCTGTTTTTTATCCTATATTTAAATTAGAAGGTTTGAATTGTGGTTTACAAGCTTACTATGGTTATTTATGAATATTAGATTATGTTGATATTACGAGCATAATGACGAAATTAAGAAGTGATTTAATTATTTTATTTAATGATTATATTGTAAGATATAACTTATGAACATTAGGTCAATCTAGTAGTAGCAAACTGGTAATTCAAACAAGACTTAGCGCAGGGGATCGTTGGTTATTGCAACGAAATAAAAAATCTAGGGATACGACAACTAATAACCCTGAATTAGATAATTATTTATCTACAAATTTTGAGTTTTCTAATAAAAGTTTATGCAGTAAAAATTTTAAAATCCTTGAATGGTGGAACCTGCATCAAAATATATATCATGTTTTATCTATTATTGCTAAAGAGATCTTGTCATCACATATTTCCACCGTTGCGGTTGAGCAAACCTTCAGCTTGGGAGGTAATATATTAGAAGTTAGGCGATCTTCATTACATCCAAGCACTTTAGAAGCAACAGCTTGTGTGGATGATTGGACTCGAGCTGATCTGAGACAACAAGAAGATGCCCCCGATGATTTTGAAGATTTGTTCGATAATGCTTATGCAACAAGTGCAAGCGGAACCGGAGCCGAAAGATCAACTGATAATGATGATTGATATTTGATAATTGTAAAATTATAATTTACAAAGGGGATATGTCTTAAACTTGTAATTGAACTACGTGAGCTTTGATTCCTCTCACCCTTTGAGGATACGTAGGCAACTTAAATTTTTAAAAATTTAAGCTTAATCTCTTCAATGTAATATTTTTTTTTTATTTATAAAATCAATCTCTTCAATGTAATAATTTTTTTTATTATTTATAAAATTAATCTCATTTATTTTAATTAATTTTCAAAATAATAAAAAAAAAGTCTTGGAACCGAATCGGTCGGTTCTGGTTCGGTTTAAGATTCTGGTTCCACACTTGTGGAACCGGAAACCGGCCGGTTCGGTTCGGTTCCGCCGACCGGGTCTAGTGATTAGTGAAACTTTCCTCTCCATCTTGAATCTAGTTTCCATATGAAGTAAATATTTACATATGGGAAACTTAGCATTTATTTATGGTGGTTTGGTTTGTGATTTTTTGGAAATGAGCAAATGAATAATCATTCTCTTACTTGATTTGTATTTTTTAAAGGTGAATAGTCATGATCATTTTCAAATCATTCACCTTCAATCATCCATAATTAATTCTCTACTAAAACATGAGAATGGTCAAACTCACGTATGGACAATCATGTCCATATGTGTAAAGTCAAATTTACCATTAATGAAAATGAATATAAACTATTAGATAAAATAAATATTAAGTATTGGATTAAAATCCTAATTTATTTATTCATCTTTCATCATTTTACTTCACTTAAAAATTCACAAGTAGCGGACTTGTAAATTTCCTATTATTCTTCTTTTAAGTTTCAAGCACGTTCTCTGGTCTTTTATTAAACACTTGTTTCGGTTCTTCGTTAGTTACTTGGCATCACATCATTTTCAATTCTTTAACATTTTATAGATCCAAGCCTCGATTCTTATTTATATATATAATGACATTGCTTTCTCAGGACAAGAGAAAATGACGATGACATATCTTGAGTACTCTTCCAATTCTTGTACATTTGCAGTAAAATTTTATATCAATAATAAAATTATATATTTCCATCCAATGTTATCAATGGTATTGCATATAATATTTTTATATAAAACTCAAACTCATGATCTATTGCTAATTTAAACCAAATTAAATAATTTATATTATCCACTCAACCTCATTCTCCACTCATACTCGTATTATACTCACCTAAAAAAAATGAGAACCAAGCACATAAGTAGACTATATGGGTGCATGTAGTCTGATGGTACTATAATTATACTCTCAATACCTATATGCACTTCATGTGTTAGGGTTCGAGACGCAACACCTACGTGGAGAAAATTTATTGGAAAACATATTAATGTGTCATAACTCGAATATATTTTATGAAAACTTTTTTAGTCTGTCTATATTATAATTCTACAAATATTTATATTTTTTAATTATGATCGGTGAATTTTGGAGCCCTCAAAACACCCTCACCCTCTAAAAGCCATGATTAAATGGATGAATTGAAATATCATTAAATTGTAATAAAACTTTTTTTCTTAAATCATGATAACAAACTATTTAAAGATTTCTTAATTAAAATTAAAAGAATATAATTATTTATTTCAATTAAAATACTTCCAAACGTATTTCGCATTTTCCATAATATAATTTTTTTTAGATGGGTCCCGAAGATGCAATTATTAAATAAGGGAAAAACAACAAAATGTCAACTCTTTGTGGTTGGTTGCAAAGGATATTCTTTGAGTTGATTCCGCGGGAATGGCGAAACGAAAAAAAGGAAAGTTTCCAATTGTTAAGCCTCTGTTTTATATTATAGTACAATTGTAGGTTTGATTATAACATAATTTGTAAGTGTTTAGTGAGTAATTACAAATTAAGATTACTGATGGAATTTTTTTAAAAATGAATTTTGTAAAAACTAAAATATTTATCTCCTATCTACTATCAAAATATAAGAAAAACACATCATATTATTTTATTAGTATAAAATAAAATTACATAAAATTATTTATGAAAATCATTGTTTAATCGCCGTATTTTTTAATCGTAATATCAAATAAAATAAATAAGATAGTGATGAGTATTTACCATTAAGAGTCTATCGAAATATCTTAAATGAGTATATTTTAAATATCTTACATGAAAGTATATTAAAACTTTAAATCTTTTAAATAGTTATGTGATAAGAAAATAATAAATGTATAGTAGGTGATAAAAACTAATCATAAAATATATGTGTTGTGTATTAAAATTATTACTAAAATGTGTTAAAAATACTTTTCAGCAATATATTGTACGAGCCAAATTTGGTTTAAGGACTCAAATATCATATGAAACTTAATTGGTAAAGGCTCAAACGACCTAGAGACTTCTAAGAGCTCATACGACTTATAAGGGTTTCAGCAATATCATAATCATGTTATTTGATGTCTCATTCGATATTATCAGATCAGTCTACGTCATAGTTCATTTTTAATAAGGAAATTAAGTCTTTGGATCATGACGGACTACTTACAAACACGGTAGTCTAATCCAACTACTATAGAGATTATACATAATCTGGGATATCTAAGCACTCATAATTTAACTATGATTTAATTACCATTTCCTAAATAGAGTTGGTGTATGATTCTTCCAGATAATCCTGATTTGACTTGAAGGCTACTTCACGGCCTATAAAATGAGAGGGTTTCCAAAGGATTGATTCATTGAAGCTTTGGCTCTCACACTCGAGTTATCAAAGCGTATATTACTCCCTAAGTCCACCGTCCTCACGAAAATCTACAAAAATTAAGATAATCCTTGTTATTCCTCTCTTTCTGCTCGTCTACGTCATTGACTTAAGCGTCGGAGTGCGTATAGCATCCACCACACTGGTGGGTAGATACTATACGCTCACATTGCCTTTGTTTTACAAGATTGCTAATGTCTTATCATACAAATTCTCGATTGTGAACGGAAGGTGAAATCCAACGTCCACATATATTACATGTAATTTATGATTAATTAATTTTAGTCACCAATCAACAATAATACGTATAATATTTTTTATAACATTTTATACAATCATGCGTATAAAGGGATTTTTTTTCCCCCAAATACATAAGGTTATACAAATTGTTGTACTTGTACAAACATCATTTTTTTTCATATATCATTACTTATGTGATAATGTAGACTAAATCAACAATCATATCATTTTATGTAACAAATTAACCTTCGAAACTACTTAATTTTGGCTATTTTTTTCAAAATATTTTATTTACATCTAAAATTACGTAATTTTGAAAATTATTATATCACTCTTTTATCATCATTTTATCATTCTTTTATACAAATAACATTTTTCAACAAATTATTAATTATTTAATATGCACCTTGAGGCTTTGATGGAGTGGTACAAAAATGATGAAACTCATTAACTGATTAACTAAATTAATTGTTATCTCAAATCTAACAACATAAATATGAGCTGCCTCTTATCCTCGCTCCCAATCACCGTTCGCGGAGGTTTCTGGTCAGCGCCGGAGTTGACCAGTTGTTGCAAGATGCTGGAGCTACTGCGGCTGTACTTGCTGGTGCGTACGGTCTTGTTTTGAGTTTTGATAATCTCACCTAGAGGAAGCTCATTTAACAGATAGAATTCTAAAACATTGAATTTTTAGTTTTTTTCACACTAGCTAGGGAAAGTATCTGATCTTTTATTTTTTTATTTTTAGGATTTAGAGTAATTACAAGTCTTAATGCTTGAATCATCTGATAATGTTAAAACAATTTATCGATAATTCATTGTCCCCCACTAGCTAGACAGTAGGGTGACATGCAATTGTTTCATTTTTAATAACGATGGTACAAAGTCAAAAATTGCGGCATTCATGTAACGAGTGCAAATGTATAAGGCTCAGGATCTCATCTTGAATTTTTGGTTCGAATTTGAAGAGTTTGTTTTTTATAAGAATTTGAGACATTCGGGGTTTTACTTGATCCGTTTAAGCCTAAAATAGGTGGTTTGACGGCGAAATTTCTAACAATTAAAAAAAAAATCAGAAGAGCATGAGGAGGTAATTTCCGGTTTGAGTTTACATGGACTTGGTGCAAAATTAGGGCGAATTTTGACAGAAATTTAAATCGGTGGTTTTCTCTCCGGTGATTAATTACCATTTAAATTGCTTAATTAGGTGTAAATCCAGTAATTCTGCAAGCACAATCCAATAACATAAATCGTACTAAAGAGGTTGCAGAATAGAATTGAGTGAGTGAAGGACCGGGAAGAAGGTTGTTTTTTTGGAGAAATGAGGTTAAAGAAGCTTTTGTTTAACTTCTTAATTTACGTCATGTATATATATTGGATGCCAAGAGGTTGCAAACTTAGCTTAATTAAGTGGGAGAGTGGGAGTGGTTGTAACTTGTAACAAAACTTTGTTCATTTGTAAGTTGATGTCAGTTTGATAACATAAAGGAGCATATCTTTAATCATTTATGTTGGAAATTTAGCATGTAATATGCAGCGGAAAATTAATTTTTTTTTAATTTTAAACATACAATCCAATATCGTTATTAATTTTTCATGTTTCATGATAATATTTATTTATGAAACATAAATAAAACGTACCTTAAACTTTTAAGTAATCCTCGTTCCGTTCCCGTAAATTCTTCAGAGCCACCCACACGTTTGGCCTCCAACGGTATCTACACAAAATAGAGAGTTAAGGATTTTGGATTTCTCAAATCCAATATTATGTAAGTATCTTTTCTTTGGTGCTAGCTTATGAAAGAGACTCGTTTTTGGGTTTATTGAATATTGAGAATATAAAGAATTTTGTTTAAAGAAAAATCAAATTTTTCCTTTCAAATTGCTTTCTTTCTCACGTGAATAGCCTCTCAAAATTGCCAATGTTTCTTTTCAATTTTGTTGTCACAAAGTTAATGGAAAAATGGTTATTTATAGGCTTCGATTTGAGTTTTTAATTCGAATCAAATTAGAATTAATAGGACAAGATTTAATTCTAATCAAATAAGAATTTTAATTCATCCTAAATAAACAACCATTATCCTATTTTATTTAATTAAATAATTAGAATATTATAAATCTGAAATTATAATTTAATACAAACACTTTGCTAAATTATATTTCAGCCCATATATTTTTGGAAATTACAAAATGACCCTTGCACTTTTGGAAATTACGAAACAGTCCTTAATTTCCAGATTTGCACATTGGTTCTAAAATTTACAGAATTCCATTTTTATCCATAATTTCTAAAATTATGAATTTACCCCAAAGTTTAATAACTTAACATTTAAATCTTAAAACTTAAATTTACATAATTTATCATTAACTCCTTAATATTTTAAAGTGTGTGACCCATTATGTTCTTCCTTATGTTGGCAATGAAGATAGTTATAGACCTCATAAGCATATAAAAATTAAATTAATTAATTTATCATCAATTAACTCATTAATTAAGAAACTATTTCCCATAGATCAAGAGCGGCATCTAGCAATGCATCATGACCCACAATTAAGAAAGAATACTAACTTTAGTGAAATATATTCCGTATACGATTACCGTATAATTCAATCCTTTCGCCTCATACATATCCCGCCAACGATTTTAGAGTATAGAAAATGTCTACTCTATTAAATCATGACTATTAGAACATTGACTTAAGCTGATAATATATATAGAGTTTCTGAAACTCATTTCATAACTCGACATGGCCATGGACTTATATTATCACTTATGTCAAATCGCGCCCTTTGGGATATCGACTCTATGTTATCCAGAGCGGTGAATCCTTTATTGATCACTCATTATCTTCGTACGCTTTTCATATTGTCCAATCATTACCCTATACGCAATCTCGCTAGGGACTACTGAGGTGTAATGTCAAAGCATATATGATCCACATACAAGATGTCATGGAGATCCCAAGTCTAAGGATCATTTATATTATCGTTACAAAGAGAAATCTCATAGACATGTGGATAACACTCCATATGGGTTCTCAAGCGGGTCAGTTCGATGTACTTGTTATCCAACAAGCATCCATATGTTAGATTAAGTGAACACTTTCACTAGTAGCTTATGAGATCAGCTACCTTCCTTCAAAAGAAACAGACATGACATATGCTGATCTAAACTGGATCTATCAATGTCCTGCGTTGATAATCCTACGATCGAGAACATTTAAGAATGACTGTATCTCATAAATTAAACTAAATTTAATTCATTTAATCATCATTCTAAAGACTTTATTTTACAAGTAGTCAAAATTTCTTATAGACAATACTTATAAATAAACTGCCAAATTTTATTAATCAATGTAATAAAATAAAATTACATATTTATCCCTGTTGAATCTAGGGCATATAACCAACAATATCCCACTTGCACTAAAGCCAATCTCTATGATATTTTACACCAACCAATTCAGCGTGCCTATCGTTAGGTCAGTGCTTTAGTAAGAGAAACTGATATGTTCTCTTCAGTAGGAATCTTCTCTATCTTCACATCACCTCTTGGATTATCTCTCTAATCATGTGATATTGTCTAAGAACATGTTTGGATTTCTGATGAGACCTTGGTTCTTTAGCCTGTGCTATAGCTCCGGTGTTGTCACAGTACATCACAATCGCATTGTTACTATCAGGAACAACACATAAATTTGTGACGAACTTCTTTATCCAAACTACTTCTTTAGCTGCTTCTGAAGCGGTTATGTACTCGGCTTCCGTTGTTTGAGTCTGTTGTAGTAGTTTGTTTAGAACTCTTCCAGCTTACTACACCTCCAAACATAGTAAATAAGTATCATGATTGTGATTTGCTATCATCTTTATCAGATTGAAAGCTAGCATCATAATAGCCCAACACTTTGAGCACAGAACTTCCTCCATAAATCAAGAACACATCATTAGTCCTTCTTAAGTACTTAAGGATTGTCTTGACATCTATCCAATGATCTTCTCCAGGATTAGCCTGATATATGCTCGTAACACTTAGAGCGTAAGACACATCAGGTCTCGTACATAACATAGCGTACATGATTGATCCTATAGCAGAAGCATATGAGATTTGTTTCATGTGCTCAACATCTTCAGAAGATTTATGGCACATCTCATTAGAGAGATAGATTTCATGTCTTATGGACAAGTAGCCTATTTTGGAATCTTTCATCTTAAACCTTTTAAGAATTTTGTCTATGTACGTGGATTGTGAGAGGCCAAACAACCTTTTAGATCTATCTCTATAGATCTTAATTCATAAAATATAGGTTGCTTCTCTTAAATCCTTTATGGAGAATTTCTTGGATAATCATAGTTTGACTGATTGGAGCATTGGAATGTCATTTCCTATTATTAATATGTCATCCACATATAATATTAGGAATACAACTGCGCTCTCACTAACCTTGTTGTATACACAAGGTCCATCTTCATTTTTGATAAAATCAAACTCTTTGATTGTCTCATCAAAACGAAGATTCCAACTCCGATATGCTTGCTTTAATCCATAAATGGATCGTTGTAGCTTGCATACCTTGTTTATGTTTCCTTTAGAAATGAAGCCTTCAAGCTGTGTCATATACACATTCTCCACAATGTTTCCATTCGGGAATGCAGTTTTGACATCCATCTGCCAAATCTCATAATCATGGTATGCAGCTATTACATGCATAATCCTAATGGACTTCAACATGACAACTAGCGAAAAAGTTTCATCATAATCAATTCCTTGAATTTGTTTGTAACATTTTGCAACCAACCTAGCCTTGTAGGTTTGAACTTTGTCATATGCATCTGTCTTTCTTTTAAATACTCATTTGCACCCAATGGAGTTATCCCTTCAGGTGCATCTAGGGGTGTTCACAGGTCGGGTCGGTGTGATTTTGTGAGACCCGATCGGGTTGGGTCACGGGAAAGTCGGGTCGCGGGTCGGGTCACGCGAAGGTGGAACTCGATCGGGTTCAGGTCGGGTTCGGGTCACGCGAAGGTGGAACCCGATCGGGTTCAGGTCGGGTCATAAAAAATAATTTTTTAAGAATTATTATTTTGAAATATAAATATTAATTATTTTATATCCAAAAAAATATCATATATATAAAGTTTTAATACAAAAAAGTAATAATAAATTAAATAATAGTAAAAACTTTTTAAAAAAATAAAATTTTAGAAAAATAATAAAAATTGTAGGAAAAGTAATAAAAATTTTAGAAAAATAATAAAAATATTATAGGGTCGGGTCGGGTCGGGTTTTCATATCAAACCCGTTGCCAACCCGAAAATTTCGGGCCGACTTGATTTTTGTGGGTTGGGTTACGGGTTTGACAATCAAACTCAACCCGACACAATAGATTTTCATTATTTTTAATTTAATTTTCATTATTTTTGTTAAAATTTACTATTATTTCAGTCTTTTATTATTTTTATTGTCTTGAAATTATATATATGACATTTTCGAGACATAAAATAATTAATTTTTTTTTTCTGCCGACCCAACCCGCATGAACCTACCGCTCGGATTTACATACTCAAATTTCGAGTTCGAAACTGTCGACCCGCGTGACCTGACCCGTAAACACTCCTACCGTCCCTATTTGATTGGTTTGTTTGCTTTTTCACACATATTAAAAAAGTGTAATTAATGTATTTAAAGTAATAAATTTAATCAATTATTTTTCTAACATATCCTTAATTGAGAATATGAAATGTTCATATTCGTAATTTTTTTTTAAAAATACATGACTCGTGAACACCCCTACTGTTAGCCCCTTAGATTGGTTGCCCGAGTAATGGGGCGCGAGTGGCTTTGACAGCAACAAAGCACTCGAAATGCATGTATGGCTTGGGTGGGCTGTGTGTGTGAGGGCGGTTGGTGCTGTCCAGGGAAGTTTGCTGAGACATGGGGCAGTTGGCGCTGTCCAAGTGAGGGATGCTAAAACAGTTGGCGGTTGGGGCTGTCCATGGAAGGTTGCTGCTGTCTGGGATAAGGCAGTTGCACATGGTTACACATGCAAGGGAGTTGTCTCACATGCAACACAAGGGAAGCAGTTACATGCAGTTACGGGAAAACAGAAGGTAACCGCCCCACATGGAACATGTGGGAAATGTGTGGAAGGCTTGTGAGGGAATTTCGAGATAGGCTTGTGTGTGTGTGTGGACTTTTCATGTTAAGCATTCCTATAGCAGTTGGGATGTAACTGCTGTGAGAGTATTTGGCTGGTGCCCATTGGGCCAGCACACCCTAGGGCAGTTGGGGTGTAACTGCCACTAGTATATATGCTGTATGTGAAAATCATGCAGGGAGAGAAGAGAGAGACAGTGACATAGTGTTGGTTCACGATTTGTATGTTCATTGTAAGCCTCTGTGTGATCTTGCACGGTTCCTTGTAATTACTTGGGTTAGTAAAGAAAAGGTTGGGTGATTGCCTGTAAAGCTTGTGACTTGTATTTACTTGATGTGTGGTTGCTCGTGTGCTTGCCGAGTGGGTGTGTGAACATTACGTGTGTTGCTGTTTGTGGCTTGCGGGAGTCATTGGGAGTGACTTGCGTGAGTGGGTGTTGGGAAGGCTGACTAAGTTGGGGAACTTAGTGACGCACTTGGCTAAGAAAACTTGGGGGCGAAATTTAGCCGTGTGACAACTGGTATCAAAGCGTCATCTTGGGCTGATGACGGGCGGATCTAACGCTGAACTGAATGAGCGAGTGGCTAAGTTGGAGGCACTCGTTGGGGAGTCTAGCCGAGAGACTGCTCCTCCGTTGTTTTTGGTAATAGAGCAATTTGCAGGGGAAATTGTTGGCCTTCGGAACACACTTGAAACATAAAAGGGTTGATGTAGAGGAACACATTGCTATAGTCACCCGTGATTGTGTGGATTTGGTGGAGGCGTGGAAAGTGAGTAAGGAGGAGATGATGGGGAAATCGCTCTTCTAAAGAGGCATTGGGGCGTGGACAACCTATTGGGGATGAGACTACGACCAAGTTGAAGGTTCCTGAACCAAAACCATTCGGTGGTGCTAGGAATGCAAAGGAGTTGAAGAACTTCTTATGGGACATGGATCAGTACTTCAAGGCTGCTTATGTCTTAGAGACAAAGAAGGTGACCATCACGAGCATGTACTTGGCTGGTGATGCCAAATTGTGGTAGAGAACTCGGTTAGATGATGATGAGACAGCGGGTCGTCCTACAATAACCACATGGGAGGCGCTGAAGAAGGAGTTGAATGATCAATTCCTCCCTACCAACACAGCGTGGATTGCAAGGGAAACTTTGAAAAGCTTGAAGCAAACTGGTTCTATTCGGGAATATTTGAAGCAATTCAGTTCCTTAATGTTGGACATAAGAAACATGTCAGAGGAGGACAAGCTATTTAATTTCATGTCTGGATCGCAAACTTGTGCACAAAACGAGTTGCAAAGGCAAGGTGTGCGTGACTTGCCCGCAGCCATGGCAGCAGCAGATTGCCTTGTGGACTATAGACCTAGTTTTCATCCAAGTCCAAACCTGATCCAAAGGGCAAAGGGAAAGATAAGTACAAAGATTCGGATAAGGGGGAAAAGAAGAAGAACAATGAGGAAAAAGGAAGTCACAAGATGATGGCAAGTCCAATGTGTGAACAACAACAACAAGGGTTGTTTCATCTGTGATGGTCCACATAGGGCAAAGATTTCCCCAAAAGGAGAAACTGAATGCACTAGTGGCTGGGAAACGGGCAAGGAAGGGGAATGAGACTCGGCAGGGCCTAGTCGGATGAACCCTCTTCAATTAGTAAATGCAATTCGGGAAGACAGATTTGATAATGGCTTAATGTATGTCCAAGTTCTCATTAATGGGAAAACAGTAAGGGCAATGGTGGACATTGGAGCTACACACAACTTTGTTGCGGTGGGCGTTGCCGAGAAGTTGGGCTTCGAATTGACTAAATCGGGGAGTAGCATTAAGGCTGTCAACTCAACAGCGAAGCAAGTTCAAGACACAGTTACGAGTGTAATGATACAACTTGGTCAGTGGCATGGCTCATGCACGTTGATGGCAGTACCTTTGGATGATTTTGAGTTGATTTTGGGGAATCAATTTTTCATCCAGGTCAAGGTTGCAGTGATGCCTTACTTGGCGGGTCTTATGATAGGGGATGAAGATTGCTTTGTCCCGACTGTTGGCAAAGTGTGTGGGAGTAATCGGGCTGTGGGACAACATGAGCTTGTATCAGCCTTACAGATTGAGAGTGGGTTGAAGCGTGGGGAAGAAACTTACTTGGCTGCACTCATTGAAGTCAAATTGGGGAAAACAGTGGAGGTGCCAGATGTGGTTGCAGAACTATTGATGGAATACAAGGATGTAATGCCTCCAGAGTTGCCAAAGTCCCTTCCGCCTCGAAGACCTACTGACCACAAAATAGAGATGGTCTCTGGTACTCGGCCACCTGCCTAAGTACCTTACCGGATGAGTCCTCCGGAATTAGTTGAATTGCGCAAGCAATTGGGAGAGTTGCTTGATGCTGGGATGATCCAGCCCTCTAAAGCTCCTTATGGTGCGCCTGTCCTATTCCAGAAAAAGCAAGATGGCTCCTTGCGGATGTGTGTGGATTACCGGGCTTTGAACAATGTCACAATCAAGAACAAGTATCCAATTTCGTCTGTGGCAGATTTGTTTGATCGATTGTCCAAAGAATTATATTTCACGAAGCTGGATTTGCGGTCAGGATATTGGCAAGTTCGGATTGCCGAAGGGGACGAGGGGAAGACTACTTGTGTGACAAGGTATGAGTCATTTGAATTTTTAGTAATGCCTTTCGGACTTACTAATGCACCGGCTACTTTTTGCAATTTGATGAATGATGTGTTGTTTAAGTTTGTGGACCGATTTGTGGTTGTGTATTTGGATGACATAGTAATATATAGTGAGACCCTTGCTGATCATTTGCATCATTTGAGATTGGTGTTGGAGAATTAAGACAGCATGCACTGTATGTTAAGATGGAAAAATGTGAATTTGCCCAACAAAAAGTAATGTTTATGGGTCATTGGTGAGTGAGGGGCAAGTTCGCATGGATGAGAGAGGGTCCAGGCCATTTGGGATTGGCCTACTTCTTGTAAAGTTGTTGAGTTACGGTCGTTTTTGGGGCTGGCCAACTATTACCGTAAGTTCATCAATAGATACTCCAAGCGGGTGGCTCCTTTGACTGATTTGCTGAAAAAAGAACAACATTGGGTGTGAGGTGTGCAATGTCAGGAGGCATTTGCGGATTTGAAGGGGGCAGTAGCGGCAGAGCCTGTTTTGCGATTGCCGGACTTCGACTTACCATTTGAGGTGCACACTGATACTTCTGACCGGGCCATTGGGGTGTATTGGTGCAGAATTCACATTTGGTTGCCTTTGAAAGCAGAAAACTAAATGATGACGAGCAGCGGTATTCAGCACATGAGAAGGAGATGACGGCAGTGGTTCATTGCCTAAACATCTGATGGCATTACTTGTTGGGTTCGCACTTCAGGGTAGTGACGAACAATGTTGCAAACACCTTCTTCAAGACACAAAAGAAATTGAGTCCTAAGCAAGCGGGTGGCAAGAATTTGATTTTGATTGAATGGGAGCACCGACCCGGGAGGCATAACCAAGTTACGGATGCTCTTAGTCGCAAGGCTGTAGTGGAGACAATGGCGGCAGTTTCACAGTTTTGGAGAGTGACTTTCTTGATAGAATCAGGAGGTATCACCATTGGATCAGGTTTCAACGACTGTTGGGGAAAGTTACTGATGGTCAGGTCCGAAAATATTGGGTTGACGCTGGTTTACTCTATGCAAAGGGAGGAAGGCCATTTGTCCATAGTTATGGGAACCTCATGAGAGAGTTACTGAGGGAGACACGCGATGCTCAGTGGGCGGGACATCCAGGTGTTGAGAGAACATTGGTTTTGCTGGCTCGGAGTTGGTATTGGCCGCGGATGGAACATGATATTGAGGCCTACGTGAGATCCTACCTAGTGTGTCAGTTGGACAAAACAGAGCGGAAGAAGGAGGCATGGATGCTACAACCTCTGCCCGTTCCGGAACAGCCATGGAAAAATGTTTCTATGGACTTTATTGGGGGATTTCCAGTAGTGCAAGGGTATGGCTCAGTATTGGTAGTATTGGATCGGTTCTCCAAATATGCTGTGTTCATGGCCGCGCCACATGCGTGCCCTGCGGAGGAGACTGCACGCCTGTTTTTCAAAGATGTGGTGAAATATTTTGGGTTGCCGCAAGACATAGCGAGTGATAGAGATGCAATGTTCCATGTCGGTTCTGGACTGAGTTGTTTGGCTTGATGGAGTCAGACTTAAAATTTTCTACGGCAAATCATCCTCAGACAGATGGTCAGACCGAAATGGTGAATGGGTTGCTGGAAGAATTTTTGAGACATTATGTGACTGTAAGTCAGAAGAATTGGGTGAAGCTGTTAGATGTGGCTCAGTTCTCGTACAACTTGTAAAAGAGCTCATCGACGGGGATGAGCCATTTTGAGATAGTGTTGGGGCAGCAGCCGCTGACTCCGCACGAAGTGATCAAGCAGCGCACTAGGGGCAAGTGCCCTGCTGCGTATAGATTTGCGTGTGAGAGGCATGAGTTGCTGGAAGAGGGGAGGGATAGCCTTGAGAAGGAAATGCGCCGAATGAGGAAGTATGCTGACAAGAAGAGGAGGCCGCTGGAATTTCAGGTGGGTGATCGAGTGCTACTGAAATTGAGTCCCCAGATTTGGAAGAAAATCAGCAGCAAAACAATGCATCGTGGGTTGGTACCAAAAAATGATGGTCATTTTGAAGTAATGAAAATGATTGGCGAAGTAGCGTATCGGTTGAGGTTACCAGATAGGATCAAGGTGCATCCTACATTTCGTGTGAGTTTTCTTGAAGCCATTCCATGAAGATAAGGATGAGAGTCGGGTTCAAAAAGACAGAGCTCCTCCAACAATTCGAAAACAATTCGAAAAAAAAAATTGAGAAGATTCTGGATCATAGGGTGATGGGGCAAAGCAAGAAGAATCGGCGGACTGATTTCTTGGTTCAGTGGAAGGGTTGCCTGGAAGAAAACACAACTTGGGAGAGGAACACAACACTGTGGCAGTTTTAGGGCATAGTCCAGGCCTACCTTGACTCAGTTGCGACGATGGCGTCGTCTAATTCAGGTGGGGGTGGTTTGTTAGCCCCTTAGATTGGTTGCCCGAGAGTAATGGGGCGCGAGTGGCTTGACAGCAACAAAGCACTCGAAATGCATGTATGGCTTGGGTGGGCTGTGTGTGTGAGAGCGATTAGTGCGTCTAAAGGGAAGTTTGCTGAGACATGGGGCAGTTGGCGCTGTCCAAGTGAGGGATGCTAAAACAGTGGGCGGTTGGGGCTGTCCATGGAAGGTTGCTGCTGTCTGGGATAAGGCAGTTGTGCATGGTTGCACATGCAAGGGAGTTGTCTCACATGCAACACAAGGGAAGCAGTTGCATGCAGTTACGGGAAAACTGAAGGTAACCGCCCCACATGGAACATGTGGGAAATGTGTGGAAGGCTTGTGATGGAATTTCGAGATAGGCTTGTGTGTGTGTGTGTGGACTTTTCATGTTAAGCATTCCTATAGCAGTTGGGATGTAACTACTGTGAGAGTATTTGGCTGGTGCCCATTGGGCCAGCACACCCTATGGCAGTTGGGGTGTAACTGCCACTAGTATATATGATGTATGTGAAAATCATGCAGGGAGAGAGGAGAGAGACAGTGACATAGTGTTGGTGCACGATTTGTATGTTCATTGTAAGCCTCTGTGTGATCTTGCACGGTTCCTTGTAATTACTTGGGTTAGTAAAGAAAAGGTTGGTGTTTTTCCTGTAAAGCTTGTGACTTGTATTTACTTGATGCGTGGTTGCTCGTGTGCTTGCCGAGTGGGTGTGTGAACATTACGTGTGTTGCTGTTTGTGGCTTGCGGGAGTCATTGGGAGTGACTTGCGTGAGTGGGTGTTGGGAAGGCTGACTAAGTTGGGGAACTTAGTGCCGCACTTGGCTAAGAACACTTGTGGGCGAAATTTAGCCGTGTGACACCTACCACCGCCCATATTTGATTGGTTTGTTTACTTTTTCACTCATATTAAAAAAAATGTAATTAATGTGTTTAAAGTAATAAATTTAATCAATTATTTTCATAATATACCCTTCATTGAGAATAATTAAAATTTATATAATTGTTATGATAATATATATATATATATATATTTATATGAGAGTATATTAGTAAAAGACTCTTTAGTCTTTAACTTCTTTTTAATAAGGCATGTGGACTTTAATTTAAGACGGTTAAAAATAGAAATTCAGGCTATCAAATAGGATGTAGTATTGTAAGTCATGGATATTTTAGTAATAATGATTTTGATTATTTATATTTTAATATTAAATTTATAATAAAATGATAATTTGATATCCATATTACGGTATGACAAAATAATAATTTATTATTTGTTAATATAATAACTAAGAGAAAATCTTAATTGATTTGATTTTTGTCGTGAAAGCAAGAAGTCAATGAATCAATTCTCCCTCACACTTTTAGAGAATTAAATTACTTCATTTGAATTTGTGTATGTAGTTAAAGGGTGTGTGAAATAAAATAAAAAATAAAAAATAATAATAACAATAATGATGACGACAAGGATGAAAAAATCTTATATAAGACAAACATTAATACTGAAATAAAGTCACTGTGGTATCTAATTGTATCAAATATCTTTGGGTATAAATATGTTATTTTGATAATTAAACATATAATTTAAATTATAAAACATGCAAACTCTATTAATAAATATGAAACTAATTTTATGATTTCAAAAATTTCATGTTTATTGATATAATAAAAATTTAAACATTAAAAATTTAAACTTGATGTAAATGAAATATGCACATATTTCAGGCTTGCTTGAATTTGGCATCAACCCATGAACATAGTTTAAAAAGGGATCAGACCGGTCGATTGAATCAGTCGAATCAGGAATCGGTCGTGAGTTCGGTTTAAATAAACTCAAAAAATTACAAGTCTACAAAATTGATAAAAATCGATAAAATTTGTGAACCGGATCAGTCGATTCACCAAAAATTTTCAAATCAAATTTTAATATTTTTACAATATTTAATTAATTAAAATTATTCATACGTCATCCGAGTTAATGGTTCAATCGGAACGATTAAATCAATCAAACTAATAACCCATTAAATCTTTATACCATCAATCCGGTTTCCAAAACACTTCCCATCAATAATGTCTTCTCATTTTGCATTAAATAACAATATATTATGTATGGATTGATAATTATGGAGTCGTCTTTAGTGATCTTAAATTGAAAAGGAAATTGAGTGCGGATAAAATACATAAACAAATTTATATATTTTTTTAACATATAAAATCCGTCAGTACTTTTTAACAAACACATATATTAAACTGCCAATAAAATTAAATAATAAAATACATATAAAAAACAATTATTTACTTTTTTTATTACAAATTTAATGTCATGATTGTAATATATCATTTAATAAATAAATAAATACTTAAATACATTGCGAACTTAAATTATTAAATGTCTTTTTCCCTTAAAATTTATAGCAAGAAAAGCATATCAAAGCTCGTAGGCCTTTTGGAAGTTGACACCTCAATTCCAAGAAACTTCCTGGTCCCTACATCCATGTGAAGCATTGTTGACTAAATAATACTAGAAAGGAAATTACCATAATTTTTTTGAATTCTCACACTTACCCCTAAAGTTTTGAATTCTTTCACTTATCCATTAAAGGGATGAATCTCTCTTAAACGAGATTGAATTATCGCTTTTAATGTAATTGTGTTTGAGCCC